>CM034469.1:23659914-23850542 GCA_019925255.1 Litchi chinensis | reverse complement strand
TGTTATTACTATGTCCAAGTCAAAGTTCTCTTTTGTTAATAAATTTTCACTTCAAAACACTTTTGGTAAAACTAATCCATACACCAACTAGTTAACAGAATAAACGCTTCCATAAATTAAACACCCAAAACTTTAACACGATAGGCTTTATAGGATGACAAGACAGTAGTTAATGTGAAAAGAATGGGAGGCAAGAGCATAATCGGGCAGATTAAAGCCCAGAAAGAAGACAAAACAAGATGATATAAAAATGAATGACCCATGATTGTGATTAGTTGTTCTCATACAGGTCTTATTACATGACAAAATACCCTATTATTATTAGTCTGCTAGTCACGGATCCTTATTTTATGCAATCTTGTTGCAATAATGATCAGTTTTGCTTTAATTTATAAATAAACATATTGCCTCGCCTTAGAATGATCAGCGTTTTGGCCTTTATTCTTAGTGAAAATCCAGTTGAAAGCAAAAAGGAAAGCACTTTTGAGTATTGAATGTAAACACACACTTGTCATTAGTTGTCTTCTTCTTTGATGAAACTTTCTATTCTTATTAATAAGGCCGCTGCCTCCACCAGCATGTTGGCCGAGTGACATTTTCAAACATATATGCATAGGGTTGTTGCTTACAATATAGTGATAGATATATTTTCTTGCTTAATTTGAAGCCTTTGTCTGGATAATTTGGACCTGCACATGGGCTCAATTGATCATCAACAGTGACGGCAATATACATTTTCCAAATTCTTCATGCACTATTACTATCATATTCACCAGCCTTATCTTTTGTGGGGTCTCGCTCTATTTTAATCTTTAATTTTAATGATAGAACAAGAATATTTATTAAAAATAACAAATTTTACTTGTAGACGTTGAAGAGAGTTAGATAAGTCTCTAAAGATTGAAAAATAACTTGCGTTTTACAAACCTAAAAAAAAAAAAAAAAAACCATATATTATGAAAACGATACCAAACATCCCATTAAAATTTCCTTTTGTAAATATATAAAACTGTAAATTCCATCTTTGGAAATGTGAAGTAGTTGTAGCTGGACAGCATAAAACCCTAAACTACTAGACTAATGAAGTGTGTGTTAGGTGCAAAAAATTCCATTTGTATGCAAGAGTAAGAAAGTGAGACGGTGTGTAGGGGACACCTTTGAGTAAGGAAGAAGGGAAATTCATCAACACACAAGCTATAACATAGCACAGTGAAAAAAATGCATGCCTTTGCTTTGAAGAGAAAGGTACAGAAAACAAATATTTCGTGCTCATCTAATCCCAATAAGCGACAAGAATATTGACAAAATAATGAGAAAAAGATTGTATAAATGGACATAGAGAAATAGAGATTGCTTGGTGTAGACATTTGGATTTAATCAGTGTTTATCAATCCTATACTTGAATATCTAATTATGTATTCCAATGTTTATCTAATTAACTGTGTGATTGAAACTTGAAATGGTCGTATAATTTTAAACTTAAATTCATATCTCATAGTGGCTTTAAAAAAAAAAATTAATTTCGTATAGCTTCATTAATCAAACTCAACTTTTAATCGGAAAATTTCAACATCTTAACTACCTCCCTACATAATACATTCTCAACATCAAGGAAGATACAATGTATCAATACCTATCTATTATCAACAATTGCTGTTTTACAAAAATAAAATTAAAGTTTCAAATATTACATCTAAATTGAGATTTTTTTGTGTTTTTATCTTATTTTTCATAAAAAATGTCTTGTCTCAGATACAGTTTTTCTATTTCAACTTAGTTAGATTTAAATGAAAAAAAATTAATAATGTGCAAGATTGGACACTTGATGTGAAATATTAAAGAATTGACATTAGTTGATAATGACTTTGCCAAAATAATTAAGACCCTAATCTTGTGTTAGCTAGGGGCCCATAACATAATAGAAGTAGTAGCCAAGTGTTCAATATGGACCCAACCCTCCAAAGTTTATCATTCTGGTGATTAATTAGCCGTGTAATCTAAGTGCCATTGAGTCACCAAAATTGCGACTAGCCAATGAGAGAAGACCATTTCATTACAAAAAATAGAAGGCGTCAGGAAGCACATCTGACAGACTGACACATGTGATAAAGCTCAGAAATCATGGATCATCTCTTGAACCATCTACCGCCATATTGCGGCACAATAAATTCATTGAATGAGCTAAAAATAGGTTTCATAAACTAAAATAATCCAAAATTTTGATTTATATGCACATTTATTCGTAACTTATGTGTTAATGAATAGTTTCTCTTTTATATTATTTATGATTAGATTCGAATCTCACTATATTTATTTACGTGCATATGATGAGAAATTTTTTTTCCATTATTGTGGGAATACTATTATTATAATAAAGAATAGCGTGACTTAAGCAACATAACATAGCATGAAAATTATGTGCCTTCGCTTGGGACCTGCTCCATTGATCAAAGACTGATTGCATCAAATATTTGAATGAGACATGTTACCAAAAACCTTGGATGGAAATAGTGATATATGAATTGAGAGTTCTATCGGGTTGGAGAACAAAACCACAAAGTTCCATGATCTGATTTCGAATGTAGGACCTGAACAGACCTTTTACCGAACCTAACCCTCACATTTGTTATCATAGTTAACTGTAGTATTAATGGCAGAGCGAGAGAGAAAATTAATCATTTCAACACATTCTTTGAGAAATGTTAACCAACCCTTTAAATTATGATGATGATAGCATTTAAAAATGTGATTAAAATCTGTAAACGCATATGATTAATTACCATCAACTCATTATCTTATTATTGTCTTGTCTCCCTCTACCTTTATATGGTGTTAGTATACCTAAAATTTTTAGAGCCTAATTGACTTCTAAGTCATATTTATATTTAAAGAATTTTGAAAATAAGTACAGAAAATTTTTTAAAAACCTCTATGGTTGGGGTGCCTTTAAGAACAACCATCAGTTATAATTTTAAGAATATAGACTAAAAATTATTATTTTTCAAATTATATTATCTAGATCACGAACTTCAAACTTCATTGATGAAAAGACAGCAAACAGGCTCATAACACTTGGGAGGCACATGAATTTTATTGTATATTAGTTGGTGTGAACTGTAAAGAAAGCAAATTCACACATTACTAGCTCAAAAAAGAGTAAAGACCATGGTGTGGGATTTTGTGGCTGACAATCTTCAATGGATTACCCCACCCTAAAACTTGGATGATATATATGGGCAAACCAGTAGCAGCAAGCTTGTTCTGATTCGTGGAAATGATGGGACCCCAACCCATCTAGGTGCCTAGTATGTGGACTAGAAGGGGTCCACAAAGACCACAAATAGTGGTAATAGCTAATAAGGTGCGTGAACTAAAATGATGAAAAATCAATCAAAATTTAAACAAAAGGAAAATCAAAGTTAAAACTTAAAATGATGAAAGGGTGAAAAAGTGGTGTGTGCTGCTGCACAAGTGAAATCTTAGAAGTAACTCAAAAGTGGGAAAGCGCCGCACGAGAGGTGTGAAAGCGCCCTTTGTACGTACAAGTTATTAACTTATCGGTGTAATAAATAAAGCCTCAAGAATAGCATTAATTGCTCATTAACTTTCTGGTGACGCTCACGTGATGTGTTGTTTGATTTGCCTTTGTTGGGACGGCCATTTACTGTGTACTATTGGACCTCATGGCCTCTTAAACTGACCCCAATCTATCTATATCATGAGATGAATGGGCTTTGGACCTAGAGAAAAAATCATATTGGGCTACGTTGGGTGTTTATGATAGAGTGGATAAATGGATTTTTCAATAGTTTTAGTGCACCCCCTTTTATGCATTTAAAGACTTGTTTGCATATGACTTCGAAAAATTTTATTTTGTCTCCTTTTTAGTTTTTAATTTTTTTACGGGCTGATCCAAGAGAACTATGGGCCAGATTGAGGCCCCATACCACATTGCAGGCATCTCAGCAGGCAAGATCAGCAATACAAAAGTTGAAAAAGTCATCGAGTCATTTCTTTCCTAGATGCTATAATAGACTCCAAATTAACAAGAATTGTTACCCTGTTGGTAGCCAGTTGCTACAAGGAACCGAGACGTGTTCAAGTGTTCAAATAGAATGGATGCAAAAGTATAGGCAAAAGACAATTGATCACTGTCAACTTTAAAACACCAACCAGGAAAGTCGTGTATGGGACAATACTACTATACTAGTTGCACAACCACAAACATCACATATCTTCAAGATAATGTGGACCCGTAATCATTTATTTACCTCACCACGAGACACCTCATCAAGCCGTTGATCGAAGTAGATCAAGATCCACTTGCATATGCATCAACCACCTACAATCAAATGGGTCCCTAATGCTTGCATGAACCGTGTGGCTTAGTTCATTGCAGCAGTTAAGCCAAATCCTCTAAATCCATTGGACTCTGACCATAGGATGACTTCGGTGTATCATGATGCATTATCCATCTTCTATTCAAATTATGTTACATGGTACGAGTATTTATTAACTATCTATATCATATGATGTACTTTAAATAAAAGATACACGACACATTGAATGCATTCTAAACTTTCTCCGACTCTAAAAGTCACCCACCATTATCCACCTTTTCATTCACTTCCTCTATATATATGATCACCACACCACCACTATTCTTTCAATGTATTTTCACCACGATCAGTAACAATATAGCTATCATCAGCCATGTTAGAAGGCAAAGCTATAGTTCAAGAGACTGACATGCTTCAAACAATGAAGCAAGATGCTCTTAATTTGGCTGCAAAGGCTCTTGATCTCTTTGATGTCACAGATTCCACTGATATAGCCTGCTTCATCAAAAAGGTGACCTCCCAAACTTATTATACATGATGATACAGGTGTCAAATCTCTAACCAAGTCTGAAATTCGCCCTTTTGTTTTGCTATGGTGTTTGTTGTCAATGCAGGATTTTGACAGGGCATATGGACCTGGGTGGCAATGCATAGTGGGAACAAATTTTGGTTCCTTTGTGACACACTACCATGGCTGCTTCATCTACTTTGCCGTTGGCAGTCTTGCCATATTGCTTTTCAGGGGTGTGGTAAATCAAGCAGTTGAACCTAATTTGATTCCAGCCTTGGAGGCCGTAAATGCATAGATGTTGTTTCTTTTATCTTCTTGTTTTTCCTTTTCACCCTGTTTTGTATTGAGAAAAGTAGGTGTAATTGAACAAATTACAAGTTTCGCAGCGCCTCCTCACTTGCCATTCAGTGTTATGAATATTGACTGAGTGAGTGGGTGAGGTGACTTGTATGCTATAGAAACGTTGGTAGCTGAACATACATATATATGTAGCTCATCATTAGATATGGGAGGTAATGGCACAACTATGTAAAGAGGACTTGCATATGATAGAAATTTTTGACAAAATATTTAAGACAATAATGATCTTCTACAGGAAGACAAGTGACAATACAAACTTACAAAGGACCACCTGAGAACATTAATCAAATTCTATTATGCTCTATTTGTATAAAGAGAATGGCAGCCAACAAAGAATCACATACACTATGGTTAAAGAGTATAGCAATAGTGTCCATTTGCACACTTTTTCCCTACAACAAGCAAGAAAAGGTAAAGTTCTTACTAATGAGACCAACTAACCCAAGTCCATGATATTGATCAAATGAAACTAACTGCATTGCGCAACATTCATAGGCTAACTGGCCCCTGACCAAGGGCCAGCAATAATCCATGTCACTTGTATTTTCATCCAGCTGTGACCATGTCGGATTGAGAGCCTATACTCATGTCTGTCTAAATGCGTATATGCTTGTTTCTGTTTGTGTGTGTGGGGGCAGGCGTGTGTGTATGAGAGAGTGGTTACCAAGCAATTTTAAACTTCAGAGAGTAAGTACTGAAGGAGGGGCATCCCTTCTTGGCCCAGAAACAGTACGATAAACATAAACCTTATCAGCCTGATTGTCATCAGTTTCATCGTCCAGTATCACCTCAACATTCAACCTGGGCATCTTCTTCGCCAGTAGCCTACAACCATCCATTGTTACAAAGCAAGATGACATCCAAAGTGAACTCATAGATTCATACTTCTCCAAACCCGACAGCAGTGCAGCATCACCAAATGGGGAGTCTCGTATCTCGAGTTTTCTTAGCTTTGGACAACCTTCCAGGACACACTGCATCCCCCAATCACTGCTACCGGCAAAAGCTACTGAAAGGACTTCCAAATTTTTGGCATGCTTCCCAATGTACTCGAATGCTAGATCGGTTAAGAGACCTGAAACTGAAAGCCTTTGAAGTTTAGTGCAAGTCTTAACCACTGCACCAAAAGCCTCATCCATGGGTTCATTTGTTAGGTAATCCGGTTGTCCCGGGTTCATAATACAGAGACGGAAGTGAGTGAAATCGGGACAGTTCTGCACAATGGTTGCTACAGCAGCATTAGTCATTTGCCGACAAAAGTATAGGACATAGTGCAGTCTCGGACAGCCAAAAGACACAGCAAGAAACCCTGCTTCAGTCACCCCTTGCTTAATTTCATCATCAAAGGGATCTGCAGGGAAAACACGTAGTTCCTCAAGTAAGGGGCAATTGGAACCAACAGCCTCTAACCCTTTGTCTCCTACTGTGTCCAGCACCTGTATTAGGAAAACAATTATGAAACTAAAATTCCAAAATGTGAAGTCAATAAGAGTGTTTTTCAAAAGCTCAGATCTATCTACACTAGTTGAGTTCTCACACATTCGAATGCAGTGCATTTAAAAGCAGTAGTTGAAGGGACTTATAAGTTAAATTCCATTCATTAAAATTATTCACAAGAAAATGATTCAACTGTTTCCTACATCGTTCAGGAAGTAAGCATACACTATTTAATTTGGAGAAACAATACAATAGGATTCTTACCCAAAGTCGCTGAAGGCGTGGACCATGCACAAGAAGCTTGGCAAGTTCATCGCTTTGCATAGCAGCATAGCTCAAATTCAAGAACGTCAAATTTGCACAAGCAGGGTATATAGCAGGCAGATATTGTGGTGTTGCATCACGCAAACCAGAAAGGCTCTGTATATTTTTGCAATTATCGAAAGCACTTTCAATGTCTGCATACAGGTGGTCAGAGAACTCTTGCGAGAAAGAGCCAGTACCTAGCTCCACTAGTTGAGGAGCACAAACTAGCAACCTCTGTAATTGCTCCAAGGAAACACTTCTGTTAACCTGCAACACCTTCAATGACTTGCACCTTCTCACAAGTCTCTCAAGTGCATCAAAATCTACCTCACTACTCAAATTCGCAAAGTTAAGCACTTCCAAGGATGTAAAGCTTTCCGGAAAGAAGCTCAACCAATTTCCACTTCTATCTTCAACACCATTCTCCTGGATGTCCAGCTCAGTCAAATTCCTGTAACCAAATTCGTAATTTTCTGTTAACGATTCAATCATTTCCAATTTTCGCTAAAATAAGAGTTCAGATCACCAGAATGTGTCGATATTAAAATATAGTTTTTAAAAAAAAAGACACATTAAACAGAAAAACACAATCCAAATTTTAAAAAATAACAAACAAGCTTACTTGCAATAGTTAGCAATAGCTTCAAGGCCATCAGTAGAGAAACCATCACAGCTCAAAAGTGAGAGCACTTTAAAATTTGGGAAGCTAAAGGCCAAAAACTCCAAGCTCTCATCACTGACAGCCATTCTCTTCAACCTCAGCTCCTCCAAGAACGGATACTGGTCGGCGAACGCGACGAGCCAGGCGTGGACATCGGCACCCCAGTCCTGCGGGACGAGATTGAAGTCGGAGAATCTTGGTTTTCCTTTCAAGGACACGCAGCGGAGGTTAGGGAACCGGCGCACGAGAATGTCGGGTGAGACGGAGTAGCAGTTGCGGATGGACACTCGAGTCCTCGACAAGCGGTCGGCTTCGTACCAGGTTTTGCAGACCAGAGAGACCGCGTTTCTGTCTTCGTTAGAAGTCAAGTGAGTGAACACTCGCTGGAGGATCTTGTCAGGGAACGACGACAAGGACCGAGTTGACTCCATAGGAAGACAATTGAAACCTTGAAACTCTAAAGTGAGATTTTTCGTTTTGTTGTTTAAGTGACGAGCAGTGGGAAATAAAACAAAGCGAGAAGAGGTATATATATGTATATCAATGAGAAGAGTAAAATAATAGAAGAGAGAGGTAGTAGTGTTGGTTGATGGTGGTGTTGGGTAGATTCAAACGAGCAGATCTACCCCGACAGGAATCGTAATGATCGGATCTACCGCGAAGAAAATATCGTTAGTGGTGATAGCATGAAGAGGTAGAATCAAACTACGCGCGCGCTCTCTCTCTCTCTCTCTGTTTTTAAATGATACAGTAAATGAAAATATAATAATAATTTAAAAAGGCTGTCTAGGTGTGGGCTGTCATTGGTAACACTGGAATCTTGGTGTTTTGGGCCAGGATATGAGAATTGGGCTGCTTGCATTTACAGGACCTGTTGTTTAAGTGCATCATCTTTCAGATTATGGGCTTGAAAGAGTGACGATATTTCCACTCCTTAAAAACTGCATGCACATCTCTTTTTGTATTTACATCCCTCTAATATTTTTAAAAGGCACAATCAAAACAAACCAAGTTTTTTATTATGATTTAAAGTTGAAGTATTCAAATTTAATTATAATAATAACAATATCATCTCTTAATTAAAGTGCTAGCAATTTAATTCAACCGTAATATTGAAATATTAAAAATATGTAATATTGAAATATTAAAAATATATAAATTAAGGGGTGTAGATAAGATATTAGAGGGGTGGAAGTGTTGCCACTCCTTGAAAAATTGCACATAATAAGTTGCGTTTTGTTTTTAAGTGCAAAACTTATAGTAAATTTCGAAGTTGGTGAAGTAGTGTCTCTTGATATTGGTTCAAGTAGACAGTGATTGAATCACCTTGACTTTGACAATTTTGACCACGCGTTAAGTAGACCGTGTTAAAAAAGTTTCGGTCTGGAATGTAATAATAAGGTGCATCTTCCATGGTTCAGTATATAGGATGTGTCCTACTTACATTATAGCAGTTGGTTATGGAATTTGAAAAAAATCATTTTTCTTGATGCATGATCAATAACCGAAGAGAAGCGAGCAGGATGAGCGAAGTAATGGTTGATAAGCATTAAGTCATTTAATGGATGTAATAACAACTCTAGACTTCAAAACTACAGGGAATGCCAAGGAGGAGTCGATCAGAATTCAGAATCAAATAAAAAGATGACGCAAGTACCCAAAAGCAATGGCCAAAGAGAATTCATTATCAACCTTTAAAACATCCACCAGGAAATCGACGGCACAGTACTAGTCATACAACCACAAACATCCCAGCACATCTCCAAGATAACGTGGACCCATAATCATGCATCTCCTGACCATCAAGCCGTTGATCAAAGTCCTTCAAGCTCCATTTTTGTATATGCACTAGCCACCTGCAGTCTTATGTGTCCCATTTGCTTGTATGTGCCTTGCAACCACCTGGCTTTTATAGTCTCATTCATGACCAATATGAATGAGATCCCTTGTACTCAGGACGATGCAACTGAGCTACTAGAACCGCCTTTCTATTCAGTTTCTCTATATAACTCCACCACTAATCATGCCTTCAGTTTCCACTACCATCATTTGACCCCTCTTTCATCATCCTCAGTGGTACAGCTTAGTTGGCACTTCATTTGGCTGCCAAGGTGCTCAATCTCTTTGATGTCGCAGAGTATTGATATAGCTCACCTCACAAAGAAGTTGACCTCCAAAACAGATTTTACATCATGATACTGGGTGCCAAATCCTCATATAACATATTTGAATTTCTCCTCTTGTTCTGCCAAGGTATTCGTTTCAGTGAAGGACTTCGATCAGGGTATATGGACCCGGATGGCAATGCATAGCAGGGGCAGATTTTAGTTCATTGGTGACCCACAGCCATGGCTGCTTCATTTACTTTGGCATTTGCAATCTTGTAATATTGGTTTTCAAGGATGCCATAAATCAAGCGGATGAAGTAAACTTGTCTTCCGCCTTGCAGACTGTAAATGCATGAGAGTTGCTTGTATACATTCAGCTTTCCTGTTCTCCTTGGGTTGTATTAAAAAAGAAAGAAACAGTAGTTGAAGAACAAAAGTTTAAGTTTCGCAGCCGTTCATCTTTCCTTGTTTACACCCACATACCCTTCAGCTTTATTCTGCATCTTTCCCCAGTTACAACCACGTACCCTTCAGCTTTACGAATATAGCACCGTGTCTGGCTCAGGGCAACTTTTACTCTGCGAAACCATGAATTCTGAACATATAAAGCTCAATATCAGATTTAGGCGCCTATATGAATACACATAGCAGAAAGAATCACATGTTCGAGATTGTTTATTAAAAAATTTATAAGACAAGATCTGCACTGATGTGTGATTCTATATGCTCAATCTATAAAAGAAAATGCCAACAAAATATTAGGGTCAACGAGGAATTTAGCAATGGTTGCCATGTAGACTTCCCCCAACCAGCCAGTAAGATCAAGGCTCTGTTCTACTTACAAAATTTAAACAAACTATGCCCCTGGTTTGATCAATTGACTAGATGTGCCATACAACATTTGCAGGCCAAAAAGGCTTAGTGCCACCCACAGTATTTTTATTTTAATGCTTTTGGAACCCTACACGGTTATGGGGCTTGACACCAATGCTTGTTAGCACTAGTGCGTGTGCATGACATATATATACGAGAGAGAGAGAGAGAGAGACAGAGAGACAGAGAGACAGAGAGATTACCAGTTATTTTTTAAATTTAGAGAGTGAGTACAGAAGGAGGGGCATCCCTTCTAGGCCCAGCTATGGTTCGGTAAACATAAACCTTGTCAGCATGACCATCCTCACTTCCATCATCCTTCATCACCTCAACGTTTAACCTGGGCATCTCCCTTGCTAAGCGCCTACAACCATTCACCGTCACATTGCAGGCAGACATCCAAAGCGACCTCATAGATTCATACTTCTCCAAACCTGACAGCAATGCTGCATTTCCGAATGGACAGTCCCTTATCTCAAGTTTTCTCAGCTTCAGACAGCCTCCAAGCACACACTGCATCCCCAAATCACTGCTGCCAGCAAAAGCTACAGAAAGAACTTCCAAATTTTTGGCATACTTCCCAATGTACTTAAATGTTAGGTCAGTTAAGAGACCTGAAACTGAAAGCCTCTGAAGTTTAGTGCAAGTCTTCACCACAGCACCAAAAGCCTCATCCATGGGATCATCTGTCAGGTAATCTGGTTGTCCTGGGTTCATTATACAGAGACGGAAGTGAGTGAAATCAGGGCAGTTCTGCACAATGGTAGCTACAGCAGCATTAGTCATCTGCCGGCAAAAGTATAGGACATAGTGTAGTCTCCTACAGCCAAAAGATACAGCAAGAAACCCCGCTTCAGTCACCCCATGGATAACTTCTTCATCAAAGGGATCGGCTGGGAAAACACGGAGTTCCTCAAGCAAAGGACAATTAGAACCGACAGCCTCCAGCCCTTTGTCTTCTACTGTGTCCAGAACCTGTATCAAGGAAATGATTTATGGAATTGAAAAGCGGAAATCTGAAGCCATTAAGAGTATGTGAGGCTCTTGAAGTTCACATTTTATTTATGTACAGCACAGCAATTTTTTTAAACAGCTTCACTGTTATTTCAAAATTATTGCCCCAGGTTTGTCATTGACTCGTAAATGGTTCATTTGCTAAAATCGTATGATCTGACACATGATGTATAATGACAAAACTGACAAAAAGAAAATAGGAGAAAACTACATTGTGCCAAAACAGGCCAGGCATCTGTATATTATGTTAAAAGTATTGACCAGTAATAATAAATAATAATGTTATATTAGTAATACTGTGGGGAAAATGTTAGCATGCTTTTCATTGGTAAGCAATTGCAGATGAGGAACCTGAATAAGATGGAAACATACACAGTTAATATGAAAAATCATATTTGTCTATATGGTAGTGATAACTCCAGTCAGGGTTTCATACAATAAGAGGGTATCATCATCTCTGGGTTAGTCTTTGATTTCTTAGCACTCCCTAGTCTTTAATGTTCCTGCTCTTTTGGCTTGAGGCCTGTCTGTAATTGTCCAACACAGTGTAGATAAAAGTCATAAATGATAAGCATTATTTCATTTCTCTTCCAAAAGGGATCAATCAGCTAAATTCCCTCTTTTGATTATTCTTGGCATGGCTTTCAGACAACCAAAGGACATCCTTATCTTTAGGCCACTCCTCTTTCATTTCTTAACATTTACCAGTCTCCTATGTTCCCACCCATTAGGCCTGAAGCCTGTCCATAATTGTCTACAACAGTATAAATAAAAGTAAATGAAAAGTATTTTTCACTCCTCCAAGCATTTCAATACATTGAACCCTCCACAGATATTCTTTCAAAATAAAATAAGATTTATTGTTTCCTCTGTCATCCAGGAAGAAAGCAATGTAAGAATATGGCTGGCTGGAGAAATTAATTGCTTAGCAAACAATGCAATTAAGAACTAAAGATGAGTGTCAAAGACATAAGAATAAAAAGATTCTTACCCAAAGGCGCTGAAGACGTGGACAGTGCACAAGAAGCTTGGCAAGTTCACCACTTTGTAAAGTGGCGTAGCTCAAATTCAAGAATGTTAAATTTGAACAAGCCGGGTATAAAGTTGGCAGATAGAGTGCTGTTGCTTCCCATAAACCAGAGAGGGTGTGTATATTCTTGCAACTGTTGAATGCACTTTCAAGCTCTGCACATTGGCGGGGTGTGAGCTCTTGCACAAAAGTGCCAGTACCAAGCTCCACTAATTGAGGAGCACGAACAAGCAACCTTTGTAATTGTTCCAAAGTTATACTTTTGTTAACCTTCAACACCTTCAATGATCTGCACCTACTTGCAAGTCTCTCAAGAGCATCAAAATTAACTTCACTACTCAGGTTTGCAAAGTTCAGCACTTCCAAAGATGTGAAGCTTTCAGGGAAGCAGCTCAACCAACTTCCACTTATATCCTCAACACCATTCTCATGAATGTCAAGCTCAGTCAAATTCCTGTAACAAAATTAAGATTAAGTTCACAGGGACCTGTAAAATCCAACAAGAGAAGTAAAAGGTAGAACATGATACATCACAAAGACAATTTGTACATTTTTAAATTTCTGACGAAAACATGTAAACCTCTAAACAGATATGAAAGAATAAAAGAATTTGCGGGTGCTGCACAGTAAACACCCACATATATTTCTAAAATTGTTTTCATGTTGAAGCTCATCTATTGTCTTTGACTCGTTCCAAATTGCATATAATTAAATAACAATATGAAATATCCATCGTAAGTATAATACAGGATCCTGCTGACGCTATTAGTCCTATCCAGTGATGCAAAAACTTCATTTCCAATTAATACCACATATAATGAATGGAAGAAGTTGATTGAAGTAGCACAATCAAATATATGTTCCAGATAGATCACACATCACTTCGATTGCATGTAGTAGGTAAATTTGCTCATTGCATTATTACTAGAATACAAATTAAATTCAGACCACAGGATTCTACAATTTGAAGAAATAGAACAAATGTGAATGTATTCTGCATTTTTAATTAATGACTAGGTTTTGGTTATGTAACTAATCTTAATTCATATCCAACTTAAAAAAACATGTCCAAAGACAAAAGTAGTCAAGAAGAAATTATAACCACACAACTTGAAAATTTTAAGAATGTCATCAAAATAGTTAAATGCCACATACAGACATAGTCCTTATATTATTTTTCTTTCCAACAAACAAAACCAATCACCATTAACAAAGAGAATTCCACTCGATACAAGATGTTCAACTGGGAAAGATATGGATAAAAATTTACTAGCACCAACAAATATGTGATGTTTGAAAATAGTCATGGTGCATTAACCTAATTACATACCATTCTACAAAGACCTACTTAATAACTCTTTTTAGCTCAACTAAGAGAACATACATGATCCCCTGTAATGACATCTAGGATCTAGGCAAAATCCAACTCCTACCACAGACCTGTTACATTCGCATACCCATTAACAAGGAGTCTTCAGCCTGACTTGAGAGGAAAACATATCTTAAATTTATACTCAAAAGGTAGATATGGTCATATGGGAAATATTCTCTGAACCAATGAATATGGCTATAGTTGCCGGGATGATGACACCAAGATTATTGCATAAATAAATGCATAATTAACAGGCCAAACATCACATCAAATGAGAACAAGAAGAAAAGTAAGAAGAAATACAGAAAAGAATTCCAGAAGTGGAACTTCTATTTCCACTAAACCCATCTTACCAGTAACAGGGAGAAAAAGCAAATTCTCTGCTCCAAAAAGAAAACTAATGCTTTACAACTATATCAGAAGACATGTTACTCAACCAACAATTATTGTACTTTATTGCAAGTACCTATTTCTTGAACCTCTCACAACTCATTAGTTCAAAGAAACCATAATTACAATAAGAAAACAAAGAATTTGCCAAAACAACTAACTCACAAGTCAACCTCTAAAAGCAAATACCATATATCCACATATCGAAATAAAGTAACCAACCAAAGTTCACAGATCTTACCTTGAAATTACTAATTATATAAACACCCCAATAGCATAAAATAATTTTAACACAAAGTTGCTGCTTATTGATTCAACATAAATCCACTCTGTTCGTAGCAACATGAATAGATAACAATTTCTAACATGTGTTCGTTCTTGAAAGATATCACCAAAAAAAAGATCGACTGGCTAAAAAAAACGTGAAGGTAAATTATTCCTTCAACAAAAATAGTTACCACCTACGAAGTTAAAAATAAAATAATATCATCAATATAATTAAAAATAAATATGGGATTTTTTTTGTGTGGGATGACATCAAGGATATGCCATCCATTAAATGATAAGTACAGGTCAAATGTCACATCTACAACGAAACCGAAGAGAGAAAGAGAGAGAAAAAAAAAAAAAAAACCTCTCTCTCTCTTCTTCTTTTTTCTCTAACAGTGCAGCTATAACGAAGATAAGGCATTTATTTCTCAACCACATGTTCAATAATATAGTTTCATCAACCCAAAAGAGAAATTAATATGCTCCAACAAAGTTTTGTGCTTTTTAATAAAACCACTATTCAGATCTCTCACCATATGACAAATAGAATAACAAATAACATAAAAATTAAAACTATTTCAAAAAAAAAAATAAAACTAACAAGAATTTATTAAAAAAATAAAAGAAAAAAGAAAAAAAGAAAAACTTACTTGCAATGAGTGGCGATTGCTGCGAGACCATCAGTGGTGAAACCATCGCAGCTCAAAAGCGAGAGGACTTTGAAATTTGGAAACTTGAGAGCCAAAAACTCGAGACTCTCGTCGCTGACAGTCATGCGTTTCAAGCGTAGCTCCTCCAGGAAGGGATACTTGTTGGCAAAGGTGAGAAGCCATGCGTGAATGTCGGCGCCCCAATTCTGAGGGACGAGGTTGAAATCGGAGAATCTAGGTTTCCCTTTGAGTGTCACGCTGCGGATGTTTGGGAAGCGACGCGCCAGAATCTCCGGCGACACGGAGTAGCAGTTCCCGATGAAGACGCGCGTCCTCGACCACCGCTCTGCGTGGTACCAGTCGTTGCACACCAGCGAAACTGAGCTCCGGTCCTTGTGCGAAGTCAATAAAGCCAGCACCCGCTCCAGCACCTCGTCCGGAAACGACGAAGACGGCGTCGATAACGACGGCAACGGACATTCCTTCTTCCGCTTCGAATCCAACTCCATATCCAACACTTTCGAAAAAAGAAAATCCAAAAATTCAAGACAAAAAACAAATCGAAAACAACTAACAGAAGCCGTTTATTATCGAAGCGTGTTCTTGATTTGACCAACAAAAACCGTTAGACAAAGAAATGAAACACAAAGAGATACAAAAAATGGTAGATAGATTCGGGTTATTGAGAATCAAAGTCCGAGTCGGATCTACCAATAAAAGGAATCTATCTATCTATCTCTCTTTGTTTTTTCCTCTCTCTTCTGTGAACTGAAGCTGAAATGGGACTTGGAAAATAAAAATAAAAGCTTTGCAGAGCCAAACAAGAAGGCAACACAGGAGCTTGCGTATTATAGAAAAAGCAGAGAAAAAAAATACATGGATAATTAAATAATAATAATTTTAATAATTAAAATAATAATTTAAATGATTATAATAAAATAATAATAATTGTTATTATTATCATTATTATTATTTTATTTATTGTCTGTGTTCAGTCCACCTTAGCTCATGGCGAGAGAGAGAAAAAAAAAGGGCCACGAGAGAAGGGTCGTATCGTATGCTATTGTAGCCCACAGGACCCAACCTGTGCCTGGGTGCGTAATGCGCACACCGCACCTTATTTGCCGACACGTATGCAAATCGTGGGATGGGGTGCGTAGTGTGCACCTAGAGCAGGATGGAATGAGGTACCAGCCGGCTTCGCGTGGTAGAAAAAATAGCAGGCTTTTTAGGCTGAAAATGGTGAACAAGTAAATTCACTTTAATGGTGAAAACACAGAGTAACTGATGCCGATGCGACAGCTTCTTCGACCGAGGGCTTATTTAGCGTTATTCATCGACGAATCGTCATTTTCCAACGTCAAATAATCCCGTGCTATCCATTTTAGAAGACTACCTTTCTGATAAGCTATGGACATTTTGACGAATTTTCAAATGATTCATTAATAGTTACATGGAAAATGAAGGTAATTTTTTTTACCCGCCAAGAACAAGACGAGCCGCACTATCGCCACATCATCATTTCGAGATTATCCCCATTTTGATTCTAATTATTTATTTCTGTTTTAACCTTTTCAATTTTCACAGTCGTTGTTATTTTTTCAAAAATTAAATGATTGTATATCAACAAATAATAAGTACAAAATGATTCTTTTTATATTGATTCGATTATTTTTATATAAGCAATTTGTAAATTAAAGACAAACAAGGTGGATTTTATATATTGAATGGAGAAATTAGTTTGAGTGCAAAATGGAATGGCTTGACTTAAATGCTTTCAATTATTCAAAATCAAAGGGAGAGCTCATAATTTCAATGAATCGGAGACAAAATAGGGCTTATCGTTTCAATAATTAAGTCAAATCTCCATAATGCAGATAATATGTTTTGTTTGTACGTTACGATTTGTTTCTCGGAACATATCTCTAAATACAACTATCCTTTTCAACCCATACATTATGTCTGCTCTTTATTCATCAAAATAGGTTTCATCTAATTAATAATTTGATAGAAGGAAATTCTGATCACTTTTAAATTTGTTTATTAACGCAAAACAACACGAACTTACTAAGAGATAGAGTTTTTCATATTTGAATAATAGGTATAACTAGCAAGATGTTGCTATATAACTTATTGAATGAACAAATTATAAATTAACTATTCAGTTGAGAATGCAAACTTTTTAATTTTATTACAATTTAGCTATCTATTGTTAAACTAAATTAATTAACTTTAACAGCTTTAGGGGTTTTTGTATCTTTTGACCTTATTTTCATTTTTTTAAATAAATTTTAAAAACTAAAAAATCAATATAAAAAAATAAATCTGACTTCTTTTTAAAGGTGAGATATCCATTGTCCACCGTATTGATGGATGGTAGAAATCAAATTAAAAAACCCAATTAATTTATTAAAAAAAATGGAAGGATGGAGATGGAACTCCATGGAGATTTAAGAATCCATATTGAAACAGCAACGGAACATCATCAATAACCCAAATTAAAGGTCCTCATTGACATCATCAATAACCCAAATTCTAGGTTTCTCATCAACAAATTCATGAGGAACCCAGAAAGTTCTTATCAACAAATTCATGAAGAACCTAAAAAATTAACAACCCCTCGTTTACATTATCAACGAACCTACTTTATAAGACCCGACTTCCTTTTCTCTCAAATCTCTCAACCTCAAATCCAACTTAAGCTTCTCCTTCTCAAACCTCATCTTTTAGGTTCAAAGTCATCTAGGTTTGTCGAACCCGAGTGATGTTGATTCCAAAATGATGTTTATCTAGAATCCAACCTAGATAATGTTCATCTTGAACATCTAGATTCCAATCGAACCCGAATGAACATCATTTGGGATTATTAGATAATGTTTACTTGGGTTGTTTAATTAAAACCCAGATGTTCATCTGAGTTTGTCAAACTTAGATGATGTTTATTTAGGTTCGTCGAACCTAGATGGAAACTATATTTGGTCTCCATGCTTAGTGATCAAAAGATCTTTTATTTTTTTATCAGTTTTTTTTTTCTCATTTTCTTTGAAATGCTTGATGATGTTGATGATGTTAGTTGATGATAATGAGAACAAGTCTAGTTTAGCTTTTGGTTTTGGGTTGGAAATACTAGATCTGGTTTATTTTTTTAGTTTTGTTTATTTGAGCAATGGTTTGTTCGGAGATGAGAGAGGACAGGTTGAAAATGATGATTTTGTTGGATTTTTTCTTTTTTCAGTTTTTTGATTACGTAGATCCAATCTCCATATTAGATTTTTACTATCCATTTGATGAGATGGATGCTGGATATCCAATCTGGAGATTGGATCTTGTTATGTGTATTTTCTGAATCAACCAAACGGACTGATAAAAGTCCAATAAGTCAACCCAATACAAAGGCTCAACAAACAAGGCACAGTTATCATTTCTAAGCCCAACGAGCTCTATAGCTCGCACTAGTAAGCTCGTTTCACAGCCAGGCTACAGATCGTCACGCAGTTCGTCCTATGCACAGCTCGCTACTTAGCGAAGACCAGCTCGAGGTCACTCAAAACAGTGTATCAGCTCGCTCAGTGGTCAGTTAATACAAAATCTTCCAGAATAGGCAGTTGCTCGATTTGATCATGATTCTCTCACCAGAAACAGAAGTTAATTCAAATTTAAACTCAGTCAACGTGATCTCGAGATATATGAGGCAGTTTCTTGATTTTGTTCAAACCGATTAGGAAGTGCATTTATTATAAAATTCTTTATCTATTTTAATTTTTTCAAAACTGCAACGTCCCTTCCTCTATAAATAGGGGCTAAAATCATTGTAAAAGATAATACAAATAATAACATACTGTTACTCTGCCGGATTAAGGAGAGACAGTCGTGGACGTAGGCACACTCGCTAAACCACGTAAAATCTATGTGTTGTTTCTGTTCTTGACCTTTCATCTCCTATTTTGTTCTTGATTTTTGTGTTGTTCTACATTGATTACAGGTACTGGGTATTAAATTTTCGTTGATAAGAAAATCACGTCAACAGATCTCCATGTCTTTTTTCCCAATTTTTTAAATTCCATTTTTGTTTAAAAATTTGTTCTCCATTAACCATCAAGAGTGATTGACGGTAAAGATCCATCAATTATTATTTTTGAAGTTTTTTTTTTAATTATTTTTGTTTTCTCCCTTATTTAATTTATTATTTTTAATTTTATTTTCCTTAATTCAAATGTATTATAGTTTTTGTACCACTTTATCACTGTTGACTGTTGACTGTTAACTTTAATAATTTACGACGAACGACGAGTAGCCAAATTGTATATATTTCTAAATTAGGTAGCTAACTTGTATTGCTTCCTATTGAAGTGTCACAAATTATATATCATTAATTATAATAATAATATTATATAGTACTATCAATGCAAATAAGATTATTAGTTCAAATCTTGAGGATGTTACCTTATGGTTCGAGAAGAACAGCACTCAGCCTCCATCACACCTTTTCTACGGCAAAACCAAAAACCCTACACTCTGGCTAAGGTTCAAATCCTGAGGATACCCTCTTATAGTTCGAGGAAGACATAACAGTACTCAGCCTATGCCACACATTTCGGGGGTAAAGTAAAAAATCAAACGCTCTAATTAAGGATCTAAATGTGATGTCAACATTTGGCCTTGATGCTCCAACTAGGGGCCCAAATACGGCGTCAACAACCACCTTACCTTTAATATAATAATTTTTAATATAATAATTTTAAATACATTTTTTCAGGAAACAATTCATCTCAAAATTATACTCTTTGTAGAAGAAGAGAACTTCATTTTGATAAATCTTAAATGATTTAATCTAATGACCTCTGTTATGTCTGTTTTTAGGACTGTGAAAATGGGCTGGTAAAAGCCCTAAAACTGACCCAGATGGTTGATTCAATAGAAAACCCAGCTCTCAGGATTGAGCTCTTAGGTCTCAAGTTGCAGCTCCTCAGCTTTCAGCTCCTCAGTATCCAGGTCGCAGTAGCTCAGCTCGCAGCTCGAGCTCTCAACTCCTCAGCATCCAGCTCGAGCTCGCCAGCTCGCAGCTAGCTCAGCTCAGCTCTCAGCTCAGCTCGCAGCTCAGCTCCAGCTCCAGCTCTCAGCTCTCAGCTCCAGCTCCAGCTCTCAGCTCAGCTCCAGCTCTCAGCTCACAGCTCCTCAGCATCTCAGCTCCTCAGCATCCAGCTCCTCAGCTATCAGCTAGCTCAACCTCCAACTCTCAGCTCTCTGGTCTCATACCAGCGAACTTCATGCTATTCCAGATCTCAATGAGCAATTAATGCAGTATGACAATATGACAGAGTTGTTAGTCAATGCAATAAATGTTATGTCAGAGTAGTTGATTTCTTTATGTATACATCACTCAATTGTAACCCCCTTTCCTCTATAAATAGGGGGGAAAATTCATTGTAAAAGGGGGTCTAGATTCTGGTATGATAGTCACTTTGAAAAATATATGGAGAGTAACCCGTGAATGTAGGCACCATTGCCGAACCACGTAAAAATCTCTGTGTCACCATATTCTCCTCTTCTCTTGCTCTTTTAATTGCTTTTATCTGCTGTTATTTGCTTTGACAGTATCCATCTATTTTTTATTGTTATCTATTTTTGTTGTTGTTTTATCTATGCAATCTCTATTCTTTTTCTTGCGCTCCTATTTGTTTTCTTCTCTGTTTCTCGTTAATTGCAGGTATTGGGTCTAGAATCTCCGGTCGATCATTTTCACGCGTCGACAACCTCTAATGATAATGTGGAACCAATGATTTATATAAATGATGTAAAACCTATACAAATTCAAATTATAACTTCAAAGATATAATATTCATCTTCACAACTCAGAGCACTAGTTCCTGCATGATTTTGTATATACACAACTTACAATCTAATGACACCAATGATCAAGTCTGTTGAGACTTACCAACTAAAATATTATATGCTATTTAAAAATCAACTTTTATAATATAAGAGATATTTAATTTTATAATAATGAAAGAAAATGCTTCATGCATACCATTAAGTAAATATAATATATATATATATATATTATGAACTCGTACTCATAATATGAATGTCAAAGGAAGTGCATTAATTACTTACAAATGTAAGGGTGGACGTGCATATACATATTTATGTCTCAACTCACAATCAAACTCCTTAGATCGTACATAATCATGCCCAAATTGGTAAATATCGAAAATCTTTGGAAATTTGAAGATACTTGTGCATTTCTATGTATACCTAATATCAAGTTTGATATCATGAATATACCCATTACTTTTTCTTCATAAGCGTCGACCTCCGATATGTCAACTGAAATTGATATATTACTTATTTCTCCAAGTCACAAATTTAGACTTACAGGTTCTGATTTCTTAAACTTCTCATGCAAAACAAACCCGATTCGATTTGTTAACAAAGACTTGTTGTAATTATAACACTAGTCAGACTAGGAAGCAAAATTAGACCTGGCGTGTTTGTTTGGGTCTCACTGAAAAGTATCCGGGAAAATACCTTTCAACGCAAATCCCAATTTAATACAACAAAAATCTACAGCTTAAAAAAGGCGTTGAAGATCCAAATACCCTTATCATCAAATCTTCAAAAACATTGACATCTCAATCTCACCCCAATTAATGATTTTTTGTGACCAATCACTTTTCATGGAAAATAACATCCGCCTCTTTCTCAATAACCCAAATTACCCTCGTAATCACGCCACTAAATCGACAATCAACTAGGGCCAATCAGTCTTTTCGATTAAACACGAGCTTTCTATCTTTCAGCGTATTCCGTTTTCTTACAGGGGCCAGTAGTACAAAGACTTGAATCGAAACTGGACGTGTCTTTTGATTTAATTTCAATACTACCACTGTCACCTCGTCAGTAGATAACCTGCTAAGACTGTTGGTGTGCATATATTTTTCACTGATAAAAGGCGTTTCAAGGAGTGAAAAAAGGAGCCACGTGACGACTCCAGCTTTTTGTCAGGAAGAGAACCACCACCAGCACCCACCAGCACGACGCCTTGATTTTTGGGACCAATTTATTTAAGTTATAAAATTAAAAAAAGTCTACTTTTCCTAACAAGTAACAATCATAATTACCTTTTGCAGCTGACGCTGTTGATTAATTCGTCATCTGCCCTCTTACCTTCAAAGGCATGGGACAACACCCATAACATTTAAAAATAACGCATTCTCCCACCATTTATATGGATTTACTCCTGCTTTTATACGGATGAATCCTTTCCATTTAAAAATAACTCTTCGAATCCTAAAATAAGTGTTTTTATCTTGATAGATTTTGATTACCCCCTAAATTAATCTTAGTGATAAAAATAGAAGTTACAAACATAATTTGCCCAAATATAACAAAATTAAATAGTATATATATATCATAATAAAGGGAAAACTTAGATGGTTTGTAATATAAATGAGTTTAATAACGATTTAGATCCGAATGAATGTAATGATATTGAGGGAAAAAAAAAACTCATTGTATATTCTCATCGATAGTCATGTTAAAACTAAAATCTGTATGGTAAATAAAAGTTCTTCTACTCATTTGAGTAAGGAGGGTGTATTCAATCTAGATTTTATTTGAATTTGTTGGAGTTTCTTTTAATGATAGATTTTGATAAATTTTATAAATTTCATAGATTCCATCAGATTTTATTATAATTCTATTTAAGAGTTTGTTGGATTATTTAATGGATTACATCAAATTTTGTTAGAATTTAGAGTTTGTTGGATTTTTTTACATAGATTTAAATAAAATTAAATATATTTAAATAAAATTGTTAATGATTTTATCTTTAAAAAAAAAAAAAACATATGATAAGTAGTATTTTGTACTTGACCCAATTTTCTCCGCCAAATTATATAAATTATGACTATGTTTATATGATTATTTTATTTTTATAAATCACATTAATGAAAATTTTGATATTATAAAATGATATTTATTTTTCCACATCTAATTATTTGTTGAATTTTTTTAAAAAAATTGCTAATATATATGTATTAACTTAAGATGATATTATGTCATATTTATACATTTTTTAAGAGTGTGTTACGTTTAATAAAGTTAAAAAAAATCAAGTTTATAAATCAATGTAAATATGTGGCTAGTAAAACCTCCGTTTGTATGTATGTATGTATTAATGTATGTATACTTGTATGTACATATATAGAAGATTGATAGTTTCACGTTTCCAAATTAGCAAACTTTTAGTGCCAATTTTTAACAGAACCAACAACATATAAATTGCAAGTGTAATGTGTCAATAAAATAGGTGGGAGTAATTATCAAAAACTTAAAAATATTAATAATATTATTGAGGGTAAAATTGTTGTCTTTCCTATGTGTTATTATTGCATAGGAACCTTAGCTGTCATCGCCTAGTTTCTATCCATTCTTCATTTATATCTATACAACATTTATCAATTCTTTGTAATTGTTATTGTGCATTATGAAATTTTCATTTGTGAAACCATGGTCACGATAAATCAAAGCAGAATAAACCTAGATAAATTCAAGAGGTGGGTCAATCTTCAATTGCATCAACTCGTAAAATATCAACAAATTGAGAAATTTGTGTTTCATTTGCGAATCTCAACTACTAGGTTTTGTATAGATTAACGTGAGATTGTAATTGTTGCTGATCAAAAGATTGAGTTTTTGTAGATTTGTAGGTTTTATTATAGACAAAAAGACTTGTTGATTGTTGAAAAATTTATAGGTTTTGATGATTTAATCATTGAAAAAAAAAATCCAAAAGAAAAAAAAATTGAAGGTATGAAATCCATGAAATCTTTGGGGGTAGGGCAAGATTTCATATGAGTTTTTTAATTTATATCTAAGCTCAAAAAATCCATTACAATCCATTAAAATACAATTCTTACAAAATCATTGATTTTTTGAATACACCTAGACTTATTTGGATTTCTTAAAATATTGAATTGAATACACCAAAATTTCATTGGAATCCTTATAAATCTAGATTGAATACATCTGGATTTTAATAGAATTTTAAAAAGTCTAAATTGAATACACCAGGATTTTTAAAATCCTTTGGATTCTAACAAACTCCTAAGTTGAATACACCCCCCTAATTGTGGATATTGCATATTTTGTGAATTTGGTTGGGTGCATGGGTAATATTATATGAAAAACAAGGGTGGTTTTATTTGTTGGGTAGAATTATTATCACTCATAAAAATAATTTAAACACTAATTTTTCTAAAAATATTTATGTGACAAAATTATCCTTAAATAAACTTATAAAAAGATAAATAATTATTAATAAAACAATTTGTTTACTTTTAAAACTTGAAACAAATTTGATTTTTAATTTTAAGTTAACAAAATAAATAAAAATCTATAAATATTTACAACAAAAAATCTCAAAAAAGAAATCATATATACATATATCTCAAATAAATCTTGTCGACGTCAGGAAATGGTCGACCTAGAAATTCTAAGGCCTAGACCGCGAACGTGATAATAAATGATGAGTAAACGATGAGGACTGTTATAAATGCGTTGTAAATGAAGTTTAAAGTTGGTAAACTGTAATAAAGGAAAATGAATGTTGGTTACGGTGGATGAAGACAGTAATGGAGCAATTAATAAGAAGGGGGAAGGAAGAATGAGTTCAGACACAAGGATTTTTACGTGGTTCGGCGACTGCACCTACGTCCACGGGTCACTCTGAGTTAATTTCGACAAAGTGACCGTATGTCAATGTTCTTCAGCTTGTTTGTATAGTAAAAATATCTCCTATTTATAGAGAGGGGAAGAGAGATACAAAGAGTGCTATTCACGTTATAAATTATGATTATTTCAATTAATCCTGACATGAATCATGCTGTATTTATTGTAAAGGTAATGATTGTTCATTCCATGCATACGTCTGCATTTATTGCATCAGGAGAGACATTCTTTTCATTAAATGCATGGCTGTCGCATTAAATGCTCATTGGTATTGGTGCTGGTAGAAAATCAGGGCATTAGGTGAAACTGATGACTTGCTGCACAAAGTATTACCTGACGCGAACTCCTTGACTCGGCGGACTGTGCGAGCTGAATAGGTGCTAAGACGGGCTGAAAGTATGCTCGGACTGTCTCGGTGTTGTGCGAGCTCGCGAGCTCGACGAGCTCGCTGCAGCGATCTGAGGATTGGGCCTTCTGGATCTTCATTCCTGTTCATACTTATTGGGCCTGTACTGACCCATTTGTCTAGATCGAGAAAACAGGTATAACAAATCTTTTGATTTTTTTTTTTAATGCAAAATACTATTTTCAAATTTTACGTTTTACTGATTTAAATAGTAAATATATATTAAAACACAAATAGTGAAAATTTTTGTAGCTTAAACATTTAAGTGTGGCTTCTTCTTCTCCTCCATCTTGATAAAGTATATAAAATTATGTTAGGGTTATAAATTTATTTTTAAAAGAAATAAGTAAAGAATAAACATAAAAATTTTGTTTTCAAATGAACATAATTAACGTTGTTTAAGTAGGATCAATATTGGCATATTTATGAATGTTTATATTAATGTGTGAATTTTTAAATATAAGGAGTGTTTATGTTATGGATTGAGAAATGAAAATGAGAAATGAAAATCATTAATGGTGTTTACTTTTTTAAAAATCATTCCATAATGGAAATGAAAATGTTGGTCTTACATGAATTTGGAGTTATAGAATAAGAATCTCATCCCCTCCACTCCGTTTGGGAATCTCATTTTCATGCCCCCTTCTAAATTAAAATGACTTTTATGCCCTTGTTTTTTTTTAAAAAAAAAAACCTATTTTATACCTTTATCAAAACAAATACTTTACAAAAGCAACGCAAATCTAAATAACATTTATATTAAAAAAAAAAATCACGATTTGATGTATAATATAGATATATAATATGTTTACAATATATTGTTAAGAAAACTTACTTTTTTAGTCTATTATAACAAGTTACAAGATAAAAAGTTAGCACCATATCTTAGACACAATTTTGTAAAAAGACATATAATGCTTCATTTGCAATTTGTAAAATCTCAATAGTTAGATTTTTTCTTTTTTTTCTTTTTTTGTGATCAAATACATATTGTGTACATAATTTTAATTAAAGACATTTCTGTAATTTGTAATTAATCAATTTTGATTTTAAAGTAAAGTAAATAGTTTAATAAAAATATAAATGATTCTAATTTCAATTCTTATAATTAAAATAAATAAATTATTTTAATTTCGATACATCATTTTGATTCTAAGTTATTTCGATTCTAAATTATTTTGATTTTCATTTCGATTCTTATAATTAAAGTAAATGCTATCATAAATAATTGGTGTATTAATAATTGGGGAGTGGAAATGTTTTTTGTGGTTGGTAATATCTGCACATTTATTTTTCTTAAGTTATTGATAGCGATTGACGGATTTGCCCTTACATGTCGTGGGTTATAATTGGTTGGACCAGACCGGAGAGCGAGAATTGGCAGAGAAAGCGCGATGTGATGTGAGAATCCAACAACCTATCGTGGTACCCCCGTGTTTTTTCTTCAAAAGTTTTTTTTTTGTGTCGTGGGGTCATTTTCGCGACAAATGATGCCCATGTGCAGCACCAAATGACCGAACTGCCCTTATTTGTTTACTTTTTTGATTATTTTTTATTGAGAAATAGAAAATATTAGATGATTAATTGAAAGAAACCTCTAAGTTTGTGATAATTATAGCTTCAAAATTGTAAGCTACCAATAATGTTTGTTTTTCAAATATACCTATATGTTTGTAGCAATTATATGGGAATCATATGCAAACAGAAAATAGTAAGAAATAATTATAATTTTGTCATTTTAAAATTCATACATAATAAAACATTTTAAACTTTAATTTGTGTATGTAATGTTTTGATGGATTAAGTGATATCTTCAGTGAATTCTCACGAATAAAAACAAAACAGGAAAAAACATATGGAAAAGACCAAAGCTTTCTTGTTAATGAAATGGAATATAAAGAACAATTTCTTAGACAACTGTGATTTCTATATATTTTAAAATATTTTCAAAACTATGGTTTAAATTATATCATAATTTTGACATGCGATTATATACCTCTTAATTCAGGTGATTAAATTTGATTTCTACTAAACACATATTACAAACTTATGTTTATTATGAAAGTTGTTATTTTCCAATATTTAGAATGTATAAATAGTGACTAATTTCAACAAGTCTTAATATACATTTAACTCATTTAACATCAGTTTAAAAATAAGGGAAGTTGTTATTGTCAAATAAATTGTATAAATATTCGAGATTTATAACTCATAAATTGTAATTAATTTCAATAAAATTTGACCTTTTTAATTCATTGATTTCAGCTTAAAAATATGGCATTTTGAATTTTTTACCATTCTATTAGAATTGAAAATAGAAAACGTTTTCATTTATCCAGGCTAATTTCTATTCAAAAGTTGGTATATTGATTTTGGAAACAAAGCACAAAGTCACGTGACAGAACACAAGAGACAGGCACCACTAATGTGCTCGAAAATCTATGATTAAAGATAACGATAGGATGATTAAGGTGGTATAATTTTCAATTAATTAACCGTGTTAGAATAATCAGATTAATTATTGAAATACGTGTGTACAAACAATTTTGTAGTTAAGACACAGCTGGCACTTAATCTCCCACCCAGTTTAGGTACGGACACGTGGCCTCTTAATTTCCATTTTTTTTTTACTTTAAACTCATTTTCTTTTTGATGTTTACATGTAATTTTTTTCTGAGATATATTTATTTATGGATTTAGTCGTTTTCTAAGTTTATTTACTCTTCTGGAATGTTGATAGTCAGACAGATAATTAATTATATTTGTTAAATCTGATTAGATGAGCTGAATAGAGAGTTCAATAGAACAACACAAAAATGAGATGCTAGAATTTGAATAGAGGGATCAAAAGATCGAATTATTTCAAATTTAATTCATATTGAATTACATCTTGAACTCATTGATATCAGGTTGTTATTAAACGTATATAAATTTGAAAATATTTTATTCATCTAATTAGAATAAAGAATATATATGTCAAAAGTAATTTGAAGAATTTTGATTATTATTCAATTATATGAATAAAATTTAATATTTTTAATTTTAAAATAAAAATGACAAACTTTGAAAAGGCAATCGAAAAAGAAAACAGTGGCATTTTTTAAATGAAAATTGTGGCAAATTGTTTCTTCTAATTTCCCATTAATCCTCTTCACATAAAATGTGTCATAATTAATTGTGCAATTAACTTAGATAACAATAACATTTAAGAAATTGGAAGTGGGGTTTATTTGTAAATGAGATAATAAAGAAGAAAGTTCCACGTCATAAATTGAATAAAAAAAACTATAAAACAGTAGTAGTAATAAATGCGAGAGTGGCTTGTCAGCTGGGTGGTCATGTGAAGAGGAGCTTGGTGGGGCTCCACCCTCCTCCACTTGTATGGACCCCTTCCTTTTTAAGGTTTCTGAGTATGGCGATTCGACAGTTCTTGGGGTCAAGTTTACTCACAATTACACAGCACATGCCTCCCAGTCCTGCCTCCCATCGAAGAATTTGAGGTGGGATGTGTACGAATCAATATAATAAAGTTGTTAACATCTCGTAACCGCGAGTCTCTGATAGTGTAATTTGATTATTTTTTATTAATTTAAATTTGATTATTTTTAATTAATTTAAATTTTCAATTCTGATAGTAATTAACATGTTATCAGAGTTTAGAAATCTCTCATTCGAACCATCTCTTATCTTTTTATTTGTTATCTTATTATATAAGTCATACGGTAATAAATGTTTAGCATGCATCCATCATTTATTATTTGTTTACGTTGTATACGAAGGAATGTGTTAACGTATCATAATATCATGTCTCAAATACTATAATTAGACTCTACCTTATTAGTTTAAATTTTTGGATTTAATTATAATTAACAAAAGTTTTGTTGTATATTAATTTTAATACAAAATTAGATTTGAAATTACCCATTATAGTCATCACCTTTTTTAAAAGAAGAAGAAATCTATTATAAATTACAAACTTACAGCAGATTGAAAGACAGATGTCCCGATGAACTAGGGAACCCATATAAGAAGGAAGATAGTCAATCCAAAAAGCATTAATGCATTATCTCAAATCGAAATAGCAAATTTAGCCAAGTATTGTAATTGACCATATTAGTGTCTCCAGGACCAAAACGAAGATCCTTAACCAGGCGGTCTAAACTGACCAAGATAATCTCATCAACCACAAAACCAATCATAGAAAGATTAGACTCATGAGACTAAACCAGGGAAATGAATGATCAAACTAGCTAGATTACTAAATAAATAATGTTTACATCGTCGAGTTTTGATAAACACAGGACTTAGTATATATTAGACTATAATAGCATATATTAGACTATAACATTGAATCATTTCTTCCATTAGAGCGTTTGTGTTTTGAATTTGTAAAGGTAAACAATTAAAAGCTTGAGAAAATTTTCAATGTATCTTAATCCATGCATCTGAGCTTTACCACTAAAATCATATTATGTTGTATAAAAAATACACGTGATTGATTATTTATATCATATAATATGATATTATTAGAGAGAATGTACTGAAGATTTTCATCAAATACTCATGTTTTAAGTTCACTTCATAAATGTATCCAAGTGCTTGAGATCAAAATTTCGTATAAGATATTATAACTACTAAATTCTCGATTAATTATCATATGCATTTTAATTTAGTTATAAAACAAAATCCAACTTTTTAGAATATGCTTAATATATGTAACCTCAAAGATGTTTCTGCCATACAATTATTCCAGTCACAAATGCTTATAAATGTTGATATCATTATTAATTTTCTTGTTTGTTTTATTTTTAAAATTATTTACTAAATTACACGACTTGATGGAGGCAGGGATTATCTCCAATCAATTGTGCATTTGTATCTTCCGATCAAGTTTAACATGATATAAATTGACAAGTAACAATGTATTTATTTATACTTTTTAATGTTTACTTTCGAGCAGTTTAGTATTTGTTCAAATTCACAAAATAGTTCTCACTAAAAAACTTAAAATAGATTAATTATTTATAATTCTTTGAACAACACCAGAAAAACCTTTAAAAGGCTCTCTCTCTCTCTCTCTCTCTCTCTCTCTCTCTCTCTCTCTCTCTTTTGGAAAAAAAAAGAAAAAAAAGAGAAAACCGTTGAAAGATACTCACTTACTTATTATAAGCTTGGGGATAGCTTGCATGTCTTGCATTGGTAAAATGTATACCTAATTATTTTTCTATTAATGTCCCAAACTAACCACAACCATTTCGGTATTTGCCATTGTCTAGAATTTAAAATGCTTCTAGAACACATTACTTATCCCACAACTATCACCTACCTTCTACTTCTTTTGTCATCATATGTAATAAGGGATCTTTTACTTCAAAATTATGAAAATTTTAATGATATGCGGTTAATTCCAACTTTTTTTTTGGTGAATGACAAAATAATGAAATATATTTGTGAACAAAAATTTGTAAATATTTCGAGTACTACAATTAATTTTTTCTATTTTTGAATTAAAATTAAATGTTATCAAAACTCGTTGAAATTTATTAATTTTATCAAAGTGCTTAGCCATATTAATTTATAGGATATTCCATTAGTGAGAAGTAATATCTTTTTATCTTTTGATATATGTAATTAAGTGATAAACAATTATTCTTATTTTATCCATTATAATTCAAATATTCAATTCAAAACCTAAAATAGCATAATTATAAAAGTTGAGAATGTTGTTAACATTAGTTTATCAAATCTATAAAATATCAATGCAATTGATTCTAAAACCCATATCCCAAATCATCTAAAATCCTTCAAAAATTCAAACATAAAAGATCGGATGAAAAGGTCACTTGAACCAAAAATTACACTGGAGACCTAGAAAACATCACTAGGATAATGATTACGGTTTGATCGAAATGATATTTATGCTCTTATTGTTGGTCTCCTATTCAAAGAGAATAGACCTCTACCCTTTTGTCTCCCAAAGATTGAGAAACCCATGTTCTACCAACACAAATTTTTTCTCTCAAACTTCACATCATTATCCCATCTTTGTAGCTTGTCTGGTAGAAGGTTAATTCTAGGCGGAGAATATCATCTGGAACGGGCCGGTGTCGTGGGGGGTTGACACGTGGCACTTGACCTTCACGACCAAAAACATTGTTTGATTATCTCATATTATATCGACTCTACTCTACTCTAATCCTTCAAGTCAAGCCTAGACACGCGGCAGAAATTACAGTGGATTTCATGTGGCACCCTGATAATAATCACGAAGAAGATGATGATGAAAGTGGGGCTTTATTTTATTATTATTATTTTTTTATGTAGTGTAATGAATGAATGTGGGGCTTGATATTTTGACAGGTGAATATATCACTCGGTGAGGCTGATATATTATGCATTTGAGAGGAAATATCTATATATAAATCATCGCCAGATTTTATCACTTGGTGATTTCTTGGTGACATTGATATCATGAATTTGTAAGCAAATATGTTTAAATTCATGTTTGCCAAAGATTTATATCCTTCTGTTCTCTTCTCACCATATCTGGGAAACATTTTTCCTCCCTTTGCTTTATCCCCTCTCAATTTCTTCATGTTATGTGAAGTGTGATATGCATATCTTCCACAATTGGCAGAAGCACTCCTCCAATGTAGATGGACATTTCATCACAACATTTATACAAACCAAGTGGGCATAATAATCTCCCATGTAAATTTATATTCAAAATGTCTTTTTTTTTTTAATGGCATATTTATAATTAAAAGCAAAACATATACTATTTAATAAATACATATGTAGCATGTAAATAAGATGAATGTATTATATTAATGTATTCAAATTATATCATATGATATGAATAACCTATCATTTGAAAAACTTATATCACATGATACAATATAAATGACCCGAATCATATGCGACAAGCATACTACAAATACAAAGTTTTTATCATACGTTTGACAACATAATACAAAAGATTTTCTCTATTGATGTTCATACTTAAATTACGCAATAAATCCCTTTAAATGTTCATCAACCGAAAATTTTGATTTTGGGCCAAATGAATCTATGTACCATACAGAATAATTGAAAGTAGCCGCTAAACGTGCCAAAATCGCCCTAAAGCTTGAAATAGAAGTATAGAACAAAAGATGTAATATATTCTTTGAAGAAAATATAGCTGCAGAATGGGGAACCCTACGGTCCCAAAATTGTGGTAACACCACCTAAACAGTTGCCACTTAATTTGCAATTGTTCAAAACGTATCAAAGAATTAGAATAACCCCACGAGTCTTGGTAAATAGCAAAACTACCAAAGGGCTGCCTGTGAATTATTTAACAAATTAAAACAAATAAACAATAGCTTTGCAAGAGGTAATTGACTCTTTAATTTTCTTCCAACTTTTGGTCGACAAAGTTGAAAAGGCTCAAGGGACCTGTTTGTTACACTTGCGTAGCTGCCTCAAATGCGACTCGAATCCCTCCCGAAAATGAAACGCCTCATCCAGTCCGATATCACCAGTGCCCTTGTGCGCCAGCTTACAAGCTTGCTGATTGTTGAAATAATAAAGAAACAATTAAAGATTCAGCTGCTACATTCAATTATTTGGGCTTGGGGACATTCTGTTCATGATCTTACAAAAATAACCATGATATGATTTGAAGTTTCAAGATAACAGTTTCGAGGTTTGTGTAATGTCAAGTTAAAAAGGCAAAAATTACCTTGCATAGATAGAATACCAAAGCCACTGAGTGCTTTGGCCAATTGAAATCCAATCTCCAGGAAGTTGTGCAGCAGTTTGCTCCCCTCCCAAAGGTGCAAATTGCCCCAAATGCCTATACCTGGTCACAATGTCGCATAATTATCACAACAAGGCACATCAGAAAAAAGTTCTTGATGTAGTACAAACGTCTAAATAACAATACAAAATACCAGAACAAAATGAGGATTCAATTACAGGAACCGAACTGTAGTATGAGACAGAGGGAGGGAGGGAGTGAGACAAACTTACCTGAAGGGCTGAAACCTATGGCGACCGGATCCCCTGAACCTCAGAGGACCTTCAGGATTTTGTTCACACTCTTCCATACGGTTGAAACACTTGGCAAGATAGGCACCTTGCTGAGCTGCAACCTGTTCATGGGGAATGAGGAATATGCAAGTATAGATGTCTGACAGATTATGAGCATAAAATTATGCTGTAACTATATAGGTGTAGTACCTGTGCAGTTGCAGGAAGATTTTTCATCTGAGAATCCACTTCCGAAAGAGCTGATTTGAATTCTTCGATGTTCAATTCGATGGCTTCTTTGGCAACATCCCCTTTGGTCTCCATCAACAGATCAACAATGTCACTCATCTTCTTGTTCTTTAAATAAAGTTCCACTTGAGGGTATCGTTCACAAATGTCCTTGATCACTTCTTCAAATTCTTCTACTGTGAGTGTCCCAGAATTGTCCTTATCTGCTTTGCTAAATATTGCTGCAATATCTTCCTGAAAGCAGATTGCAAGATGAGGAAATATTAGCTGTGGCTGATTACTTCATAGAAAACTAGAAAAGTGAGCCAATTAATGACATCCAAATCCACTGTACTATGCACAGTGACTGTAATCCCTAGTTTTTATGATAGATGCAATCAACATGATTTTGAAATTACAATGGAAAAGTAAAGATACCATGACTTTGCGCTGGTTAACGGTCGCACAATCACCGAGTGCATAAATGCTATCACATCCCTCAACTCGCAGCCATTCATCAGTTGCTAGAGCTCGCCTATTAGTCTGTGCTCACAGGAGCAAAGTTTGTTTAGATGAATGAAACCAATATAAATAAATTCAAGTAACAAAATTCTGAAACACAATTAAGAGATACAGTGAACTTTAAGAGAGGGAAGCAAGTCAGCAACAAAGAATTTAAGTTAATGGATCTGAATTTACACACCTGACCAACTTGCTTCATAAAATCCTTTATAATAGGAAGAGGTCCAATGCCAGTTGACCAGACAACCATTCCATAAGGCATAGATGTAATTTCTCCATTTCCTCTTACTTTAGTAGATATATCTTTATCAGTAACTTTCACAACCATTGACCCTAATTTGACATCAATTCCATCTCTTCCGAACTTGTCTTCAGCAAAAGCCGTAATTCTTTTGTCAAACCTGCAAAATGAGAACTTCTTAACACATGAGCTATATATGATTATGATGCAAAAAAGTAAAATAAATAAAAATCTGTGGCTTCAGTCTAACAGCAACACTGCAAATCTAAATGGTTTTCATTGTTCAAACTAAACTGGCACATAGCTTCCATTTCTCATGTTCCTGTGAACTTTATATAGGAGATGAGTATGGTTTCCAAAGAATCTCATAGTCCAAATCTCCTATTAAGAGGGATTAGCAACCCTATTAAGCATGATTTTCATGTTTGACAGTTCCAATAATGTATTCTTACAGAACTAGAATGCAACCACTGCGTTGTGATCAAGCTGCAAAACCTTAAACCACTAAATTTCACACTTTAAATCCTGGAGACAAGATAGAACGCCTTAGAATTTTCAAATAACTTCAAGGAGCAGGAGCTCAGACAAGTATATGAAATGTTATATCTAAGGTAAAGTCTTCCATGTTGTAACAGAGTTTGAAGTAATTATGCATCACAAACAACAAAGCAAAACTTGATGATGGAAAAGACTTAAAAGTTCCAATTTCTTACATGTTCAGAATATGATCTGCTGCCTCCAGAAGTGTTATTTTTACTGACTCTTTAACAGTAGGATATAGGTTCACTAGATCCTCATTTACAAAATCATGAAGCTCAGCAGCAAACTCCACACCAGTTGGCCCACCACCAACAATCACAAAGTGAAGAATTCTCTTTCTCTCCTCATCAGTTAGTGTAGGAAGGCTAGCCTTCTCAAAGGAATCAATGACAGTCCTACGTATTCTCTGTGCATCCTCAACTTCCTGCATGAAAAAAAACCTCCTTCTCCTTGATATTAAAATAATGTCATAATGTTCATGTACACGTATGAACACAGAACAGACTTCCTCCCAATAACAAATATTGCTCAACGACTACTACAATAAACGATTTCACAAATTCCATTTCATTTCCTCTTTGGTATAAGCAACATTGTAATGAGAGGGTATATAAATTATAAAAATGCACGAAAATTATAATCATATAGTAATTAGCAATATGGTGTACCATAGACCGTTTTCCAAGTAATTACCTTCAAGAAATGGCAATTCTCCTCTACACCGGGAGTATTGAATGTGTTAGAACGAGCTCCCATTGCGATCACAAGGTAGTCATAATTAACAACAAATTCTTTTTTCCCATTCAAATTACTGTTCTGATTAGATCGACAATAGACTTTCTTATTTTCTTCATCAATCTTGAAACATTCAGCTTCCCAGAAACAAACATCAACATTTTTCTGCTCAAGAAAACAAAATAGTAAGCATCTTGATAAAAAGCGCTTTAATCACCAATAATTACAATGACTACATGTCCAAGTGGTTGATCATGTGCTTAATTTGTTTTGAGTAGTAATTGATCTGTCTCATGCGTTCATTACCTTCCTAACAATGTTGCGAACAGGTTCAACAATGCTTCGTGCTTCGACAGTACCACATGTAACACTTGGCAGCAAAGGAGTGAACGCAAAGTAATTACGAGGCGATATCACCTGAACATCATATGACGGATGATTGAGATTCTTCAAGAAACTTGTGCCCGCCCATCCAGTTCCAAGTACCACCACCTTCTTTTTCTTAATACCAGCTTCAGGTAGAGCAACTGTATATTCGTCATTTGATGCATTTGCCTCAGAGTAAGCAATAAGGCCACCACCACTAACCAGCAGAAATTGAAGATTATGTCAAAACATGATTTCTAAAACTGACAATAAATTGACTTAAACAACTTCAAAATCTCGTGGATTAAGTACGTATTTCAAAATTCTTTCAGCGAACACAAAAATTTTATGTTGTATTTCCAAATTGACAATTGACTAAATAAAGCAACCATAATATCCTTGTATTATCATTTTTTAATAGCAGTTAATCTTCTTATCAAAACTAAACTCATCAATAAACTCTATATCTCTACGCTTTTCGATAATGACATGATGTAACAACACACACAATGTACATAGCAAAACAGCGACTTAAAAGAAACTGTAATAAAGAAACATAACACAGTTCGAGTTTCAACTAATGCAAACACTAAAAAAATTGAAGATTACTCCAAATATCAATCCTTGAAATTGACAATAAATTGCCTTAAACAACCTTCAAAATCTTGTGAATTCACTATGTATTTCAAAATCCTATAGCAAACTCAAAATTGACGCGAATAAGTTGTATTTTCAAACCGATCCACCAGCTTAATAAAACAACTATAACGTTGTTGCATCATCATTAATTAAATTTATATGTTAATCTTCCTCTCAAAATCAAATTCATCAATAAACTATAGAGATCTCTATGTTTTTCCATAAACATCACAAAAACTTGGTGTAACAAAATGCAAGATGGACATAGCAAATCAGAGACTTCAAAACTTTGAAAAAAGAACAACTACCAGTCGCAAAATCATAAACCAAAGCTCAACGAGCACAATAAAGTTTCAACAAACGATGACGAAAAGCGGAGTACCTGATGGTGGAGACGAGGATGAGCTTAGAAAGCGAAGGGTAGTCATGGAAAGCTCTAGAAAACCTCTCGAAGAGTGTGAAACTCCTCATGTTTACCAAAAACAGAGCAAGAAAGGCGGTGCAGAGACGTTTATAGAGGGGAAGAGACGCGTGGTGGTGTTGCGTTGGTTGTACAATATAACGTCGTAAGTTCTAATATGTACTGGAAGAAGAAAAAGAAATGAGAAATTTAGCAATAAAAGAATCCAAGTTGGTGGGAGGGAGGACGAAAATGAGAAAGGAAACGTGCTGTGCGTGAGTGGTGAGCGTGTTTGTCTCGCTGGAGTTGGCTCCGGCTTTCTCGCTTGACTTGGCGGCCAAGCAATTTGGCGGCACGTGTACTTCGGTGCTGTACAGTCTAAAACTCTAATGTCAATATTGCTGCTTTCATTTCATTTGTGGGGGCATGCGAGATCTGTGTTGATTGGACCCAGAAATTTTTTAATAGTCGGTGACAGTTAGGTCGGTCACTTTGGCTTATTTCTTTTCACTAAACAAATTAAAAACGAGCATCTTTAGTGGCATAATATATATTTTTACAAAATTAACGTCAGAAAATGATAGGTGGATAAAGATTATCGCGCACCAATATCAAATCTTAAATATTATAATTATATAATTTTTTATCTATTTAAATTTTTAGATCTTATAATAATTCACATGATATCAAAACTTGAAGATCCTTGATTTAAATCCTCTGCCCCTTTTATCTAATATTAATAATATTAACACATATTATACTTTAAATTTTTATTATAATATAAATAATTACTCGGACTCAACTCCAAGATATTTAGAGATTCATATAAATACAAATAATGTTAACACATATTAATAATTACTCAGACTCAACTTCAAGATATTTAAAGATTCATATAGATACAAATTCACTTTTATGCAATTTAAATAAATGAGATATACATCAATAAACACATTTCACAAATTTATTTTTGACGGGCTACTATGCACTGTTAATAATTACTCGGACTCAACTCCAAGATATTTAGAGATTCATATAGATATAAATAACGTTAACACATTAATAATTACTCGGACTCAACTCCAAGATATTTAGAGATTCATATAGATATAAATTCACTTTTATGCCATTTAAATAAATGAGATATACATCAATAAACACATTTCACAAATTTCTTTTTGACGGGCTACTATGCACTGTGTACAAGCCTAATGTTTACTTTGTTTTTTTTTTTTTTTTTTTAAAAAAAAAATCTTTTCTAACCTTTTAATTTACTCTCTCTCTCTCTCTCTCTCTCTCTCTCTTTTGGTTTACTCAAATATATTTGACTATAAGTTATTCAACACATCAAATATGTGCCATTAAAAAGTGAGTTGGTGGCCGTTAGTTGAGAAAACAAGGTGAGAGGCTGAGCTAACAAACATCATATCACATGCTTTGACCCCGAATCCAAGCTGGAAAGGGCAGGCTGCCGAAGTATCGGAGAGTTTTCGCAACCATACAAAATTTGGCAACAAAGATGCAATAATGAGACTGAGGTGCACCGTTCTTTTCATTTCCTAGAAGAATGGTGTCTGTTTCTTCTTGGTTTAGATTCACACGAAACGGCTTGTGTTTGACATGTTTAATCCAATATTTAATACCATTTCACACATGGAACATGCATTTTTGTTCACAGATCAAAGTCATGTGCAGTTTCTATTTAAATGAAACTAAGGCATGTGAAATGCTTCCACATAATGGTGCGGTTCAATCTCTTTAGTTTCTTTATTTTTATTCTAATTGTATCAACACCAAAGTTCGAGTATTTAATCTTTTTAAATTAGATCAGCATCTATAATGCATTTATAAGAATAAAGTGATTATATTTTAAAAACCATGTAGCATATCAAATGCGAATCTTAATTATAACAATCAGATTTTACTACTATATAGGTAAGAGATTATTCAACAGTATTGAGTCTTGAGAATATTTCACTGGTTAGAGCTTGCTTGGTCAGAAGAAAGAATGGTTGGGGAGTCAATAATGTTGTTGGCAACAACACTTTAACATCAAGTCAGTAGACATTGAAAACATGCTAATTTCACTTTAATGATCTAACTTACTTGACTAGACAATCTAATGGTGAATACTAAAGTCATTAAATTACATTTAATTATATTTACCTAACCAAATAATTATAGATTATCCCAGTAACATTTTCGTGACATTTTGTTGGCTAAACCCCGAGTTTCATTCAATCCAATTTCACCATCGAATGTAGCAACAAATCATAAACCAGTAGGGTCAAGCGGTCAACAATCAACATGGTCATGCCCTGACTTGATAGTGGGTAGTGGGTCCATCTTGATTACCCAAACTCAGGTTGGACTGGATATGAAAACCAACCGTAAGCCCAAATTTGATCCCCACTGCTCAACGTGAATCGACAAAGCTTAGGCCCAATACAGCCTATTCAACATTACGTGTAGTTACCAACAAAGTGGCCGAAACCAAACACAACAGAACAAAACAAAACAGAAAACACAACAACGGAAACAAATAAAACTTATAGAAACACAAAATACATTGCACTTACATGTGACAAAGAAATGATTTTTTGTCCATTTGTGTATTAATAAAAGACCAAAAGAGGAAGATTAAAAAACTTGTACAAATACGTTGCATATGAAAATATATGCAAGAGCGAGAAACAGTTGATTATCAGACGATAGAGAGATAACAATTGAAATGAATGCACAATAGAACGAAGAAAGTTTGGCAATTATAACTGTTTAAAGCTGGCTTTTCCTGGTCAAGTTTATTAAAAGATTGGCATCTAATCAAGTTGTCACTGTTTAAGTTGTTGCGAAGATTGTATTCTTCTGCCACCATTTTGTGATTCATTCTAAATACGTGATGTTGGCAGTTTATCTACTTGCACATACGACAGCATCACCTCTTTGTTGAACGTCTTTGTTCAAATACGTAATTGCATTTTGTTATTCTCTTTTTCGTGATTTAAAAGTTTGGTAGACTTCACATATCCCTTTAATTGGAGTGACTTGCATCTCCTTTTCCTATTTCTGGCAAATGTTTAAATCTTACTATATATGTATTATACATCAACATGCACAAAGATCTTTTTTAAAATTATGGAAGGAAGTATTGGTATTGTATGTAAATATATATATTTTGACATTATAAGTACAAATTATAACTACCGGAATCTCTTGATATGAGACTTTAAGGAATAAACCGGAATATCTCTCTAGTAGAGGAAAAAGACAACTCACTAAGTGGTAAAACTATCCACACACATATAAATATTAAATCAAGAATTTTAATCTAAAGTGTATACATGAGATATATTTGTGCCGGATTTCAAAAAGAAGAAAAAAAGTTTGGTAAACTTAATAAAAGATTAGGGTACAAATCTTAATTTGTCATTATTTATGATATTATTGATTCAATTATTCATTGTTTTCTCAAATTAAATTGCTGCAATGGGAACTTTCCTGATAACAAGACAATGTAACAGTACTTTGATTGATTTTGAATATTAATTTGATGTAATAGCTTTCCAAATGGTTGTATCAACTTATAAAATTTATTTATTTATTTCGTTTTTTTATTATGTGATTTTACATAGTGCTACTATTTATCGAACATGTGGACACTAATGTTAAACAGACATGATGGGTATCAAATTGTCGTTTTCTACTAAAGAAGAACAACTTTACTAGATGTATGTTAACGATCAACTTAATTTGTAGAGTTAGAAATTATGCTACTATTATATTAATGTGTATAAATTACTATAGCTATTACAAGTCACATTTTTTTTTTGTAATAGTAATTTTTTGGCCTTTAAAACTTTTAATTTTGTTGAGCTTGGATTACAATTCAATGGGTCGTAATTGCTCAATAACTACAACGTGAACCAATTGTCAAAAGCTTTTTTGATTAAAACAAAAAAGAAATTGAAGATTTTAATTATTATTTTGACTAACACACCATAGACCAAAAAACATAAGCTAATAAAAAAGGTTCAATTATAACAATATTTAAAATTTGAAGTTATGATATGTTGATATATTCTTTTACATATAACGTAAATAAATAATAGATGTTGAACACATATTAAACACTTCTTACAGAATAATATGTACAATGAGAAAAATTTCAGATAAAAAAGAAGAGAAAGAGTTTGAATTAGAAATATATCGACTCTTATATAATGATTAATATATTGTGTATTTCACTGTATGCTTATAGTATACAAAATAGAGTCTATTTATAGCCCAAAGAAAAAAATAAAATAAGTAAATGAATATTCTATATAAAGCAATTAGAATCATATATTGTATATATGAAATATAAAAATATCATAATAATTGTACGACATATATAAAAAGGATTGATATGATAATAAAAACTATTTGCTTCATTTTGAAAACATGGAAAACTCAAAAGTCTCTCCTATAATACAAATAATAATCTAATGCCCTCAAAGGTAAATTTAATCTATATCAACTAATCCATGACCAACATAACAATACAAACAGTCATTCAATTGAAATCCCCAACACGAGAAGTTCACCGCGCAAACAGCTGGAAACATGATTTATCAGCATGCATATAATTCAGTAGAATTATGCACTGAATGAAAAGATGGAAAACATACACAATTTTATGGTGGGCTTTCTCTTCCACTTCTATGTCATATGTCTATCACTCCAATGTTCATGAACTTCTTTTTTGTATCTTTCACACCTTTTATCAATGCCACTTTGAACCAAAACAGCAATTTCACTTTCACTCCAACCCATGCTGCCACCTGTCCCCTCAAGTGCAACCCAACTCCGAAAAACAGTTGCATAAGATAATTGTACCGTATTAGCAATTGTGTACACATTCACTTCAAATAAAATCAAACTCTTATATAATTTGTATCCATTATATATGCAGTTACATCGAAGCATTTCTCAACTCATTGAACAAGAGTCGTCAAAAGGAAAAAACAATAATAAGGGTATATTAGTCAAGTCACTCTACACATTTAAATCTTCGGATTTGTTGATAACAATACAACGGTAAACCAAAACCGATTATCAAAAACGCAACAACATTCCAAAACTCAAAACCCAAAACCCAGAACAAACACTTATCTCCATTTTTTTTTTAATCATTATTCCCTCTAACCAAGATTAAAATCCTTTTTAATTAATATTAGTCAATCCAAGATTAACTGAACCTAATCACCGTCGCCGGCAAATCTCTACTTTCCGGCGCGTTTCACCTGAGAAATATCGATCTCAATCAAATTATTCTCTTCTTCTCCATGAAAATTTTCCACCAAATGATCCGACTCTCTTTCGTTGTCATAATCATGACTATCATTATCAACACCATCAAGAGCTATTTCTATCAACCCTTCTCTATCTTCATCTTCCCACCTTCTTTCCGGCGAACCCCAGTAGCCGATCGCCAGAAAATCACTGTCCGACGAAGAATCCGAATCCGACTCTGGGTAACATAGAGACAAAGACGGGTACCTCTCAATCCCAAAACGGGCGGGATCCTTGCCATGACTATTCAAATCTTTGTTCTCTTCATTTTCTTCTTCTCCTTCTTCACCTTCGTAGGCTTCGTAAATGACCTCCAACGGAGCTCTTACGTTCCACTCCACGAACTTCTCTTCGAAACGCGGGTACGGAGTGAAATTCTGGTCTTTGCATGTGACCCAGTTGCGATCTTCATGTAAAGACTCGGATTTCTCAGCTTGAGTACTGTTGCTTTCCTTGGTTTCGTTGTTTTCTTTATTTTTGTTGTTTTCACTGTTTTCATTTCCCTGTGTTGCACCGAACCGGAGGAGAGCGAGGAGGAGAGTTAGAGTGATGATGAGAACCGGAGAGAAGGCGATTTTCAAGAAGATTCTTGGGAAGTAGAGGAGAAAAAGAATGTACAGAGTTGTAATAGTTGAAAAGAGGGGATCTGAAGACAAACTATCTGCAAAGGAAAATATATTTATGATCGTGGAGGGCAGTTCTGGGAAGTTTTCGTTTTCGTTTTCTTCCATGGAGAAGTTTTGATTTTTCAATGGAGAGTGTCAGAATTGAGAGTTGGAGTCATTTGCTTGGAGAGAGTGGAGGAGGAAAATGAGGCATGGGATGGGAAGTTTAGAACTAGAAGAAGAGAAAGAGAGAGGCTAATAGCTTCTTTGAGAGATTTTTGTACGAGAGGTTTTGAGAGATTTTTGTACGGGAGGTTAATAGCTTCCTTTTAGGTCGTTTTTTTTCTTTTTTTTTTTTTTAAAAAATATTATTATTATTGTTTTTTTTTGAATTATTATTATTATTATTGATGTTTTTGTTGTTGTTTTTATGACTTTTTAAGGTGCATAAGTACAAGCCTTGGAATAATATTATTAATAATAATTTAATTAATTTGAAAATTGTTATTAAAATTTCCAGTGATTTCTCTATTTATAAGTATGGTATTCGTTTGTGATACCATCTTTTAAGTAAATAAATGTTTCGAGTAATTATACCGATTAAAGTAACTAAAAAAAGTACGATATTTGTGATCTATCATCTATACTAACCTATCATAAATCTAATCAAATCTAAATCATCAATATTATAGTTGTCATTTATCAAATAGTAATTTTGGGTGACAATTTCTGCAAATAAACTAAAAAAAAATTATGGATGTATCGTTATCTATCAACTCAACTTTTATTTTACAGTAATTATTGATAACACTATAATTGGTAATTATTTATTAACTTAGTAGTATTTTTATCATATAAAAAGAGAAAACATTGCAGGTTAATTTAGCTTCAATATCTATGGATAATAAAGGTGTTAATTGAGTTTGATAAGTTTTTATGATTAGACTTGTTCATATCTTAACATTGCAGTTTTATCCATGTCTCCATCTCGATCAGTTCCAATGTTTACACAATAGTCATACCCATTATAAATTATAATCTAACTGTGGCATTAGAAAACTTATCTTTAGGGCAAATTTAATCAAATGCAACCTCTAATTTTTCTAAATTTTATACATATTAGATAATTTTGGAAGTTGAAAACTAGATAGAGATATCATTACCCAATGTGGCTTCATGGTAGATAATGTTTATTTAGCTTAATATTTTCTGATACTATGTTGGTTATCATTAGACCTAAGAACTTAAACTGATACGAAATAGTACAACTATAATATTTAAAACTTGAGGTTGATTCGTAATAATTCTCATAACAAGATATATTTATTCTTACAATAAGCTAAGAAAATACCTTTACACATGCATACATTTAAAATTCATATATTGTACAATCGCATAAATATATCCTAAAAATAGGAAATGAAAACTAAATGGAGATTCAAATGTACAAATAAATGGGTTAGAGTAGCGAATGAGTTAAGATATGCTGAAATATAGTGAGATCAATAATTAATTGCACAATTTAAATCATTATTTTTACAAGCAAGAGATATTTATTGTCACAATAAAATTAATAAAAAGAAATACCCTCACACATGCATCCATTTATAATTTAGATGTTGTACAACCACCTGAGCAAGAAGATGATACATATGTTAATCAATCTTTAAGTGAGATTAAATTTTTTTTTCTTATATCTATAATAATAATGGTTTTGTGTATATATTTTACAAACAATAGCATGAAAATGTATAATGTATGCTACCGATATTTCTTTCTTTTTAAGTTTTTATTGCACAAAGACGTCGTATTCAAATAATAATTCATACGTAAATAAGTTGAGTAAATAATCAAAGACACAAACCTGGAACATAGAAAATCCAATATTAAAATTGAGTGAAGATATAAAAGTGTTTCTTTTCCTTAATTTTTGCGGAAGGTAAACTTAATAGTTTAGTTGAGTTGTGATTTTATGCATAAGTTTTTCTTTCTTTTTCCGTTTTTAAATCTCGATCAACAAACTTGCGTCTTAAATGAGAAATGTTATATATACAGTTCCTGAACCCTAAAAGAAATATATTTATAGATAAATCACCAATCCACGCATCAGAGGGTTGACAAGAAGTACTGTCTCGTGCACAAATATGATGCTTACCTTACTAAAAAGCTAAAAGTAAGATGATGCGACTAAAATTAGATGACATTCTATTAAATTTCAGATAAGTTGGTGATTTACAGGGGTGGGGTGGGGGTGGTTCGGTCGGTGGGTGGGTTTGATTTTGGTGGGGTGGATTGGTGTCGCCGTGTCGGTGACGAGCATGAGCACCTACGTACATGAAAATCAGAAAATTCAATCGAGAAATGGATTCTTGAAATTGTCAATGGAACCCCTCAAGTCTCACCTCATGCTACCTGGCTATCTTGCACATTCGATCCTTTCAGCTCATTTATTAGCCAAATCAATTAATGCACGACTTGCGTTTCAAAGAAAATATAGAATATTATTGTCCCCCATCGTCATCTATTAATTGAGCTAACAGAGCTTGTTATTGTCATTGAACGGAAGTCATCTACTTGTTCAAGGTTAGAAGAATTTAAAGCTTTTTGAAAAATGCATTTTCATTTTTCAAAGTCATTTTACATTGTTGAGGAAGTAAAATTAAAGAATAATATCCATATATATATATATATATAGTGTGTGTGTGTGTGTTTTAAAAGTATTGATATTCCATGTCACAGTCTCATAGATCGACAAGAGTCACATTCGAATAATACTCCAATTCTACCAAATTCAGCTTTTATTTTTTCCACAAGTTATTGAAGAATATAGAGCAAGTGAATATGGCAAAACACATGGTAAAAAATTATCAAGCTTAGGTTCGAAGTAATCGACAAATACCAAATTGAATAGTCTATCAAAGACATGAAAGGATACCATGTGTCACAAATAGTTCTCCACTACACTTTGCCCACATATAGAAAGGAAAAAAAAAAAAGATAAAAAATAAGGACAGGAATTAAATTCCATTCCAACCCCACATAACAAGACAACTTCCATTATCATTTATCATTAAGGGAAAAAAAAGAAGAAGAAGAAGAAGAAGAAAAAAAAGATAAATGAAAAGATTGATGGCCAACATAGAATTGTGTCATGAAAGTGAAAAAAAGAAAGAAAAGGGATAAGAAGACAGTGACTAGAGACCCAATATAAGCATATATATCTCCAGGGGAGAGATTCTTCAGTGTATCGGACGCATACATGCTATTCATTATAATATAAATGATTAATTACACAAAACATTGTAATTTCACATGGTACAATATTATTGGTTTAAGTGAATCCACCCGATTATAGTAAGGTATTTTCTATTCCACTACTATTATTTGGACTTTATTTTCTAACTTTTCTAAGGCTAGGACTAATATTTTTTTGTTTTGCTTCCTTCAGTCTATTATTCTGAGAGCTAGACTTCAATTTCAAGCGAAAATGGTGCGGCAAAGCTGAGATGGCGTGTGTAGATAATATGGGGTCCAACATAGTTAGGCCGGCTTTGTGCTCAAACAGGAAATCTTATCATACTTATGTTGCTAGAAATTCATACCAATAATTGAAAGAAAAAATTCATTTGCTAGTTCATCAAGTAAGGATGTAAATTTTAAAGAAATGTTAATAGCAATCGTTTATTTATTTTGTCAATAAAAGTCCTCAATTTTTTTATTAATTTATTAAATCATTGGTCTACTATATTTATAAATGAAAAACAAGTATTTACAATTTAATTGATTATATAATCATACAAAGACGAATGCATGTCAAATTGAAAACCAATCGAGTATTATCGACCATTGAACCAAATGACCATACTTAATTATATACATAGTAGACTGTCCAACATTGTTTTCTATATAACATTTATAAATTTCGTCTTCTTGAAAACATTTGATTGAAGTTTATGTGATATTTACGATTAATTTTAATAATACGGTATAAATTATAATACTATATAACTTTGTATGATGAACTAATTAAGAGGTTCCTTTTGTCAATGACTTTGACTGTTTTTTGGAAAAAAAAAGTTTATGATCTTTTACTATATCAAATGGCTTTAAAAGTAAGAATTTGGTGTTTACATATAAGTTAAAGGATTTAAACTTGCGTTGCATATGGACATATTAAAGATTGCTGTTGTTTTTTCGGGTAAAAAGGGGTCGGTTCAGTTCGTTGATTGGTCAAATCAAATGATATTTTGTTGAAAAACTTGTCCAATCAACTTTTCAACACTAATTAAATCAGATAAAAGTCTCTACTCTTTTTTAAATGAATGACAATGAAGAAAATAAATCAACGAAAAAATAATTAACCAACTGATCTTTAATAGAATGGAGATAGATATCTTTCTGAAAAAAAAAAAAAAAAAAGGATCCATATATGTAACTATAGTTTGAATTTAATGAGTCAGATTTATTTAATTTTTTTTAAAAAATCCATATGAAACTGTTGTATGAATTTATTGAGTCGGATTTAATTTATATATAACTAACCTCCATTAAACTTTCATAACTATCTTAAATTTATTTTTCAATAACATAATTCGTTCCCCAGTCAACTATCAATTCAATTAAGATTTTATGACTATTTTAAATCTTTTTTTCAGTCACAAAGTTGAATCAACTAGGCTATTATTGGTTTAGCTAACAACAATTGAATCTTAACTTTCATTATAGAACTTTTGTGGAAAATTCAAATGCGACGACTTACTTAGTTGCCTACAACAAATAAAAAGTATACCTAACATATTGGCTACTTGGACCAACAAGTAGTATATCTTTTTCTTCACATTTTGCTTACCACGCACGTGCTTTCTGCATAAAGTAGGTTGTCCCCCAAAACAAAAGCACTTTGTTGAAAAGCTAATCGTAAATGAAATTAATGAAATTCGAGAAGGTACTAGCTTTTCGGTTCTTTAACTTCCTGCTAGTTTAGTTCGCTATTGAAAGGAAAGCGGAAAAAAAATACTCTCTCTTTTTCCTTCTCTCTCCCCAATTATATATAAAAATAGAAATTTGGGTCTACCGGCATTCATGAATAGCTTCACTTCCAAGATAATAATGCAAGACTAGTTATGATTAGATATGGAAGAACAATGAACTTTAACCACAGGCTTCTCTAATTTTCTGGAAGCTTTTATGCACGTAACGTATGGGATAAAGTAGAAGAATAAGTTTGATTTTTCTATCTTGATAAGGCAAGTGGTAGATACTCTTGTAATTTGCACACAAAGACTGATTTTCCTATGTTATCCAAGAAGAATATATAAAATTAATTTGTGAGGATGCCAACGGACCATTTCGAGGCGAGGAGAATCTCCAACTCTCATATAACCTCAAATTTAAAACTGTTTTATCCAAATTGATACCTAAGTTTGATGCCCAAGTGATGAGAAATCCTAATAGGATTTGTTGCATCATTAGACATTTCGTTATATATTAATGAATTAAAATTTAATTAGTTAGTCATTCTATTTTTTAAGATGTGACATTTGAAGTAATATTATTGTTTAAAATTAATCCCATTACAATACAATATTTCATCTTTTTTAATAATATAACAACAATGCAAATTTAAATATTTTATGAGTATTTTTCGGATTCAGCAAATGAGCTAATAAAAGCCTAGTAGAAGCCCAAAAGGTCATCTCAATAAAGTGGCTTAGCAGATAAAACTCAAGTTATCAACATCCAACCCATACGAACTCTACAGCTTGTGCCAGCGAGCTCGCATAATAATAGTTATAGATTATTGTTAGTATTATACAGTTCGCACTATGCACAGCTCGTTACTCAGAGCGAGGTTTAGCTCGAGATCGTCTAATGCAGTTTACAGCTCGCCCAATGACCAGTTAGTTAAGGAAATCTTATAGAAAATGTAGTAACCCAAATTAATCGTGATTCTTCTATTAGAATTGAAAATAAATTCAAATTTAAACTCAGTTAACGTGATCCCTGATTTAGCGGAATAATTTTCTGATTCAATGCTAACTGATTAGGAAGAGTAGTTAATGCGAGATTCTTGTCCTATTTTACTTCAACTCAAACTGTAACTGTCTCTCTCTATAAATAGAGGTTGAAATTCATTGTAATAGAGACAAACATATTCAAGCAATATTATATTGTTTTTCTGCAGAATCATTGAGAGGAACAGTCGTGGACGTAGACATACTTGCTGAACCACGTTAACAACCTTCTTTGTGCACTGTTCTTGGTCTTTGCCTTTTGTTTTCTATTTTATCTTACATTGATTATAGGTATTGGACTTTGAACTCTCGTCGATAAGAAATCAACGTCGATATTTTGAGTCAGCTTGGTGGTAGAAGTTATGCACTCAAAAAACCTATAAGGTTGAGAGTTCAACTCCGGACGCGACCCTATGGGCTAAAAGGGGTTCAACGGTCTACGGGCCGGCCTCATATAAATCGCTCCGTTGGCGTGGTTCCGACTCCCAACCGGGTGTTGACTGATTCCAATCGTCAACAAAATATAAGTTACAAATTTTATATCAATAAATATTATAATTAATATATAACACATTAAGGTCATGAAATCGTTGTGTATATAAATTGTGTTTATCTTCCTTCTATTATATTTCAAGCATTATCAATTTGAATATATATGAGCTGTATGGTCTCTTTAGTGATCTTTCAAGTAAAAGCGCTTTTTGGTGATAGCATTTGAAATTGTTTTTGATCTACAAAATTTATGTGGGAGATGAAAAGGGATATGCAGAAAACACTTGAGATGACCACGAAAGCATTGATCTATTTCTACCTACTTTCCAAATTTTATTCCTTCATTTCCTTGGAATCAAAACTTTGTAGAATTAAAAGGGACTTGTGCATCAAATTATTTGTGGGCATTTGGTTATACATTCATTGTATTGCATATAAATGATTGTACATTATAAACTAAAGACCTAAGTATATCACCTTTTTGACCAAAAAAGGGATAAAAAGAACATTTACAATAGGTTTCTCAGCATTAGCTCTTTGATCGAATTCTTCCATTATTTCATTTTTTTTTTTTTTTTTTTAATATATATATTTACTGTAATGCAGAATAATATGAAAAGACGTCGTATGAAGTGTTTGTTGGCGGGAAACCAAGCATTAAAGATTGGGCTTGATGGTCGTTGTTAGTTGTGGCAGACAACAAATCTGGACCGTCCATATAATGTCGTATCTAGAAGCTGTTTATCTAGGAAACGTCTTGCAAAAGAAACAGAAAAACATGGTAGGAATGGTTGTAGGGATCAAATGGCGTGAATGAGGTGATGGAAAACATAACTTTTAATGGCTTATCACATGGTTTGGAAGCTTCTGTGTTCGACAAATACGGCCTTCCTTTGAAAAATAGAATGTGCCCCATATACTCCATCACTTTGATAATTGATTGAATATTTCGTACATCACTTAAGATGAAAAAGATGAGCTTTGAGAGAATGATTTTACAAACTCTTTGCTAATTTCGTTATTATTATTTTTTCAGATATTGCATCTAAATGTTATATATATGAGAACGGGAGAAAGAGGTGGTCATATTGGTGTGTCATTTTTTTTTTTGGTTTTCAGTGGAAAGGTCATATTTGTATAACTAATTTACAAAAGACCTGCCTTTAGTTCCAGTCAACATAGCAGCTCACAAAATCATAGTGGGTTCCTTTTTGAGCCTCTGAGATGGAATCTGAGCTCTGCTTCTGGAACTTTAGAGATGACCAGTGATTTTATACATAAGTCAAAAATACCTAGGGTAAGAGGAGGCACTTCTTCCTGGATGCCGCGTATTAGTGGGAAAATTTCCATTTGAAGGTCTTGTCATCGGAGTTCCATAAGGTGAACCTGAAATGCAGCAGAGAGAAACAAAAGAACAGATCATAAGAAGGATATCATTGCCAACTTACCGGGGGGGGAAAAAAAACAAACTGCATAGAAAACCGTCAGTAGACTACAAAGATCGTGATGCCATTGTCCCACTGCTGGTAACAAATGGTTAAAAGCCTTCAATATTTATCATGGCAGCTACTAATAGATATATTGATAGTGTTTTAAATTTTACACGATTGATAATTACTTGGTTTACCATAAATAGCTTAAAGAAGGTATTGGCATTGTTATGTACCTATTAGTAAGCCAAACCAACTTAACTTTACAGCTATGTTGTTAAAGGGAATACAGATATGCATGTGCACAGAGCAAATAATGAATCAATTACCCTACCAGATGTGGAAGAGGGAGGACCAGGTGAAATTGTGGGTGGTCTTGGAGCCCGCCAATCAGCTTGTGGACATGTAATGGGACTAAATTGTCCACTTATTGTGCTGTTTGTAAAATGAGAAGCCCTTGCACTTCCCATTGGAGAGGGTTCAACCATACTAGGCCTGTAAGGATCAGCAACAGAACTGGCTCTGCTATAGGGTTCAATAACTCCATAGCTTTGGTAAGGGTCAGTTCTACTCCCAGGTAAGGCACCATATCTCTCAGTGTGCCGACTGTTGTCTCTAGGAACAGAACTTATTTCATTACTTAAACAAGTTCCATAAGGAGTTGATCCTCTAGGTATTGGAGGATTTTGATAATGTTGTCCTCGATTCCTCTCAGAATAAGACCCAGCTTGTCGATATGCTGAGTTTACCTGCTGCATTCCGCATGAGCTATTAATTATCAATTCATCATTTCTAAGGGTCAATAAAAAAAGTATACACAAAAGTAAAAGAAAAAAGCTGACATAAGTCCTGCTTCTATGCAAAAACAAAGTAAAATTGTGGATGTCGATAAAGTAGTAAACAAAACCAGAATAAAGCAGGCATCTCTTACTTGGTTTGGCAAGCCATAGTTCAATTGAGGTGGAGGTGGATAAGAGCTCTGCCAATGTCCACCACTAACTAAATCAAGAGAAAACATCATCAGACCTTATAAACATAGAATCGGTGTACAGTTCTTAATTTCAAACTCAGAAGAGACAAGGCGTAATACCTAATAAAGCTCCTTGATTTTTCAGTGAAGGCCTGGTAAATGAATCAACAGAACTTTCACGAGAATAAGGTGGGTAGTTGGTCTGTAAGTTTGAACTGGATGCAAAACCTAGAGCCTGCTTCATCTCATCCAAGTGTCTCTGCGCCTCTCCTCTGTCGAGCTCAACAAACATAACCTTGTCAAGAAACCAAAGTATTAGACACTGCGACAAACAAGGCCCAAAATGTATAGGTTCTTGAATAATTACCTTATCAAAATGCTCATCTGAACCAGGCATATCCTTGCTCATAGGCAAAACATAATTGCCTGCCAGAAACATAATACATGCAATGATACAAGCACAAATTATGAGAACAGGAAAATTAAAGCAATTAGTGAAAACGGACAATTATTTAAATTTATAAAACTGCAATCAAGTCTAGGGGGTTACCTAACATATTGTTTACCACATCAGCTGGTACCTCCTTTCCCATTTCTTTAAATCTTTTATCAGAACGAATCTTTAGCTCTTCTGGTTTTGGAAAAACTACAACAGCAATCTGATTGAAGGCACAACATTAATTAATAAATGGACTAGACTTCAAAAAAATTTTACAGCATATGAATTCCTTATAAACATAGGTGACAACTCTGTGAAAACTACCTTCTGGAAGTCTGCAAATGGCCTCAATTTACGTTTGCGTGCACTTTTGAAAACATTTGTTTGATCAATTATATAATTGCGAGGTGTTCTAGCTGCCTTGGATAATAGGACATCAAACATTGCATTTGCTCGACCCATCAGCCGCTCAAATCTTTCACCATAATTGTGCTTACGCAGTAGCCCAGGCACCTATTCGACAAACTTTTAGAGACTGAAGAAAGAGCTATAAGAAACCTATGTTAAAAATAGTAAAGAGAGGGCAGAACCAAAAAAAAAAGAAAAAGAAAAACCTTCATCCGATCAAGGATTGCATTGGTTCCGAGCAAAATATAACGCTGCTCAGCGTGGTCTTTCACCCATTTCTCTGCCCAAGTCGTCTTTCCTGAAGCAGGTAAACCCACCATCATTATTACTTCACAGTCCTTCACATTTGCAAATGTAGGCCCCAGTATTGCATTTCCATCATCAAGAGCTGAAACCCAAGGCTTATACCCGTCTACAGGAACAAGCCCATCTTCGATACTGAATTGCATAAGAACGACAACATTTTTCAATAGCACATGTGGATATACTGCTGACTGAAATTGCATTCCTTTCACCACAGAATCCACCACTCCAAGCCCCTTTGGACCTGCATCAAATTGCTTTGCAGTGCCTAACCACTTTCCATTCTTGGAAAATCCTATAGAAGCCAGTGGTCTACTTTCAAGATCTACAGTACATACAATTGTATCTCCAACCCCAAACTTCTCTCTGAAATCTGAAAATTTCCCAGCATTAGAAAATTTCCCAGTACCCCCAAACCCAAAACTATGTTCAGTTTCTCCTAGATTTCCAATCGGCTCATCCCCCCTCGAAATGCCAACACGACAAACATGCTGCTGGTCAAGGGGAGTGTCTTCCATGACAACCGACTGTATTGAAATAATCTTGCAACCAAAACAATACTTCCCTCCATTTATTCCCACATTGGAACGAGCTCCAGACCAACAATAAGCAAAACCCTCTTGATGAAGTGCAGCACCTTTAAGACCATTGTCTTCGATATCAAAATCTAGAGAAACATTCACAAGGAAAATCAACAATTACAAACATAAAATATAACATCTCAAAGCACATATTAGTTGTGCATGCATGCACATGTATGCATCAAATGACAAAACCACGAACCGCTTCTCATTCTACCTTGTCTAGAAAAGCATATCACTTCTCTATTACATCAATATAATCCTAAATATATCCCAAAATGTGATTTTTCACTTTTTCCATACTTGTAGCTTCATGACCAGGTAACAATATAAGAAATTCAACAAGACAACAATCTAAGTTTGCTCTTATTTAAACATAAATAAAGAATAGAGTTAGAATCCAACATCACCGTTTCAAACATGAAAATTCCCATCTCCTCTAACAATCTTTCAGCAGAGAATTACACATAATTGTACAAATATGACCCCATAAACATCATGGCTTCTACCAGACATCAAATTTCTAACACATACAAAAACAAATGTATATTAAAAAAAAAAAAAAAACTAAAATCGAGCTAATTGGACAATTTATTAAGATGGGGTCTCTTATTTTGCATGCAATTACAAATGATGATGAATAGAACCCGAATTGACAAACCTAAGTCGCAGTCACCAGGATTGAGCACCACGCGCTGCTTCTCCAAATCCGGTCTCGAGACATCAGCCACAGCGTCAACATCATCATCATCATAATCATCAACCTTTGCCGTCTTCGCTTCTGGCTCTGGTTCGACTTCTTGCGAGAGCTGGCGTTTAGCAGAAGCCATTGTAGTGTTCTGAGATTGTTGATTTCGCGGCACACAAACAGAGCGCGAAAATGGAACAGTCGGTTCAGTGACGGTGAAGAATGAGAGAGACGAATTGTTCAATCAAGTTTTAACCAGCCGGCCCATCTTGGGTGGGCCTATTCAGGCCGGCCCAGTGTCTATAATGGGCTGCACTATAATTTTATAGGACCCAATAGAAGATTTCGCTATGAATGGTGATATTTCCACCCTTTATAAATTGTGTACGCCTATTTCATAAGTACATTTTATTAAAACTATAAAAAATCTCTAGTTTGTGAATAAAACCCCAATTAATACCAATATTACCCTTCTTTCATTGTTTTTGTACTATATTTTTGTATGTACAATCCACAGTATTTATTTCATTATCTAACCAATTTTGTTAAAATTTTGAGATTTTTTCCCCAACATACAAGGCAAGTAGTTTATGATTTTCTTCTAATAATAATTAATTTAATACTTATCATTTTACCATCAATTTATTGAGAAGATTTTAAATTATTTTTCACACTTTACAATTAATTCATATTCTTTTTTTTTATTAACAAAAAATTAACATCTGAATAAAATGAGTTAAATTACAGAAGTTAGAATTTGAAAAAGTATGGAGAATTTTGTCTTGGTTTGATTTTTTATTGAATTTAATTTTTGGAATTATATGATATCATTCAAACAAGTTTTTTGTTATTTGATCATGGTTTTTTATCTCGGATATATTGTATCATGAAAAAAATATAGTTTAAATTAATCAGTGATTCTTTATGGAGTATTTGGAATAAAACAAATTTTTTGATATATGTTCCTTTTTTTTTTCCAAATATGTTTTTTTTTTTTTTTTTTTTTTTTAACTAAATACAATAATTTCATCATGATTTTGATTTATTCTCAATATTCTATAATTAATTTATTACCTTAAAAATTGTTTGATATTTTAAATTAGTATTTCAAAATTATTTTTAATATTTTGCAACTAATTTATTTCCTTAAAAATTGTTTGATATTTGAAATTAGTATTTAACGGAAAAATTAAGGATTTAAGAAAATAAAAAGGTTTTATATTATACGTAAGGAAGTGATTAATTCTCATGGGTGTAATTACAAATTATTTACTATTTTTAGTAATTTTCTGTAAGGATAATATTGAATTTTAAGAAATAAACTATGTTAGGGTGCACATACAATTTTTTAGAGGTGTAAATATCATTACTCTTTCGATATAATATATGTGTATATGAGCTAATTAATTATCAGGGTAATATATATGTTTTTATAAAAGGGTGGGCTAAACTAACGTAAATTTGTGATTTAAAATTTTAAGTTGAATCGTTCATTTTCATTTAATTTAAGGGTTGAAACTGCATGTCACCTTAACAACTATTTCTACCATTGAATTGGAAGTGCATCTACGGTTAAATATTAAATCAGATACTTTAAGTCACAAATTTAAGTTGAAATAACTAAACCCTTTATAAAATACTTGTTATTTAGTTGGATAAAATATTTTAAGGTAAATAAAACATTTGAAATAAACACTGTCCGTAGAAGAAAATCTTTGATAAAGTAAGATATTTAAGTCATTGGTATAAATAATAGATTATCATATTTAAGTGGTCCGGTTGTAATCTTCATAAAGATTAAGTATTGCTTTAAGAAAAATTGTTGATCATTATAGTAGTGAGATGATTAAGAATTGAAATTTTGATATGAATCCATATGCAATAAAATTTTGAAGGACAAATTATAAATGATAAGATATGATTTGTATCTAACATTCTTAGCAATTTGCTTGCATTATGAGAAAACAATATTTACCTTATCAAATATGTGAAATTATAGGGTTAATATTTAAATTTATCAAATGCTTGACTGTCAACTAGGAAGTATTTCTAAAAAAAAAAAAAAAAAAGATATTGAAATTTCAAAAATAGGGTGAAACTAATCTTATAAACGGTAGAAATAAACATTTCTTTTAGTTAAAAAAATAATAATTTTTAAATTCATATTCAGATAGTAATCAAAGATGTCTTTTAAAATTTGGCATCCTTTTAATATATATAATAATATTTTCATGATAAATTACAATTGTATCATAGGTTACATATATTTTCTAATTGACTATCATATCATAATTTATATGTAGGGTTTGACTAACTTATTGATTGAATAACCTTACTCATCAATAATAATTATTGGATATTTTTTAACAACAACTTAATTAATAGCAATCTCTACAACCAATACAAAAAATATTATTGATAGATAAAGTTACCGCTTACCCAAGATAGCCAAACCCTTTATATGTAACCATGGAGCTACCGATCTTTCTTATTTTATATAATATAATCATAAATTCACTATTATGCACAAAACATTATATAAATTAACACAATTTATGATAACATTCTCATCTTAAGTAATTTTATTAAGGACAATGTTTTGCTATAACACATACAATACAATCAAATACAAAATGATGTCCCAAATATATCCAGATTAATAATATAATACTTAATATATAAAATATTTCTCTTATATCTATCTCATATATATATCCGTGGAGAAAATATATTTACAACTATGAAACAAACATCAATCTTAGGAGAACAATATTAGATATAGAAAAATGAAAATATATTTACAAATATGAAACAAACATCAATTTAGGGAAGAAAATATTCGAAATAGAAAGAATTAAATATATTTACAAATATGAAAAAAACGTCAATTTAGGGAAGAAAATATAGAAATATCCAGAATTAATGTATTACCTCTGTTTATTTTTGGCAGGTCTGTGTTATATCATAGATACTACCTTGCATACATTCTTTCTTTTTTTTTTTTTTTTTTTTTTTTTTTTTTTTTAAATAATTTTTTTTTTTCTATTGAAAACTTTCCTTCCACTCAATTTTCTTTTATTTTTTCTTATCTGATATTCTATCAATCTTGACAATTTATTCACAAGCGTGAGAGGTAGGAGTTGAAATTAATTCTAAGAATTAAAAATATATAAAACTAATATTCAATTTTTAACAAATGCTTGACTTTGAATTTGGAGATAATTTTAAAAAATAAATCAATTCAAAAATAACATCAACCTAAACTAAAATTTGTAAATATGAACTTTTTATAATTCTGATTTAATTTAAATTAATTTTAAAATGTATGTTTAGATAATAATCAAACTCTTTTTTCAAATACGTAATCCTTTTTTAAAAAAATACGACCATATTTTGTGGATACATTACAATCACACTTCGGATCTCATACATTTATCTTTCCATTATCGATTCAAAAATATGATAATTTATTTTTAATCATCCGTACGATAATTATCCCATTATCTATATCATAATTTTTTTTTGATAGAATAATCCATATGTAATCACACATCCAAATGCCAGATATGAAGACCATATTTTAAAGAACATGTGATAAATAACAGATATTATTTTGATTTGCATCAAATATTAAAAGATAGTAAGAAAGCTGATTCGTTCTGATATGCAACAAAAATCAGAATCAACCAAGCAAACTCTACTTCAAAGCTACTCTTCCACATGCACATGCTTCCCGGATCCAAGAGAAAAAGTGATTACTGCTTTGGCTTGTTCTGATAAGGCAAACCATGCATGTCCTCTCTCAGCTTCTACTAGATCTACTAGGAGCAGATCTAGAAAAGCATTTTTAGTTAGAAACAGCAGACGTTAATACTTGGTTTCGCTTTGGCTTGTTCTTCTAGAAGCAAATTATAAGTAGATCTAGAAAAGCACTTTTACTTAAAAGCAGCGTGACATGAATGTTTACACGGTTTTGCTTTGGCTTGTTCTACAGCTTGACAGGTTGTGTTCACATACTATTCTTGTTGGAAAGCACTTGAAACCCAAAGCGAAGACGCAAGTCATACAACACGTTAACTGCTGTCATGAATTATATACCCCAATACAATAAATAAAGTGTTTCTTGCCTTCCATTTTAACATATTTAATTTTTCCTCCAAAAATTTTCCAACAGGAATTATCATAGGTCTAAATTTTCTCATCTATTAATTCACAGTTTTACACAATACAGTAGTTAACGTGTTTCTTGCTTTCCATTTTAATCATCCAAAACAAATTTAATTTTTCCTCCAAAAATTTTCCAATCAGCAATTATTATCATAGGCCTCAATTTCCTCATAGATTAATTCACAATTTTCCCACCTGTCACTGCTAAATTTCTGGTACAATTGCTTGGCAAACGGGTCGATTTTTCTTTCTGGTCTCAAATTGTCATTAGCTCCTAAATCAGTGCCACAATTAGTCAAATTCCATGTCCGTTAACTGCAAGCAGCAAAACTTGGTTCCCTAAAATAGCATTTCAACAAACATGCCACACAAAATCAATGAAACAGAGTAATAAAAAGTAAACAAATAAGAGGTACGTATATATATATATATATATATTTTTTTTTTCAATTTTATTGAACTGAAACAGAGCATCCAGTACAATCTAACTGCAAACTCTGAAGCCACCAATTTTTATCTTATCAAGGAAGCGCAAAGATTGCATTCCATACAAAAATCTGTCTAATGTACACTAAAAGATACAGAACAAGCCAAGCCAACCTAGGCCAAACCAAACCCACCACCATCTTCAATCCAAGCTTTTGAAGAAAACTGGCCTGTAAAGAATCTCTACATGTACTTACAACCACATCTCATATATCTAACTATTCACTTAAATCTACAACAAATCTAACTTATGTACGAAAAGTGGAAAATCAAATTAAATTTGAAAGAAAAAAACCCTCTTCACATATCTGATTATTCTTCCATAAATAGCCCTTTCTTTGGTGAAGCAAACAATGCCACTGAAATACCAGCAAGTTTCTCCCTGCTGATTCGTGACTTAGGAACCCGAAATTGCTTTGGTGCATTTGGTGCTTCAATTTCATCGAATTCACTTGGTTTTTCGAAATCAATCGGGGATCGAAACACCTTTGTTTTCGTTGGCGTACTAAATGCGAAATGCTGCTCCTTTGCAATCTGAGTCTGTTCAATCACAAACAAAACACAAAATCAGAAACCAATCACAAAATCAAAACAAACAGTTCAAATCAAAACAAAGTGCTAATTTGTTTTAATGTCAATGTATGTACTTACAGCTTCTCTTATTGCTTTTGACACATGAAAAAGCTGCTTCAAATCTTCATGATTGACACCAGATATAATCCTAATCTGAAAAAACAAAAAATCAAAAACCACAACTTTCAATCACCAAATAACCAACACAGTTTTTCCACCTATCTGAAGCTTCCAATTCAAATTTTTCGATAAATTATAATTAAAAAAATAAATAAATAAAACTTGGTACTCACCAGGACATCCTGAGGCAAGGCTTCAAGTGGGAACCTTTCATTATCATTAGACTCCAAGTCCACCATTGCTGCACTGCATTGCCTCTTCAATGGAGTTATAGTTGAATCAACATCAGCATCAACAAAGTTTGAAATCAAAACCCTCTTCCTCCCCAACCCTCGCGTGTATCTCACGAACCCTAACCCATCTTCACCATCCATCACAACACTCTTCACTTTCAACCAGTTGCGTTTTCCACCCAAAGCCATGTCCTTTTCTTCAACTTTTTCAACTAATGCTCTGCTACCACAACAAAAACCCACCAAAATCAGCAAAACAGATGATAAAAACACTTCTTGAATTGAGTAAATATAGTAGGATTAGATAGCGAACCTTCTTTGATGGATTTCGAAACCCTAAATTTGGGCAACAGTTGCTCTACACAAATGGAAACAAGAACCGTCTTCTAACTACAACACTCAATTGAAAAGTGAAACCTATCTATTTATATCGTTGAACGTAAGTTTGAGCAGTGAAAAAATATAAATAAAAAATCTTAAAGATAAAAATATCTACGCGTTTTTCATTATGACGAGAAAGTACTGGAAATTTCGGAGAGAAACATCTTGGCGGTTAAATTAACAAGGGGCAAAGCGGGAATTTGAAGAAAAGAAAACTAGCCGTTGAGTATACACGTGTCGAAATATGAGCGGAACAGGAAGCAACGTGTGTGCCGCTAAGTGGTGACGTGGAGATTTGGTCGGTCAAGTCGGCTTTTGTCCGTCTCCTTCTTGAACACGTCTTCTCTTTGGAGATTTTACTAAAGTGACAGTACGGAGTTGGTGAAGAATCACCGTCGGTTAAATTTCGATGCGTGGATATGTGTGATTTGTGTGGCGATTGAGTGGTGGGGATTTGGTGTGAAGGTACGCATGAGAAGAACAGTGGGTTTGTTCTGTGACGGCCAATGCCTCGTTGACTGAAGATTCCAAATGGGCGGCTGACGGCTTTTGTCATTTTTGGTTGGCGGACAGGTAACTGGTTTCACTTTATTATATTTTATTCAAATAACATTTTTTTTTAAATAATAATATATTTTTTCATATTTATCTCATTTACTATTTAATTTTTATGATAGTGTTACAGTTGAACCACCACTCGGGTTGTCGACATCAAGAAACAAATGGATGAGATCAAATTATTCGTTTTAATTTTTAAATTAAAATAAAACCGAATAATGGAGTTCAGACAAAAATTAATAAAAATCTGCTGCCGCATTGGGTTAAAATTTTAATTTATTATGCATCGTGAGTGGTTGACATTATTGATTATTGTGTTATAATGTACAAATAAAAAATTAAATGTCTTATGTGATTATTGAAGTTGTGTGATTGAGAATCACTGATTTGGTTGTTTGGATTAGGACGGATAATTATTATAGGATTGGTCATGTTCATTGCATGAATACTTAGATGTGAAGTTGAATACCATGTGATATTGAGATAGGTGGATCAATCGCAATCTTTTATAATATCCAATTATATTGCCTTAAATGCGGTGGATTTGTTTTATAGTATAAGTAAGTTTGGAAATAATAATAATAATAATAGAAAGGTTAATATTAAATATTGATTTATTTTATTCTAAAAAACCATGTTGATCTATTTTTGTCAAATGAGTCTAAAATAGATGTGTTGTATTTAAGGATTTATATATGAAGATGAGATTAAAATATGATTCAGGTTTGATTGCATCAATTATACGATTGATCAACATTATATATAACATATCTGTTATTAATTATTGTATCAATTATGATTTGCGGATACAACATTATCTTAAGTTAAAATAAAGAGAAATATTTTGAAAGAAAGTAATTGATTAGATTATATCATCATTTGTATAATTAAACACTTGTTAATGTGGAGCATTGTATTATTTATGGTTTGCGGGTGTGATTTAAAAAAAAAAAAAAAACTTATCTTACATTGAAATATGACAGTAAGAATTTAAAAGAAGACAACTGATTAGATTGTATATTTAAAAACATTCTTTACATACATTTGAATAATTAATTTCTTTAAATTCAAATCGCATTTTAAGTTTTAAAAGATGTTTATAGATAAACTCAAATATTTTGTAACAATTTTCTATGGTGAAATGTTTCACTTACAAAAGTATTTCATTGCCGTGTTTAAGCAGTACACTCAATAATTGAGCTATAAAGGGGTGTGAATGGTATCTACAAAAAAATAGGTGTGTATGATTATGGTAATATTAAACTATTATTATAGTTGTTATTTGCATCAAACCATGTTCTTGAGATCGAGTAATGTCATCAAACCATGTTCAAGATAATATCTATCGATTTGTGGGAGCAAGTATGTGGTTCCAGATTTATTATGGTTTTATTAAATAACATTTTCCAATGAATACAAGTCACAAAGTGACTTTGTATAGTTGTATATTCCATTAAGATTATTCCATGTTCATTTGTGTTGTTAGAATTTAGATGCTTGTAATGAACTTCATTTTCATCTAATAAATGCAAAGCAATTCAGTTTATCTTTTGTTTTTTTGTTCTATTATTATTATTATTATTTTATGTTAATGATCTTTGTATTTGATATTTGTGTTATTTGTCGTATGGACAACCAATTTTTGTTGTTGACTAGTATGCATCACAAGCTCGTGAATGACTTTATTACCGTCCCTATAAATATATTGACAAGAACAACCCTTAATAAAATAGCATCTGTCAAAGGATCAAAAACAGTCAACGATCTTAAAAATTTAACCACCGAAACCTTATTTGAGGAATCTTATTCTTCCTGCTTTATTGGAAGACCAAGGTGAATCGCAACTAAGAGAGCTTCTCGGATTGCAAAAACTTCGCCCATGTTTTGTTTCCCGAAAAAAAAAAAAAAAAAAAAAAAAAGATAAAGAAAATCCTTCGCCCATGTTTGAAGTAAAAACCCCATTCGCGGGAGGATAAAAGCACCTTGAACACAGCCTAGTGATCCTGAACAGGAGCTCCAACACCAACCAGCGAACTGTTGTCCTTTCCCAGAGCAACATCAATGTTCACTATCCAGTTATGGACTTGATCAGTTATGGGATCGAAAATCAGTGTTGGTTGATCTTCAAAAACATTAAATCAAGTCAATCAAAATTTATAGCTAATAATGTGGTTATAAGGTTCTTAAAAATAATCAAGTAATTAACCGAAACTATTAGTTTGTATATTACATACATATCTAATGTTTTGTCCAATAAATTAGAAGTCAAGGAATTGGAAAATTTCATTTGTTTAATTCCTATCGGTGATATCTTATATAATATTATGTCTTAAATTTTAATCTTATTTCGAGTCCCTTTAACTGGTGTCAAATCTAATATCAACCATAGTCCATGGATGGACTTCGCTTGATTGTGTTCAGTTATTTATTTATTTTATAATGTCAAATTATATTCCTTAAAATAGTACGTTTTTTAATTTATATTTTCTAAAAAAATCACCTGCTATATCTTTCACATAATTTTGTGATAAATATAAGTTTATCAGTTTAGATGAAAAGGAAACCTAGGATATTAGCTAATTATCTTGTTGCCAGCTAGATCCAGTTATAATTTAACCAGTATCTATGTAGTAGTTATTACTTATTGTCACGTAATATTATGTGACTTAATATATTTAATTTGTAAGATAGGAATAATTTTTTTTTATTCTAATTTTGAAGCAATACGCATACACATCTCTAACAAATTACTTTAGTGCTTCTAAATTAAACTTTTGAATGCCATATTATTAAACAATAAATATATTTTTAATCTTAATAATATGGTTTGACAGAGTATACCACAATGTGATAGTACAATTTTAAAGCAATTAATAACAGTTTTAAGAGATATATGTTGTAAAATATTCGACTCAACATCTGCATTGCAAACTACAATAATATTTTTTTCGAAAAGTTAATAAATATATATTGTCCGATTGGATACTTACAAATAGTTCAAAATGAGAAAAGATATCGTACTATTTATGAACATTAATATCAAATAAAGAAAAATCAAATATAGAAGTAAAAGGAATTAGATGGATTATCTATATTCATTTAAATTGGACAAGCACAAAATCACTTGAGACCCATTGTAGGCCTGGCCTGCCCCAACTTATTGGGTTTTATCTATCTTCAATCGGGTGGGCCAAACCCAACCACAGTAAATATTTACCGACTAATATAATGGATATTATAGAAACTATGCAAATTAATGGATACTTTTCCGCGTGGTAGTACGTTCTTCATATGACAATACTATTGATCATATATTTTGTGCTTTGCAAGAAACCCGATCATAAACCTTTCTTTTTCTGTGTTGATTTGGTTAAGATTCCTGAAAAGCATATCGATTCATCTTTATTATCAAAGTTAACAAAGTTAATTTGATCAAGAAAGTTATTATTGTTCTCTTGTTAATTTTTGTGCAAGGTTGATTTCCCTTCGAACATAATTAATTGTCTTTATTATCAAAAGGTAGTCTCGATTTATCATCTTTAATTACCAAGTATATTCAGTTCCCGTTGGTGTGTCATTACTGATTGTGTCACTTCTTCAATTATTTGTTCATTAGAATTACATACCAGAGAGTGTTCCAGCAATGGCATGTAGTCACGTCCTTTCTTTTTATTTGTCTTTTTCCGAATTACTTACAAGGAAAAAAAAAAGAGTTGGTGGTGGCGGTGATTGGAATGAGTAATTGGTATTGCAATGGCTTACGGCTGCTTAAACTGTAAAAGTGAATTAAACATAACATCAAACGCAAAAAAGACCAGTTTTCCAGATATAGAGTGAATTAATTTCATAGGCTATAGCCTCAACAACTATCTATGAAGCTACGGTGATGGTGGTGGAAATAGTCATCTGTAAAGCTCAAACAACTTCCACGCCATTGACTTGCTTTTAGTTCTTAGGGATTGGTTTGGTTTAGAGACATGCATTCATGAAATTTTCCAACATCAATTTTATGTATCTCTACTTTGATTGCTATTCTAAGATATACATAGTTTCTAGTTTTAACAATATTGATTTCTATTTAATGCATTATCATTCTTCCATAAATTAAGAGGACCATTTTAACAACAGCAATGGACAAGCGTGATCAGTAAGTGTTGGATTAAGTGTCAGATACCAGACCATCATTTTGTAACAAAGCAGGCATACTGATTATTTTCTTCAAAATTTTCCCTCAACCTATGGAGAAAAGTTTAGGTTGGAACGGTCTTACACGAGACTTTAATTTAGATAAATTATATGTGACACTTTCAATTAATTATATATTATTTTATATTAAGTATTCTCTTTAAAATAAAAGTCTTATAATGAAACTGTTCCATTTAAAATTTTCTCCTCAACATAAACGTTAAGTGGCTTTAATAGTTGACAAGCCGGTTCTCGTGTTCTTCCATAAATAATTTATTTTCCTCGAGAGTTGCCTGGTAATTGTCCTGCCAATTACTAACTAAATTAGCTCAAATGTTCTAGAAGTGCTTTTTCCAAATAATCAATGGTATTACTATACTACATTAATTAAACAAAACGTTTTTTAAATTAATGAAACACTCAGTAAAGACTATAGATTATACAAAAGCACGCATCAAATGTTTTGAAAAAGGAATCATGAAATATCTAAGAAACACAAAAAACAAATAAAGGCAGTGAATAGGTCAAAATAATAATAATAATAATAATAAAAAATAAAGGCAGTGAAATCACCAATTTGGGGTATCGGTTGGGTTGTAATCGCCACCCGAAAACCACAAAAAAAAAAAAATCAACTTCGTAATTATGCTACTGCAATGCAATGATGCTCTCTCTTTCACTCTCTGCAATTCAGTGACTTCTCATCTCTATTATTAACCTTCCATGGAATGGAGAATCCGGTTCCTCTTGAGAAATTCACATCTGGGTCAACCCCAGAAGCCCCAAAAGCTTCACACTTGAAGCGAAAATCTCATGATTCCAGGTAAAATCTCATAATCAATTTCTTTGTCAGGTTTTGAACTCGAAACCAATCTATCCGTTTGTTTTGATAAGATTTATTATTCTTAAGCACCATTCTTTGTTTTGATGTTAAAATGTATTCATATTAAAAAAATGTAGTGAATTGTTGGATTTTGGAAAAGCATGTAATGAGGAGGATGTAAAGAGTGCACTAGTGTTAGGCTTTGACGAGAGCTAGAAATGCTGTGGCAGTGATTAGATATGATGTTGCATTCAGATGAGAAAGAGAGATTTCATGTAGTAAGAGAAAGTAAGTTTATATGGGCTGACAATTGAACAGAAATTGTGATATTAGATTTAGATTTAGGAACTTACAGTATTAAGAGAAAGCAATTACCTATATATGGACTGACAATGATGTTGAAGCTTTGACATGGGAGTCAGACGATGAGAAGGAAGAGAGTTCTAGTCATAAGAGAAAGAAGGAATGCTTGTGGAAAATGCTGAACTTGTTTACTGGAATTGCAAAGTATCTATGTGTTTTCTGCTTGTTTCATTATTGAAGATTTAAAAATCAAATTGCCATGCAATTTAGGTATCACAAAAGCAGGTTTTTATCTTATTGCGAGGTCGTGTTCTAGGAAAGACATGTACGATAGATAATTGTCTGTGACAACTTTTCCTTGCTATTAGTAATTATCATTTATATGCAATAGCTATGGCCGATGGGTTGTGATTTCACGTTTCTTAGCTTATTTGTGTATATTCTTACACTTATATGCATAAAATGTATCTCATTTCTATGAATATTTTTACTGCTCGACTGCATGCTTGATGTGAGAGCAAAATCTCATTTTGTTCTGTGTCCTTGCCATTGAATAACTAGGATATTAACCTTCTTATTTGATCAAGCAATGATCGGATATACTTTGAGGCTCTTAGCTAAAACAATACTGAAAAGAGACCCTTAACTAGGTGAATTGCAAACTTCATATAATTTATCAGGTCATTCTATATGTGATAGTGCTTCAAACCTCCTCGATCTGTTGTTATTCTCCTGTGCTCTAATATATAATTAATGAACTTTATTACCGAAAAATTGACTTGATTTGTCTTTCTTTACTTTCCATTTTCAAGTAAGGGGTAGAAACCGTTTATTTAATAGTTATTGTGTTACTTCTTTATTATCTAATTATTTGAAGTAACAAATTACAGTTAATTCGTTCGTGCCAAAAAAAAAAAAAAAAAAAAAAAAAAACTATTGTTAATTCGTATTTCACTTGCATTCTCAAAGTGGGTAATCTGCAGCAAGAAGCTACTTGTAGGAAAGATGACATTTTTCAAGAAGCTATGGCGACGTTGGTGGAAACAACTATTTGTAAAGCTCAAGCTAGTTATGAATTAGAATTTCAAGTTCTAACTTGCTTGCTATATGATGTATACATTATCATTAATTCTTCCCTATACTCATAGGACCACTTTGATAACAGCAATGGACTAGCATGACCGGGTAAGCGTTGGATCCCAGATCATCAATGTATAATGAGGCTGCAGTAGGCACACTTACTACTTTGAGGATTTGTCTTAACGTGGGAAAAATTTAAGTGGAATGGTCTCCTCATGTGAGATTTTTATTAAGGAAAACAATACTAGATATTAATAACTAATTATATACTATCTTATGTTACTTTTCATTTTCCGAATAATGTCTCATGGTGAGACTGTCCTATTCAAAATTTGCTTCTCATGAGCACAATATTAAGTGCCTTTAGAGGTTAACCATATATATATATATATATATATATATATATAGTGGAGGCGAATTAGATGGAAGCCAATCCAGACTTTAAAATGTAGTGTCTCATCTGGCTAATTATATACTTATATGTAGTACAAGGACTTGTTATCATAAAATATTTTTAAATATATAATCCACCATTGTTTTGGTTTTCTTCTAAACAGATGATTAATTTTATTTTGATGTATCGTCATTATATCGGTAGGCTTCTGTTCACAACAACAATAGAGAAGTATGATCAGAAAAATGTTTGGTTATCAAATGTTTGGATACCATACCATCGTTTTGTAACGAGAAGGCACATAAACTGGTTAAAAACAATTGTTTGAGAAAGTAAGGACAGGTCATAATTGGGAAACAGAGCCCAACGAACCATTGTCTTTCTTGAAAACAATATAACTCATCCCCACCAAAAAACAAAAAAAAAATAAAAATAAAAATTGAAGAATATGGAATGAAAGATAGAACACAAAAGCCAACTTTCACAGTATCTGAAAGAAAGTTCCAAACTCATAAATACTGAAACCTATGTTTCTGTATAACAAGCCTATATAAACCTATCTCCCCTTAATCAAAACCAACGCTTAGGATGCTTTGGAGAAAGAGAACTGCAGTCATTGGAATGCAGATAAATTGAGATTTGTGCATACTGGGATGCTCTATATAGACAACGAATGATATCAAGATAGTAGATATCAGGAGCACAAGAACTTGTGTGCATGCCACTTGCGGTGACAAGAACTAAATGCTCCAATGATGGTGTCATCCTAACAAGAAGTTTCACCATCTCTATTTCATGCTCTTGATACTTGAACCCCGATATTCTGATGCGTTTTAGGTTTCTAAATGGCTGGTTGTATTGCTCCACAAGTTCTTTATGATGCAGTTGATAGAACATTCTACATTCAAAAAAGAATTCATCTAACTGCAAGAAAACCAAAGAAACATATAATTATGTATGCACACATTGTATTACATAACAATAGTTTCAAAATATAGTATATATATATATATATAAACAGAGGAATTATTGAACGTACTTACATCAGTGAAAAGTTTTTCCAATCGCAGGCAATTATTGATAAAACAAGTTATGTCATAGGTATCAAAAAACCTTACCCCTTGCATTATCAAATGCAATTCTTCCAGGTGCCAGAGATATAGTTGTTGGCGAGAGATTAAACAAATACTCTATGAGATATAGCCATCCTTTATTACGGTCCCACATATACTCTATGTAACAAATAAGAAATAAACACAAAATTAATCAAAGGAAAAAGAAAAACCAATCAAGTTAATTTGTTATATAGCTATTTTATTTTATTGAATAATGTACGTTAATCAAAGTAAATCAAATTTATCTTTAATTAAATATTTGAGACTCAAGTTGAAAAAATTGAAAATTGATAATCAACTCACTATAAATTATTGTGTATAACAATCTCATTACCTTTGACAGATATCCATTACCTATTACAAAAGCACTATAGATGTGGTTAAAATTTCAAAAAACCATTAAGATTATTTTAACTAAACCAAACATTAAAAAGAAACAAAGAAGGTGTGGATCAAATGATATCCATTACTTTTTTTAAAAAGCACTATAAACATGTTTAGAATTTTTTTTTTTTTTAAATGGGCTTTTAATTTCAACTAACCTAAACATTACACTTTTACAAGCCAAAAACATTTTAAAATAGTTAAAATTGACCATCAATATGGAACTCTCTATATACTAGCATTTATATAAAACTCATTACCGTTAAAGAGATCCATTATTACATGTTAAAATGTACTGCAAATATGTTTTAAAAAAAAAAAAATTGTTGTTTCAACTGAACTAAACATCATAAAAGAAACAAAGAAAATTATTTGCATATATACTGATTACTGACAATATTATTAAACAGGGTCTAAGTCTAAGTGATCGCACCTCAAGAAATGGACCACTAATAGTGAATTCAGTGGCATGAAAGAAATCATTCAGAAGTCCCCCCATCAGAAAATTTGGTATGATAACCTTTGAAGACAAGAGATGGAACCGCACATCCTTCAGCTCCGAACCCAGCTGCAAGAAAAATCTGCACACAGCAGGGCCTCCAAGGTAATGAAACGAGCAAAGTCTCCGGGCATAGGCGTCTATCTGAGCGAGATGTGGGCAGTCTCCAATCCTCAACTCCTTGAAATTCTTATGATTCATTGCCAAGATCTTCAACTGGAGGATCCCGCGACACTCAGTTAAATCCAGACACTCCAGCAACATGCAATGCTCGAAAATGGTTTCAATCAATTTTGCTGTGACATTAGCTGTTTTCCTGAGAACAAGAGTCTTCAAGAAACGCAAACCTGTTAGCTGCGGTGGAATAGTAAGTTCACAGAAACGAAGTTTTAGAATTTTGAGTTACGGTATTCAGAAACCCTGAGGGGAGCCTGAATTGTCGAGATGATATGAAAAAATTCAAATCAATCTCTTCAAGTCCCTTCTCCACCGCCTTTGAAATCCATCTTAGAACTTATTCCTCAACCCCTCTTGGATTGAAATGGATTCGAAAGCTATGGATGGCTGGACCTTCATGAAGGTTGAAAATACGATCAATCACCGGTAAAAAATCTGCTCTCGAGCAGAATTCTAGATCAAAGTGTAGTTTTCTACTACGAAGGACTGATTTTTTGTACGTGGGTGCGAGAAGTGACAACCTAACGGCTTCTTTAACGTGAAAAATGAAAGAATGTTTTCAAAAAGTTCCTCAGGGAGACTGATATTAAATCAGGAGAAAGACGAGGACGACGATAACGATGACCACTCTCTCTCCTAACACTTGTTTGAGCTTGCTCTACGGCCATGGTTTGGTTCTCTTCTATAGGGGTAGTGTTTATGTTGTAACTTATAAGCATGCACATTTCTACTTCAGGAAATAGAGAGAGACACTTTGGTGGAAAGATATCTGAAACTCTAAGAGACAATTTGATCAAGAGATATGAGAAAGTGTAAGAGAATCGTATGTATTTATAGGCATGAATGGACTCCGAAGATGGTTTTGATATAAGCGGTTGTAGGGTTTCAACTTTCTAGGGGTGGTTTAGTTACCGTGTCAGGTTTTTCTTTGAAATTAATTAGTAAACAATAACAAAATAATAATTTTGATATCTTACCTATCCAACCTAATGGTTTTATATCACAGGATTATTTTTATATTATGTGATAAAATTTTAGTGGATGGATTAGTAGACGTAGATGGTCAGTGAGTTGAATTTTGTGTTTATTATAGAATGTGGTGACTGGTGGTGTCGATTTTTACTGCTTTTAGTTAAATTCGCTGCTACCTGTATTACCATGTTCGACAGATTATGTTTTAAATGTACATTGGTTTTATTTTGTAAATTTAAAGGTCAATTGTTGTGCTTTTTTGTGCAAAAATGGAAGGTGCAGAGGAGATTTTTGTTGATAGTCATTATAATGTGCCCTTTGTCAATACGTATTCAAGCATTAAATTTTTTGTGCTGGTTTTTAATATAGCAGCTATATATATTTAATTTGCCAGTGTAAATACTGATAGGATATGGATTGCATCATTATTGAGTTGGATTCGCCAAAGTCAACGGCTACAAGAAGTTTATGGTTATTATAAAAAAAAATATTATTTTAATAGTAGATAGCATGTTTAATTATTAATACCGTATATATCATCACATCATAACGAGTAAAAAACTTCAGATTTTCCTTACCATAAGTAGCAAATTTGACTCCACTTCTAATTCATATATTAATGTCTTTTGTCACTTTGCAATGCGCAACAAATCTAGGTGTGTTCAACAGTGTTTCCAAAACTTTTTTTTTTTTTAAATCCAACAACTTTTTTTTTCAAAACGTTGTTTTTATTTTTTTTAATCCCCATTTACCATTTTTCCTTTTCATTTAATTGCCACTACAATCTATGGCCATGAATGCCTAAATTTATACTTATATTATTTTATTATTAATTAATATCATGTTGAAAACTTTTATACTATGTTATTTGGATAAAATTTTTGAACTACCTAGTATTACTTTTTTAATTGTCAATCAATCCATAAATAACTTTTCAAAAAAAAAAAATTATTTTAAAAAAATTTCAACCAAATTGAACAAATATCCCTAAATTTTGTCAATATTTCACAAAACTGCAAGCAAAAATATCTCTTTACATAGCATTAATAATTAAAACTATAGGAAATTATTAAATATGCCTAAATGTTTCTATAATTATAAATGTAATAGAATAAAATTAAGAAATAAACCTAAAATTATCAATAATACAAATGAAGTGAACAAGAAAAATTGAAAAAATCCATCCATAGAGGAGTCAGTACCATTATTAGAGTGAGCAAATCTCTTCTGTAGAGGAGATCATTGAACCCTTTCAATCTAGAGGAGATCTACAATTCTCCTCCTATTCGAAGTATATTAGTAAGTCTCCTTGTAATCTTCTCCATTCTCGTACAAATTGGGGATCTCTTGTTGAGGAGACTGTTACCTTCTTTGCTTTCGAAAATTGAGCTCTCCTTCCATAGAGGAGATCAACTCCTTTAGAATAGAAGATTTGCCATCTCCTTCACTCTTGTGGAGATTGGGGATCTCATCTTAGGAGGAGACTAATGAACAATCAATTAATGTCTCTTTTTTTTAAAATTTAAATTAATTTAAATTTAAAATAATTTCAATGTAAAATAATTTCAATGTCATCGGTTTTAAATTAACAATCATGGAGATTAAAATTTAAGAAAATTTGTGTCATTTTGGTAAAAATTACCACTTGTGCAATATTTGACTACATTTAGCGAATGTATAAAGTTTTCTAACTTTTCTTCAAAATATTTGTTCCTAGATAGATTCTACTACTTTTCAGAAAAAAAAAAAAAAAAAAAAAAAGAAAAGAAAAGAAAAGAAAGTTGATTCTACTAAGTTTACGAACTTTTCTTCAAAATCTTTGCTCCTTAAAAGATTCTACTCCTAGAAAATCTAGGACTAAAAACTCTATTTAAATAAACTATACCATGCATAGTCTTAATTCATTAAATATTATTGTTTAGGTTAAGATGTGAAACCAGAAAGGACTACATTACAAAGAAAAGCAAAAACAATCTTATTAGGAGAAGACAAATCTTACTAAAAGGAGAAACGATAAGAATAATTTTAGGATCAAAATACAAATTACAAGTTCAAGCCTCCACATAAGGGTTCATGCTAGATATTTGGATTAACAAACTTCTGCTCAATGGTGTTACGTCGAAGCAGACAATGTACAGTAAATCAGGCAATATTAGACACCTGCCTTGATCAATTGTAATGATAGATCATATCAAGAGGACCTATTTAATTCCAAAAGTTGGTGATGAACTCAAGGATCCTGATGGAGGTTTTCATGTTCAGATTGATGACTATTAAAATCGCTAGCATAGACACCATCATTGTTCTCCACTGAAGTATATGAGAATGAGACACTCCACATAGAAGCACAGTTTTCATCACCTACATATAGAAGAACAAAATTATGTATTGAAGGACAATATAGCCTTGCAAAAATATACGACAAAAGCAACAGGACACAAACATTTCTGAAATCTTCTATTATTGTTCAGGACTGAAATTTTGGAATTCAGCAACAAAATATTACAGCTAACTAACCATGCTTTGTGATCACTTATTATGAGCTTGCCTAGTTCATACAAGGCGAAATAAAGCAAGATTTAAAAAACAAAATGCTTTATACTTGATTCTCAAATGAATTAATTTGTATTTGATATTTTCTTCTGAATCCCGTTACGGGTATGTAGATGAACTGTGAATAAAACCTAAGGCACCTCTCAGTTCTTGCCAAGAAAGAACACTACAAAGAACTAATTAGTTATATTATGATCAAATGAAAGAGGGAGAGCATAAAAGAAGAATAGATAATTGCCAATTCATAGTTCAATTTGGTGATGCTTTTATCAATTTGAGTCATTTGTGTGGTCTATTAATAATTGAAGACTCAAAGACTATGCATGCACTTTCAATCACATTTTGGGCGGGAGAAACATAAATATAACATCCTCACATAGCGTAGTTAACCAAACTTACACAAGAAGGAAAGAGATGCATGCAATTACTACAAGGGCATCTCCACATCAAGCAAATATTTGCAGCACTAAGAATAAATGAAATACCAGTCGAAAGAAAATCATTGTTGCCCTCATCGGGAACTTCAGATCTCTGATGACCTGATGAAGAGGCAGCCATTGGCACAAGAGGATGAAAAGAGAAATTAATCATTAATAGAGTCTACATGGTGTGAAGAACAAAAGAAAATTGGTCAGGACTAGACAAATCTAAAGATTCATGCAAAAACAAAACAATACATATGCCCTGTTTTTGAAGATCATATACATGAACCAAACCATCCTGCAAACTAAAAAAAAAAAAAGTAAATAATTGTTAAATAGTGTTAGTAGTTATCGCATCCTGGAACCCTGATAAAGTGTAGATTTTTCACTCAACCACAGAAAAAAAAAATAATAATAATATTAGAAGCAAACATTGATGCCTGACCACCTGTTCCAAGATGCTGGCCACAAAGCTCAATGTCAAACAAAATTCGTTAATTTGTGTACTCTGAGGATTTGCAAAACCTCTGACAAAATATAATCAAGAAAATAAAGATATCATCACCTATAAGCTACTTGTGGAAACTTTCCAACTAAAATATAGAAACATTTTACACTCAGGTTGTGAATAAACAATGTTATTATAGTCATTTTATTGATATTAACATCGTCTGGCATATTTTACCCTTCAAATATGGTAAGGACCAAGGACATTAAATGGTGTTAACATAGTGTCATCAACCCCTTTCACCATCCAAGTACGTTGCCCAACCTTGTTATGTTTCAAATCTCAGAGAATCAGACAGTATGCCTTAACAGAGCAATCTAAGGTTCCTTATCATAGTTTCCGGTTTTCACAACTTCTATAACACTTTAGTTACTTGCACGTCTCATATCTTCTTTTTTCAGTCATTTCCTTCTAATAGGATTTCCCATTAAGTAAGAAATACTTACTCGTAAACACCTTCAACAGCTTTCCGCACATCCCAACATAGTATGTAGGGATCCTTCAAAAATTTAAATATATAACATTGTCAATTAACATTTAAGATACATGTATAACTGATATTGTGCCATAATGAAAAGTGCCAGATTTATGTGAAAATTTTCACAGCAAAAAGCTCCCCCAAAAGAAAATGCAGATAGAGAGAGCAGCGTTGCTGCTTCCTGTTAAATATACGGCACCCAAGGAAGTAAATTTAAAGGCATTGAATATCAATGGCAATATCAGTGTGAAGGTAGAATTTTTGAATGTAGGGGCTGTTCTAATTAACCAAGGTGGAATGATTGCAATTAAGATCAGTGTCAATTTTATTGACGTAGTCCAAAACCCGTATAAACAAAGCTTTTTGAGAATACCTTCCAACCTCCAGCATAAAAATATTTCAATCTTTTGAGAAGTGGACCTGAAAGAAAAACAAATTGCCATTATTTGTTTATACCATAATCCCTACTTGCCATGTAAAATGTATAAGCGCTCCATATTATCTTCTCTGTAGATTGCTGAAGTCTGGTTGTAGGACCCCATAGCTAGCATTCCAGTATGAGTTGGACTAAAATTGAGTGCAGAGATGAAATCTGTACACAATAAACAAGATAAGTGCAATATTCATCCTTATAAACTATTCACAACCTAGTTTAGGTAGGAAACCAAAACAAATATCTGTTTGACCATCTTTATTTCCTTGAAGGCGAAATCCCTGCCAGACCAGTGTATATTAAATACCCTAACAGATTTGTTGTAACCGGCAAATATCCTACAAATAAATCAACAAACAAAGTAAATAACATGGGAAGGTGAACCTAAATTGAAGAAGAGGAGCGAGGAATAAATACAATGACATGTAAATGCTATTATCTTAATACTAAAAGTAGAAGGAAGATTTTGCATTTTAAAACACAAAACGTTTCTGATTTACAAATCATAATGGAGACATAAAGCACGTTATGGACCAGTCACCAAGTATATTAGAATAACAGAATACAGAAATTGGACTCAAGCTACACAGCTGTCTACAATATTCTGCACAAATAGCATTTGGACTTTGAAAGTGGCCACTCAAAACATACACAGTATATATAACACGATGACACCTACCGTGCTTCAAACAGCGCAATAGAAGTGGTGCACCCTTTCAATATAACCAGCTTCATCAGAAGCATAAAAGCCCACCAAAACCATTTACAAAATGCACGTATTCAAGAAAAAGTTAATCAATATTGACGCAGAACAGAAATTCTAGGGTTTACCAGCGTAATCCCTAAAGTAATAAACTGGAATCCACCAGCAAATAAAGAATACAGGTAAACTGAAACTTGAAGTATTATTGAATAATCTTGCAATTGATAACAAAGAATCCTTAAATAGACTCCTAGAAACCCTAAAAGAAGCAAAAATACTAAAATATCCTTATATTAAGCAAAAACGGAAAAACAAATAAAACGCTAAAATCTTCGAGTGCCCGACGACCTAACTTAAACAGCTCCGTTGAGGATGTAAATAGCGTCAACCGGGTAACCTAGTTGGGACGTTCTAGAACTCTGAAAGCTCTTTTCGAAAACATATTATAATAGGAAATTTGACAACCGAGTCAAAAGTTATGCCCGTTTCTTTGAAACACTTCTTTTGGACAATTTTCGATCCATCTCTTCTTCAAACTCCAAAGCCAACTGTCCTACATCAAATACCAAGCTAGTGGTAGCATTCCAAAGATGAATTAAATGGTTGCGGGTGGAACTAGCAAACTAGCAAACACACAGCTCATCATTCACACAAACTTCTCATTCTCTAGTGTGATACTTGAAAATCATCTTCAAATTAAACACTTTAAGAGAAAAACAAAATTACCATTAAAATAATCACTGCCTCCGTCGTCGGGAATGACGACACAGAACAATTACATAAACAATGTAACAATCACGAACATGAAAATAGCCCTAACTTGTTACTTCAACTATCACAACAACAAGAACTGATATGTTATTACAACGTGAAGAGTCTTGGAAGTGATAAGAAAACAAGAACCGTCCGGGGACCATTTGATGTCTTTAAGGAAATTGTTGGGGGACAGAAGAGGTTCTGAACTGGTTCTGGAGATGGTAGAGTCGGTGAGGAGGAACGTCGAACTAATCGCGGGCCACATGTAGTCTTGCTGGATCTGCTCTGTGGTTTCTGCTTTTTGTGTTTTCTGGCCTTAGTTGTTGCTCCTCCTCTCCGATGGGGGTTCCCCCCCCGCCCGCCCTTTTTTTTTTTTTTTTTTTAAAATGTCATGAATGGCAAAAATCGAATGCAATTTCAATATTTTTAACATTGCAGTCTCGTTATGTCGTTTAATATTTGGGATTGCGTTCGGTATTATTTTGGGCTTCAAAGAAAGCCCTCATTTAAACATGATAATTTTTATTTTTATTGCTTTTAAGTTTATGCTGTCAAAAGTTTATTTAAATTTATCAGGATTAAACATTACTTGTATAATTCGGATATTTATTTTCATAAACGAGAGACAAATAATTCTATAATAAGTAAAAAAAACTACTCATAAAATTTCAAACTGTATTTCTATCACATTATTCAATAGATATATATCTAATTACTTTTACTAAAAAATGATGTATCATAACATGATCACTTAATATCATAAACAATTTTCTTATACTATGCCAAAGAAGGTTTTTAGTCACTTTAAAACTTAAAACATATATAATGATTTATTTGTATTTAATTGTTTTAAATTTATTAGATTATAAACATGTTAAACTAAATTCATTAAAATTACAAATTCAACTTGATGTAACATACTTTTTATTAAAAGTACAAAGATGACAATATCTCTTCTCTATGATCAGAACCAAAGCTTGGGATGCTTTGGGAAAATTGAACTTTCGTCACTGTCATACTCACAAATTGTGAAATGTGCATACGGAGATGCTCTATTACAACAACAAATGAGATCATGATAGTAGAGCTCAAGAGCAGAAAGTTTTTTGCGCCTGCGCTTTGCGGTGACTAGAATTAAATGTTCCAACGATGGTGTTGTCCTCAAAAGCAATATCACCAACTGTATTTCTTGCTCCCAATACTTAAATCCTTTTAGTTTGATTATTTTAAGGATTCCAAAAGGCTCGTTATAAAGCTCAATAGGTTCTTTATGATGCATCTCAAAAAAGACACAACATGCAAAAAAGAAACCATTCAACTGCAAAGAAACCAATAGAAAGAAAAAATTCATAGTTTGTGAATATTATACTTTTGAATACAATGGTTTAAAAATGTAGTAAAAATCTATATAAAAAGTAAGGAATTATTGAGTGAACTTACATCGATGAAAAGATTTTCTAATTGTGGACATCTCCTCATAAAACAGACCATATCATAAGTATCGATAAGACTTGCACCTTGCATTATAACCTGAAATTCCTTCAGGTGCCATGAATTCAGTTGTTCAAAGCATATTGCTCCTTCTTTTGTTTGAGTCGCACGTAAACACTATGTGATAGAGAAAAAATAAACCAGGAAATAGTCAATCAAAGAGCGAAAAAAATCCAATCAAATTTGTTAAATTGTCATTTCATGTTATTGAATAATATATCTTAATTAATGTCGATTAAATTTATCTTATTGAATCATACCAATATACTTACTAAAATTTTGAAAAACGGAATACTATTAATCAACTTTTTATAAATTATTATGTATAGCAACGTCCATTACCTTTATAAATATCTGATATTTTAAGGAAAGCATTACAATATGTTTAAAATTTCAAAAAACCATTAAAATTATTCAATTAAACTAAACATTAGAAAGTATAACAAGGAATGCATGTATTAAGTGATATCCAAAATAATATATATATATATATGTATTATATTTAAAAACCATTTCAATGAAATCAAATATTACAAGCGAAACACTTTTACAACCAAAATCATTTTAAAACACAGGTAATTAAAATGATTAAAATTGAAAACCAATAACAAACTCTCCATAAAGTACCTTGTATTGAAAACGGCATTACCAGCTTTTAAAGAGGTTTTAATTTATGTTAGAAACTACTACAAATATGTTCAAAAAAAAAAAACTCAACTAAACATCAGAAAACTCTGAAAAAAAACAAAGAAAATAAAACTGCATACCGAAAACATTATAAAGGGGCCCTAGCTAAGTGATGTATCATACCTCAAGAAATGCACCACTAGTAGTGAATTCTGTGACATGATCGAAAGTATGCAGAAGTTCCCAGCCCAGAAAATAATATGGTAAAAGAACTTTTGAAGGCAAGAGATGGAACCGCAGATCCTTCACCTCCGAAACCGGCAATAATATTTTGAAGCTAGCAGGGCATCCAAGGTAATGAAATGAACAAAGTCTCGGCGCATGAATGTCTATCTGATCAAGTCTCGGGCAGTCTCCAATCTTCAAAACTTTGAAGTTCTTGTGATTTACCACGTAGATATTCAACTCTAGGATCTCGCCACACTGAGTTAAATCCAAACACTCGAGCAACATGTAATGCTCGATAATATTTTCAATCAATATTCTGTGGCATTAACTGCTTTCCTGATTGCAAGAGTCCGTAAGAAATGCAAGCCTGTTAGCTGCAGTGGAATAGTAATTTCAAAGAAATGAAGTTTCAGGATCCTGATGGTTTCGATGCTGGGAAACCTTGGTGGGAGCCTGAATGGTTGAGATGATACGAAAAAATTCAAATCAATCTCTTCAACTCCCTTCTGCACAGCCTTTTCAATCCATTTCAAAGCATATTCTTCTATCCCACTTTAATTGAAATGGATTTGAAGGCTTTGGATTGCTGGACCTTCGAGGTGGTTGAAAATATGATCAACCACTGGTAGAAAATCTTCTCTCTTGCTGAATGCTAGATCAAACTCTAGTTTTCTACTGTAAATACGGAGTTTTTGTAGATGCATCCGAGGAGTGACAACCTCGCAGCTTCTTTGACAGGAACAAAAGAGAAAATGTTTTGAAGAACACCCTTAGGGAGATTGATAGTAATATTTGGAAAAAGACGAGGACAACGATCATGATGACTCTCTCTCTCTCTCTCAGTGTTGTGGAAATCACTAGATGTCAGGCAGTCTACAGCCTAGTGCCTAACAATTTGGCCAACCAGTCGACGATGAGGCGGTTTGATTGGCGGTTAACGGACAGTCAGTCAAACTTAATCAAATAGTTGAAAAAAAATTAAAAATTAAAAAAATAAATAAACAATCCAACAAAAGAATCTAACAAATATTACGCAATCCAACAAAAATGACAAATAATCTACAAGATCTGAGAGAGAGCAATGAATCAGGAAGTTTTAAGAGGGAGATGTTGAAGATGGTGATAAAGAGGGGGGTGATGGCGCCAGCAATTTGGTTGAATGAGAAATTTTGCCAAAGACGGTTGAGGAAGATGTTACCAACCAAGAACCTGCAGATTCGGCACCAACGAAGATGCAGAAGAAGCGGCAGAGGTTGTGGTGCTGGAGTGAGATGAAGCGATAGCAGTAGCGATGAGTGGGAGAGAGATGAATGGGGTTTGATAGAATTGAATTAGATTAGGGTTGCTAGGTTCAATTTTGTTTTTATAGTGAAGATCCTAGTGTGGTTTTGGGTTCCAAAGCCCTGACGATGCCGTTTTGGCTTTTAAATTAGAAAAATTTTAAAAAGCCAAAATGACATCGATTTAGATAATCCAAAGCGACGGCGTTTTGAACTCAAATAATGATTGAAAAAAAAAAAAAAAGGACTTTTAAAGCTTCAACTGAAATCACACGGCTTACCAGGACTGAAATCACACAGTCCAAACCAGTAGTAGCATCCCAAAGACAAATTAAATGGTTGCGGGTGGTACTAGCAAACTAGCAAACTAGCAAACACACAACTCACCGGGCCTGTAATGCCAACAAACTTCCATATCAAATATCAGCCTCACACAACATCAATAAATTTAAATCACTTTCACCATAACTTACATTGTATGTATGCACACCTGCTGTATGCACATCCTGATTGACCTAAAGCAAAACTTATAAAGGTGCCAACAGAAATCATACACAGACTCCCCTTCACTTACAACAAGGTCTGCAGCACCAGAATCTACAAGATAACAGAGCCACACTTTTAGCAACTATTATAAAAAATTAAAAGCTTGAATGCTGAAGCTGCTCAACACAGAAATCACCCATCATTTACGCAAATTTCTCATTCTCCAGTGTGATACATGAAAATCATCTTCAAATTAAACAAACTTATACTAAAAACAAAATTTTTACCTTGTTCATTATTAAAATAATCACTGCCTTCGTTTTCGGGCATGACAATAAACAAGACAGAGAACAAACATAAACAATCTAACAATCACAGACAAGAAAATAGTCCTAACTTGTTACTGCAACTATCACAACAACAAGGACTGATATGTTCTTACGATGAAAAGTCTTGGAAGTGGTAAGAAAACAAGAACCGTCTGGCGACCATTTGATGCCTTTAAGGAAGTAGTTGGGGACAGAAGAGGTTCTGAACTGGTTGTGGAAATGGTAGGTTCAGTGAGGAGGAACATCGAACTAATCGTGGGCCACATGTAGTCTTGCTGGATCTGCTCTGTGGTTTCTGCTTCTTGTGTTTTCTGGCCTTAGTTGCTGCTCCTCCTCTCCAATGGTGATTTATTTGTTTATTTAAAAAAAAAATGTCATGAATTGCAAAAATTGAGTCCAATCTCAATTTTTTAACATTCCAATTGGTGTTTTCGAGCCTCATTTAAATGTTGTTTAATTAACATTTGCAATTGCGTCCGGTATAATTTTGGGCTTCAAAGAAATGAAATTAACTTGGTCTCTTCAATATTCTCTTTCTTCCTTGGATTCTTCTCCTTTTGATGTCTTCACCAACTTTCTTTCTTCTTCCTTCAATATCTCTCTTCTTCTTTCTCCTTTCTTCTTTTTTCTCAAAGACGCATATTTGCCTTTATGTGCTGGGAGTCATGGTAGTTAACTTTGATTAACGACAAGTAAACCTACTGTGACTTATAGCAAAAGCTACTAGCACGAGACACAATGGCTCATGATAGTTTCTCCTACCATGAATTACGAAAAGTTTAACTGTCGTTATTCACAATAGAATAAAATGTTGGAACTCATGGTAGGTAATGGCAGAATGTAGATCTGATTTTTTTTTACGAGGTGCGATGATAAGAAGAAAAAGAAGAAAAAAGAGGATGAAAAAGAATAAGAAGAAAAAAAAGGAGGATAAAGAAAAAGAAGAGGAAGAATAAGAAGAGAGATGATAGAGATAGAGAATGGAGGAAATGAGACGACCTCATACAGAGAGGGATTCCTACCGTGAAAGATAATGGAGAAGATGTAGGTAGTTTTTTTGAAGAACCTTTCTGTCATATTCCTGCTAGAACTTAATATTAAATTTTCAGGTCACTTTTATTCTTTGACCATTGTTTTAATGTTTTTACTGGTTGGGGAGTGGTTTTGTGTTTTGGAGGAGTTGAAAGTGGTGCTACTGGATTTTTATATGAGTTTTGCGTCTTTTACATAAGGTGGAGGTTATTATTGGTTTGAATTGCGGAAAAATGTCAAATTAATATACAAATTTTCTTTTAAAACTAACAGACTACTTATACAATTCACATATCTATTTCTATATATAGGAGACAAATACTCTAGATCTCACAAAAAAAAAAAAATAAAAATTACTCATACAAACTTTAAAATGTATTTAATACTCTATCACCTTAGTGAATGGATGGATATCTAAGAACTTCTTTTAAAAAAATGATGTGTTGTTTTTATACTATGTCGAAGAATGTTTTTAGTCACTTAGAAACGTAAAACATATATAATGATTTATTTGTATTTAATTGTTTTAAAAGATCAATGTATTAGATTATAAATATGTTAAACTACATTCATTAAACTTATAAATTACAAATTCAACTTAATGTGACTAAATTTTTTATTAATAAGTACAAAGATGACATTATCTCTTCTTCATGATCAGAACCAAAGCCTAGGATGCTTTGGGAAAATTGAACTTTCGTCATTGTTATACTGACAAATTGTGAAACTCACATATGGAGATGGTTTATTACAACAACAAATGATATCATGATAGTAGAGCTCAAGAGCAGAAAGTTTTTTGCGCCTGCGCTTTGCGGTGATTAGAATTAAATGTTCCAGTGGTGATGTTATCCTCCAAAACAATTTCATCAACTCTACCTCTTGCTCCAATACTTAAATCCTTTTAGTTTGATTATTTTAAGGCTTTCAAAAGGCTCGTTAAAGCGCTTAACAGGTTCTTTATGATGCATCTCAAAAAAGACACCATTCAACTGCAAAGAAACCAACGGAAAGAAATTAAAAATTAAAAGTTTGTGAATATTATACTTTTGTTGGATGCAATGGTTTAAAAATATAATAAAAGTCTATACAAAAAGTGAGGAATTTGTTGAGTGTACTTACATCAATGAAAAGATTTTCTAATTGTAGATATCTCCTCATATAACAAACCATACCATAAGTATCGATAAGGCTTGCACCTTGCACTATGACCTGCAATTCCTTCAGGTGCTGCAATTCTAGTTGTTCGGAGCATGTTGCTCCTTCTTTCGTTTTAGTCGCACGTAAACACTGTGATAGAGATAAAAAAAAATAAAAAAAAACAAAACCAAGAAATAGTCAATCAAAGAGGAAAAAAACTACAATCAAATTTGTTAAATTGTCATTTTATGTTATTGAATAATACATTTTAATTAATGTAAATTAAATTTATCTTATTGAATCATACTAATTCATGAAACTAAAATTTTAAAAAAATTGAAAACTAATAATTAACCGTTTATAAATTATTAAGTATATAAAAATTCATTATCCTTATAAATATCCGTTATTTTACGAAACCATTACAAATTAACATGTTTAAAATTTCAAAATTCACTAAGAATATTTCAGTTAAATGAAATATTAACAAGGAATGCATTAAGCGATGTCTAAAACTTTGTACATATATATAAACATTTATATTATAAACATGTTTAAAAATCATAATATTAGAACCGAAACACTTTTGCAGCCAAAATAATTTTAAACACAGGTAAAATTATTAAAATTGAAAACCAATAACAAACTCTCTATAAACCACCATGTATAGAAAATGGCCTTACGCCATTACCAGCATTTAAAGAGGTTGTAATTTACTGTTAAAAACAACTACAAATTAAGATGTTTAAAAAAAATCAACTAATTAAACATCAAAAAAGAAAACAAACAGAGAAAATAATACTGCATACCGAAGAAATTACAAAGGCACATACCTCAAGAAATGCAACACTAGTAGTGAATTCAGTGACATGATCGAAAGTATGCAAAGTTCCTACCCCAGAAAATATGGTAAAAGAACTTTTGAAGGCAAGAGATGGAACCGCAGATCCTTCACCTCCGAAACCGGCAATAATATTTTGAAGCTAGCAGGGCATCAAGGTAACGAAATGAACAAAGTTTCGAGGCATGGACGTCTATCTGATCAAGTCTCGGGCAGTCTCCAATCTTCAAAACTTTGAAGTTCTTACGATTTACCACGTAGATATTCAGCTGAAAGATCTCGCCACACTGAGTTAAATCCAAACACTCGATCAACATGCGATGCTCGACAATATTTTCAATCAATGTTTCTGTGACATTAACTGCTTTCCTGAGAAAAAGAGTCCGCAAGAAATGCAAACCCGTTAGCTGCAGTGGAATATTAAATTTAAAGAAATGAAGTTTGAGGATGTTGATGGTTTTGATCTTGAGAAACCCTGGCGGGAGCCTGAATGGTTGATATGATACAAAAAAATTCAAATCAATCTCTTGAACTCCCTTCGCCACAACCTTTGCAATCCATCTTAAAGCATATTCTTCAAGGATCGAAATGGATTTTGAAAGCTTTGGATAGCTGGACCTTCATGGAGGTTGAAAATATGATATCAACCACCGGGTTAGAAATCTTCTCTCAAGCCGAATTCTAGATCAAACTCTAGTTTTCCGTTGTAAAATACATAGTTTTTGTAGCTGCTTCCGAGAAGTGACAACCTCGCAGCTTCTTTGACAGGAATAAAAGAGAAAATGGTTTGAAGAACGCCCTCAGGGAGATTGATAATATTTGGAAAAAGATGAGGACAACGATCACGATGACTCTCACTCTCAGTGTTGTGGAAATTGCTAGGCGCCAGGCAATTGACAGCCTGGTGCCCAGCGATTTGGCCAACTAGTCAACGATTAAACGGTTTGATTGACGGTTAACGGACAATCGGTCAAATTTGATCAGATAATGGAAAAACTTAAACATATATATTAAATAAACAATCCAACAAAAGAATCTAACAATATTACACAATTCAATAAAAATGACAATCTATAAAATCTTAGAGAAATTGATAAACCGGGGAATTTCTAAGAGGGAGATATTGCCAACGGCGGTGAAGAAGGGGGTGGTGGCACCGGCAGCTTGGTTGAATGAGAAATTTTGTTGAAAACAGTTGAGGGAGAGGTTATTGACCAAGAACCTGCAAAGTCGAAATTGATGAAGATGCCAAAGAAGTGGCAGAGGTGTGTGGTGCAAGAGAGAGATGAAGCGACAACGGCGGCAATGAGTGGGAGAGCGGCGGCAATGAGTGGGAGAGAGATGAAGGGGGTTTGATGCAAATGAATTTGATTAGGGTTGCCAGGTTCGATTTTGTTTTTATAGTGAAGACTCAAGCATTGTTTTGGACTCTCAAAGCCAAAATGACGTTGTTTTGGTTTTTAAATTGAAAAAAAAAAAATTAAAAGCCAAAACGGCATCATTTTAAAGGGTCTAAAATGGCGTCATTTTAGACCTTGATATCGATTAAGAAAAAAAAAACATTCCAATTAGTTTTTTCGAGCCTCATTTAAATGTTATTTAACATTTGCAATTGCTTCTAGTATTATTTTGGGCTTCAGAAAAAGAATCTAGCTAACTTTGGTCTCTTCAATCTCTTTCTTCCTTGGATCCTTCTCCATTTGGTATCTTCACAAACTTTCTCTCTTGTCCATTCAACATCTCTTTTCTTCTTCTTCTTCTTTCTTCTTTCTTTTTTTCTAATCTTCAAAGACACATATTTGCCTCTATGTAATGACAAGTAAACCTGCTATGTTCACTCATAGCAAAAGATACTAGCATAAGAAATGATGGCTTATGACAGTTTCTCCTACCATGAGTTAGGATAAGTTTATCTATCGTTATTAACAATAGAATAAACTTGTTTGACTCATGGTAGGTAATGGCAGAATATAGATACGCATTTTATTACGATGAGCAATGATGAGAATTAAGAAAACGAAGAAAAAAAAGGAGGTTGAAAAAGAATAAGAAGGGAAAAAAAAAATAAAAGAGAAGATGAAGAAGAAGAAGAGAGATGCTACAGATAGAGAAGGGAGGAAATGAGGAGACCTCGGACAAAGAGTGATTCCTATTGTGAAAGAGGATGGAGAAGATGTAATTAGTTTTTTTAAAGACATTTTTGTCATAATACATGCCTATTTGGACTCCATATTAAATTTTTAGGTCACTAATTTTCTTCTTTGACCATTTTTTTAAATGTTTTTCCGGATTTGGACGTTAACTCTAAAAGTTTGGGAGTTTTTTGTGTTTCGGAAGAGTTGAGAGTGGTGCCACGAGACTTTTTATATGAGTTTTGTGGCTTTTATATAACGTGGAGGTTATCATTGGTTTGAATTACAAAAAAAAATGTCAAATTAATGTACAATTTTTTGTAAGTCTATTGGGATTTACTGAGAGATCAAACACTACTTATATAGTTCGAATATCTACCTCCATGGATGAGAAACAAATATCTCATAGTAAAGATAAAAACTATTTATACAAACTTTAAAATATATTTAATACCCCATCACCATAGTGAATGGATAGGTGCCTAATTCTTTCTAATAAAATATAACGTATCGTTACATGACCATTTAATATCATAAACAACGTTCTTATACTATGCCGAAGAATGTTTTTAGTCACTTAAAATTGAGATCATATATAATTATTTATTTGTATTTAGTTGTTTTAAAAGATCAATTTATTAGATTATAAATACGTTAAACTACATTCATTAAAATTATAAATTACAAATTCAACTTGACGAACTTTACTTTTTATTAAAAGTACAAAGATGACAATATCTCTTCTTCGTGATCAGAACCAAAGCTCGGGATGCTTTGGAAAAATTGAACTTTCGTCATTGTCATACTGACAAATTGTGAAACGTGCATATGGAGATGCTCTATTACAACGACAAATGAGATCATGATAGTAGAGCTCAAGAGCAGAAAGTTTTTTGCGCCTGCGCTTTGCGGTGACTAGAATTAAATGTTCTAGCGATGGTGTTGTATTCAAAAGCAATTTCACCAACTCTACTTCTTGCTCCCAATACTTAAATCCTTTTAGTTTGATTATTTTAAGGCTTCCAAATGGCTCGTTGTAGCGCTCAACAAGTTCTTTATGATGCATCTTGAAAAGGACATCGCATGCAAAAAAGAAACCATTCAACTGCAAAGAAACCGATAGAAAGACTTACTTAAAAGTTTGTGAATATTATATTTTTGGATACAATTGTTTAAAAATGTAGTAAAAATCTATATAAAAAGTGATGAATTGTTGAGTATACTTACATCAATAAAAAGATTTTCTAACCGAGGACATCTCCATAGAAAACAAACCATATCATAAATATCGATATGGCTTGCACCTTGCATTATGACCTGTAATTCCTTCAGGTGCCGTAAAACTAGCTGTTCGGAGCATGTTGCTCCTTCTTTCATTTTAGTCGCACGTAAACACTATGTGATAGAGAAAAAATAAAACAAGAAATAGTCAATTAAAGAGGAAGAAAAATCCAATCAAATATACTAAATTGTCATTTCATGTTATTGAATAATAGATGTTAATTAATGTAACTTAAATCTATCTTATTGAATCATAGTAGTACACGGAACTAAAATTTTTAAAAATTGAAAACTAATAATCAACTTTTTATAAATTATTATGTATAGCAAAATTCAGTATCTTTCTAAATATCCGTTATTTTTACGAAAGCAAAATTTCAAAAAACCGTTAAGATTTCAGTTAAACTAAATATTAGAAAGTATAAAAAGAAATGCATGTATTAAGTGATATCCAAACATGTTTCAAAATCATTTCAATGAAACCAAATATTAGAATAGAAACATTTTTGCAGCCAAAATAATTTTAAAACACAGGTAAAATTATTAAAATTGAAAACCAATAACAAAATCTCTATAAACTACCATGTATAGATAATGGCATTACCAGTTCTTAAAGAGGTCTTAATTTACTGTTAAAAACTACTACAAAGATGTTTTAAAAATAAAAAATAAAAAATTCAACTAAACATCAGAAAACTGAGAAAAGAAACAAAGAAAATATAATACTGCATACCGAATACATTATAAAGGGGCCCTAAGTGATGTATCATACCTCAAGAAATGCACCACTAGTAGTGAATTCAGTGACATGATCGACAGCATGCAAAAGTTTCCACCCCGGAAAATATGGTAAAAGAAGTTTACAAGGCACGAGATGGAACCGCAGATCCTTCACCTCCGAAACCGGCAATAATATTTTGAAGGTAGTAGGGCATCCAAGGTAATGAAATGAACACAGTCTCGGGGCATGGATGTCTATTCGATCAAGTCTGGGGCAGTCTCCGATCTTCAAAATTTTGAAGCTCTTATGATTCACCGCGTAGATATTCAACTGGAGGATCTGGTCACACTGAGTTAAATCCAAACACTCGAGCAACATGCAGTGCTTGAAAATGTTTTCAATCAATGTTTCTGTGACATTAACTGCTTTCCTGAGAACAAGAGTCCTCAAGAAACGCAAACCTGTTAGCTGCGGTGGAACAGCAATTTCAAAGAAATGAAGTTTCAGGATTCTGATGGTTTCGATGTTAAGAAACCCTAGCGGGAGCCTGAATGGTTGAGATGATATGAAAAAATTCAAATCAATCTCTTCAACTCCCTTCTGTGCAGCCTTTTCGATCCATTTCAAAGCATATTCTTCGATCCCGCTTGGATCAAAATGGATTTGTAAGCTTTGGATTGCTGGACCTTCATGGTGGTTGAAAATATGATCAACCACCGGTAGAAAATCTTCTCTCTTGCCGAATGCTAGATCAAACTCCAGTTTTCTACTGTAAAACACGGAGTTTTTGTAGTTGCGTCCGAGAAGTGACAACCTCGCAGCTTCTTTGACAGGAACAAAAGAGAGAATGTTTTGAAGAACACCCTCAGGGAGATAGATAGTAAAATCATGAGGAAGACGAGGACGACGATCACGATGACTCTCTCTCATGACTCTTTCTCGAGGCTGCTCCACGACTGCTTGGTTCTCTTCAATAGGGCTAGTGTTTGTGTTATTAGCATTCACACTTCTACACCCTCCAGGTTTTTCAGGAAAAAGAGAGAGACATTTTGTTGGAGACATATCCAAAACTCTTAAGGGACAATTTGGGCAGGAGATATGAGAAAGTGTAAGAGATTCATGTGTCTTTATAGGCATGAATGAACTCGAACCATGGTAAAGATATTAGCGGTTTTAGGGATTTGGCTTTTCTGGGGGTGGCTTGGTGACAACAAAGAATAATAAAATAATAATTTTGATATCTTACAAATTCTATCTAATAATATATGTCACGTGATATCAACAAGACAACAGCCAATCATATGTGATTTTTGTATTACGTGGTAAGATTTTACAGGATGGATAAGCACAAATAAATTTACCAAGTAAAATTTCAATGAGTAGGATTTTGTGTTTATGCTATGAAGGTGGTGCTTGGTGGTGTCGGTTTTTACTGCTTTTAGTTAAATTTGCTGCTACCTGTAATACCATGTCCAGCAGATTATGTTTTAAATGTTTTATGATTTTGTTTGGTAAATTTTGAAGGTCAAACGTTGTGCTTATTGTGCAGAAATGGAAGGTGCAGAGCAGCAGAGGAGATTTTTGTGTATAGTCTATTAATGATCTCCTCGTTGTCAATAGACTCAATACATATTCCAGCATTAAATTTTTATGCTGGTTTTTGGTATAGTAGCTATATATTTTGCCAGTTTAAGTATGATGATATAGAGTACATCATTATTGAGTTGGATTTGCCAAAATCAAGAGCTGCAACAAGTTTTGGTTTATTATAAAAATATATGCAATTGACATAAATTTAAATATTGTTACCATATATACATCACATCATAATGACTGAAAAATTTCAGATTTACTTACCATGAGCAGCAAATCTGATTCAGATTCTACTTAATTTATTATTGTATTTTAATTGTCACTTTCTATGCACAAAAATTGTAGGTCCCTTGTTAGAAAGAGTTTCCAAAACAGCTGTTTTTAATTCCACTAAATTTTTTAAACCTTTTTTATTTTTAAACTTAAAGCGAGGATTTGAACTCAAAATCTCTCTATTTTATAAATAATTGAGATTACTAATAATCACTTTTTAAAACTTTTTTTAACTTTTTTAATCCCATTTTAATTTTCTTTTTATTTAGTTGCCACTGTAAAATGATATTAAAAAAGGGATGAATTTGGACCCTTTTTTTACAAAACCATTCCATCAATAACTTTTAGAAAAAACTACACAAGCATCCCTGAATTATGTTGACTAACTGTTGACTTTATGGACTATAAGTAAAAATGCCAAAAATTAAAACTAAAGAAATTATGAATACCCAAATATTTCTATAACTAAAAATATAATAGAATAAAAATTATGAAGTAATTAAACCTGAAGTTATCAATGATTACAAATAAAGTTAAGTAAAAAAACAAAATTGAAGAACTCAATTAGTAGTAAAGCACCACCGTTAATGAAGCGAATCTCTTTCTAGGGAGAAGATCATCGATCTCTTCTGTTCTGGAGGAGATCTACAAGTCTCTTCCTATATGGAAGAGATTTGAAAATTTCTTGCAATCTTCTCCTCTCTCCTGAAGATTTGAGATCTCCTTATAGTAAAAGAGATGGCCATCTTCTCTGCTCTTGTAGAGGTTGGGGTGCCATCCCTTGGAGGAGATCAACTCATCTCCTCCACTCTCGTGGAAATCAAGGATTTCTCAAGAAGAGATCGACACTCCGCCGCCAATGGATTTCTCTCTTTTTTAATTATCTCAAGTTTAAAATAATTTTAATATTTATTTTAAAATAAATAATATGTATAATAATTATGGAATCATTAAGGTTATGCCACTTTTGACATTTTTTACATTAACATTAACGAAAATCAACCTAATCCTTACGAGGTTTGCGTCATTTTGATTAAAGTTACTGCTCTGGCAATATATGAATAAAATCTTTGATCATAAAAAGTATTTACTCCGAGGAAAAAGAAAGTATTTAGTGTGAAGATCTAAGACTAAAAAATCTATGTAAAGAAACATTACCAAAAGTAGTTTTAATTCATCAAATATTGTTTAGATTAAGATGAAAAACCACAAATGACAATTTATTTTTTAAAAAAAAATGTAATGACATGAGAATATTACAATCTTATTATCAGATGATAAATCTTACTAAAAGGAAATTGTTAAAATAATCTATTTGATCTATTTTTTTTTTAAAGAATAATTTATAAATTATAATATAAATTACAAGTTGAAGCCTCCAAATGAGAGTTCATCCTAGATATTTGGAATCACAAATTTCTGCTCAATGGTTCTGTGTCAAAGCAGACAATTTATGTAGTGTCGGAGACTTATTCAGTTGCGAAATTTGGTGATCAAGTCAAGGATCTTGGTGGAGGTTTTCATGTTCAGATTGACTATTAAAATTGCTAGCATTGACACCATCATCGTTCTCCATTGAAGCATACGAGAAACTCCACATAGAAGCACAGTTTTCATGGTGACATACATATATTAAAGCCAATCATCAAAGGATAATATGCCCATGCAAATATACGACAATAGTAATAGGACATGAACATTTCTTAAATCTTGTATTCTTGTTTAGGATTTAAATTCTGTGATTCAATAACAAAATAATACAACTATGAATGTCGTGGTTGTTTTGTAATTACCTAATTATGGGCTTGCACACTTCATACAAGGCTAAATAAAGCAAAATAATGAAAAATCTCTTCTACAAACTGGATTCATCATCGATTGAATAATTTGTTATTCCATAAATTCTTCCAAATCCCTTTACATGCTATAGATGAATAATAAATGAAATATACAGCACATCTCAGATCTTGCTCAGAATAGAACACCACAATGAACTAATTAACTATCTATCACATGAAAACTAAAGCACAAAATAGATCTTTCAATTTAACCGAAGAGATAGAGAGAGCATAAAATAAGAATATATCATTTTTAGAACTCTTGGTTCAATTTCATCTATCATTCAACTTTAAGTTTTTAACACAGGAGACCAGAAAGTTTGATTGATTTATTGATGCCTTAAAACAATTTCAGTGAGAAGACTAAAAGAAGCCTATGCACTTTCAATCACAATGTAGGCAGAAGAAACATAAATAGAACATCTTCACATGGCATGTAGAGATCAAAAAACCCAAATTGTTGTAACAACATTGCATAACGTGAAACAAAAAAGAATTAAATAGCATAGTAAACTAGACTGACATAAGAAGGAAAGAGAGTGCAAGTATATAGTACAGGGAATTGTGCAAATATTTGCAGCGCGAAGAATACAGGGAATACCATTTGTTCGCAGCCGGTTAAGGTATTTGTTGCTTGTTGGCATCGTTGTCAACATGTCCAGTTTATAGCACTTAATAGGCTATCATTCCCAACATGTCCCGTCGGAGTGAAATTACCATTGTTGTTGTTGCCAACACTTCATCCAGCAGAGGCGATGAAATTACCTTTGTTGTTGTTGCCAACACTTCGTCCAGCAGAGGCAAAACATCGGGATTTTTATTTGAAACATCCACCATGGCCACGAATGGAACCTCTTTGACTCATAAAGGCTTGCTCCAGCTTTAAATATTAACTTTTTCTCTTCTTTTCTTCGTTGATCAACATTGGTTCATGCCCTTGTTGAGGTAGAAGAATTTGGTTAAATATAGGATAAGGAGCCTTCAAAAGCCCGGCTACACAAAAGTCTTTGCATTTGTAACCAAGACCTCGTGCAAATTGAAACACCTTATTTGCTTCGTCAATAGGTTTCTTAATAACAGTTAAATAGCTTACTGTACTCATCTAGAGACCTAGTTATTTTCTTTAAAGAATAAAGTCGGTTTGTGAGATGTACCTTTTGCTCCATTGTGTTAGGTAGTAATTGCTCCGCAAGAAATTTCTATACCTTATACACATTCTTTGATCCATCAAGCTTCACTAGCACCTCCTCCTTTATAAGAGAAAGCGACCATGTCGTCAAGAGCCCATAATTGTTGATCCATGCCTCCCCTTGTTCCACGGCAGTTTCTCCTTCCTTCTTGTTTTCTGCCTTTGTTGAGTCTTCTCAATATGATGCATCAAGCCGAGACTCCAAACAAGAGGAAGAAACAAGGCAGGAACTTTGGCGAAACGATTGGATGCTAAGGGAAGTCTCTGGTTTGGCCATGGAGATTGTTTGGGTATGATCGATGAACACAATGACAGAGGGTGAAGCAAAATTTAGAGACAGCATTAAACCAGCTCTAATACCACAAAGAGTTTAAGAAAGTTTTGATAACACTGAAAAATTCTCCAATTAGGCATAAGCATGTATTTACACATTTTCTGACAACTAAAAAGGAAAAATACACTTAAAACAAAAAAAAAAAAAAAAAAAAGGAAATAATACAAAATTACAAAATTCAAAAGACTAATGGCACACTATGAAATTAAAGCTACATATCTTCTCTAACAGCTAGAAGTTAAGGCTCATTGACTTGCACTTGGTGAGAGTGACTTTTGGGACTAAATCAAGCAATTTCGTTATTTGAAGGAGCTAGTAGTGTGATCGGGAATTGCCTTTGTTATAACTCTGCAAATGGTGAGATTTGATTCAAATGGCTACGTTTTATTTTGGGAAACCAATACCAATCTTTCTCTGCTGAAATCCCTTAACCCATGGCCATCATCATCATCATCTGCACATCCTGCACAGTAAATAGGATGCTTCAAAATTTTAAATATAGAACATTGTCAATTAACATTTATAGAATAAAGTACATGTATAGCAGACATTGTTGCCATAATAAAAGGAGGAAATGTCAGCAGATGACATTTTCAATTATTGGCTTGATAATTTTATCACATTTCAATAAAGTTAACAATTGAGTCTCAAACCCTATTTTTTTTTACACAAATACCCTTTCTAAAAATTAAAACTGCTGACATTTCCTTTTTTATATTTTCTCTCTTATGCTGCTCTTTTCTCTTTCATTTTCTTCTCTTCATTTTCTGCACCATCCACCATCCACCTTCCTTCTCTTCTACACTACAAATTCCATTCACCATCCACCTTGCTTCTCTTTTGCACTACCAACCACCATCCATCTTCATTTTCTTCTTCACAGTCACAATCCACCATCCATTGTCATTCTCTTTCATTTTCTTCTCTTCATTTTCATCTTCACAGCCACCATCCACCATCGATCTTCATTCTCTTCTGCACTTCGAATTCCAGCCACCATCCATCTTCATTTTCTTCTTCACAACCACTTTCATTCTTTCCATCCACCATCTTCAAAACTAGTTTGTTGAAATATCGTTGCTTTTATTTGTAACAAATACAAAACTATCTTCATTTAATGTAATAAACTAATTTGTGTTTGTGTTTGGTGATCTTTTTATTAAAGAGAGTCACATTCTTAAGGTTTTGTATCAAAACAGTGACCTAACCACTAGTCATACCACGTTATGAGGAGTGTTAGTAATACTAGTGGTCTCGGTATGACTAGTGGTGTCATGGGTAAATGGAAAAATCAGTAGCGAAAACACTAGTCACATCAAAGTATTAAGTGTTAGTAATACCAGTAGTCTTAGTGTGACTAGTGGTGCCACGGGTAGATGAAAAAAATCAGTAGCGAAAACACTAGTCACACTAAGATATTGAGTGTTAGTAATACAGGTGGTCTTGGTGTGACTAGTGGTGCTATGGGTTGATGGAAAAAACTAGTAACGAAAACACTAGACGGAAGGGAGAGACAATCGCGACCAACAGAGGCGGAGGTTTGGGGGAGACAGAGGCTGTTGATTTTGGGGGTGGTAGAGGCTGTTGATTTTTGGGGAGAATAAGTTTTTTTCAAGTTTTCAAAATGCATAGGTTTTAGATTTTGGAGGGAACAAGTTTTTTACAAAACCCAACTACTATTATATATTTTTACTGGAAGGATATATTGGTACTTTTACATATCATTTATGACTCAATTGTTACATTTTCTCAAAAAGGACATAAATGTTAAGTCAATACTTAAATATGCTACTTTTGCCCATGCCCCTAATAAAAGTGCCAAGTTTATGTGAAAAGTTTCATAGTTAAGCTACCCCAAAAGCTCCGAAAAGAAAATGCTGATAGAGATAGTAGCATTACTGCTTCCTATTAAGTAAATGCTGATAAAGAGAGTAGCATTGCTGCTTCCTATTAAGTATATGGCACCAAGGCAGTAAATTTATAGGGCAGTGAAGGTCAATGGAAAAACAGGGTGAAGGTAGAATCTTCGAATGTGGGGCTGGTTCATTAATCAGGAACGATTCAATAAAGATTAATGTCAGTTTATTGACATAGTCCAAAACCTGTATAAACAAAGCTTATTGATAAAACCTTCTGAACTCCAGTAGAAAGTTTACGTCTTTTGAGAACTGGACCAGAAAGAAAAACAAGTTGCCATTATTTGTTTATACCATAATCACAATGAAGGGCATGGAGATGAATGCCTAATTACATACGTAATCCCACCTTCTTGCCCATGTAAAACGTATAAGAGCTTCATTTTGTCTTCTCCGCAGATTGCTGCAGTCTGGTTGTATGAACCTATAGCTAGCATTCCAGTGTAAAAACGAGTGCAGAGATGATACCTGCATATGATAAACAAGATAAGCGCAATATATTTCATCATTACAAATCATTCAATAACCTAGTATAGATAGAACACAAAAACTAATACCTGTTTGACCATCTTTATATACTTGAAGGGTTGAATACTGTTAGAAATCCCTGCCATGCAGGTGTATATCAAATACCCGAACAGATTTGTTGTAACCGAATTGAAGTCGAGCAAGGAATAATGACCTGTAAATGGTACTATCTTAAATACTAAAGGTAAAAGGAAGAGTTTCCATTTTGAAACACAAAATCTTTATGATTTACTAGGCATAATAGAAACCCCAAGCATGTTATGGACTTTCCGAAAGAATTTTCCACTTAGTCCCGGCAGGATCGAATGCTACTGAAACGGCAGCAGGGAATTCATCCACAGCATCATAAGCCCGATATGTGCAGCGCAACTGTCAGTATCCATTGGGCAGTCACCAAGTATATTAGAATTACAGAATACATAAATTGGGAACACGCCACAGTGCTGTCTACAGAATTTGTCACAAACAGCATTTGGACTTTGAAAATGGCTGCTCAATACGTACACATTATATAAAACAGGGTCCATGCTTCAAAATGCACAATAGAAGTGTTGTACCATTTCAGTATATTACAAGGCCATTATCTAGCTTTATCTAAGGTATTGAAAGCCACGAAAACCATTTACGAAAAGATTTATATTCAAGAAAAAGTAAATCAATACCAAACCATTAGTAGCAACCCAAAGACGAATTGGATGGTCGCGGGTGGTACAAGCAAACACACAGCTAACGGGGTATGAAATGCCAACAAATTCAAGTATCGACCTCACACAACATCAATAAATTTAAATCACTTTCACCATAAGTAACATTATCTGCAAGAGGTGAGAACCACACCCTAAGCAACTATAATAAGATAAATAAATAAATAAACAAACTTGAAAGCTGAAGCAGAACTCAACATGGAAATCAGTCAATCACTAATCATTTACTCAAATTTCTGATTCTCCACTGTGACACTTGAATATCATCTTCAAATTAAATGAATTCTTTAATAACAACAACAAAATTACCTTGTTCAATACCGTGAAAATCATCATTCCTTTCATTTTTGGGCCTGACAACAAAAAAGACATTGAACAACCATAAACTATACAACAATCACAAACTTGAAAATAGTCCTAACTTATTACTTCAATTATCACAACAACAAGAACTGATAATTTCTTACAATGAGAAAATGCGAAGAGTATTGCTATGGAGCTAAGGGACTGCTTATATGATTTTTGTGTCCATCGTCACTGGTTTTAATCTGTGGGTAAATGTCAAATCAATACTTTGTAGAGAGGGTGTTTTTCCTTTTTTTCCTTTTTGGGGACCTCCTGACATTTTTGAAGGTAGAGAATTATCCAAATCAGCTCAGATAAAACATTAATAGCATGAATAGCATGGATAGTTATCCCAATAGTGAAAGAGGGCTACCCACACTTTTTACATAAAGGTAGGACATTATTGGGCTTCAAGCTACAACTTGGAGCAAAGGTTTGGTGTGGGTGGGGGGGCTGAGGAGCGTGGTGTGGTGTGTGGCGGTGGGATGGTTGCTACCACCATGCCATCCCATTGAGGCATGTAGAGACAAATTATTAAGGGGCGTAGAAAGAAATTGCTTAATGTGACGAATTACTATATTACTACTCAAATCATTTGAATAAAAATATTATACGATCATTTGTTTAGAGGTAAATTTATTTGAATTAATTTGGTTATTTGTGAACATATGGCTTAAAGTAAATATGAAAAAATAATGTCCTTTAGTTATGTTTGAATTTGATGTTTCAATTTTAGTATCATAAACACCATTCTTATACAATAAAGAAGAATGTTTTCGGTGTTATTACTTGAAACATATGTACCGTTTTGTTCATATTAAATTGTTTTATAAGATATTTATTTTTTCTATTTAAATTATTAATTGCATTAAATTATAAATTACAATTACAAATTTAACTTCAGATAGCATTATTTAAATTGGAGAAAAGATTATATTCATTAAATTACAATTTAATATATATATATATATATTCCTTCTTAATTGAAGTTACAAAGATGGCAATTTTCATCTTCTCCTCTATAAAAACCAGAGCTCGGGATGAGTTGGAAAAGAACCACTCCTATCGTTGCCTTGCTCATATATTGTGACATACGAGTTGAGGGATGCTTTGTCGCAACAACATATTGTATCACGATAGTTGCGCTCAGGAGCAGTAAGTTTTTTGCGCCTGGTCTTTGCGGTGACAAGCACCAAATCCTCCAGCACTGGTGTTGTCCCCAGGAGAAATTTTACTAATCCTACCTCATTCTCCTGATACTTGAACCCTGTTATTTTGATAAATTTCAGACTTTTAAAGGGCCGGTTGTATTGCTCAAGAGGTTCTTTTTGATGTATTTGAAATACAATGCCACATTCTAGAGAGAAGTCATTCATCCGTAAAATAATAATAATAATAATAATAATAATAATAATAATAAAAAGAAGAAAATTAAATATAAGCAAACATTATACTTTTAGGTGAAATAGTTTAAAAATATAGTAAAAATCTAAATAGAAAGTGCGAAAGTTTAAATGTACTTACATCAAGAAAAAGTTTTTCTAGTTTTGGGCATATCCTCATGAAAGAAGCTATATCACATGTATTGATATGATTTGCTCTTCGCATTGTCAGATATAATTCCTTCAACCTCCCCAAACATGGTGGTTGCAGGCTTGGTTCTCCTTCGTTCATTTCATTTATAGATAAAGACTATGTGACACATAAAGAATAAACCTAGAAATAGTCAGAAAGGAGGAAAAAAAAACTAGTTTATTGAGTAGTCATTTTATCTCATTGAATAATATATTAATTAAAGTTAAACAAATTTATCTTATCAAATCATACTAATACACGAGAGTAAAGTTTGAAAAAATTAAAAATTGATAATCAGCTCTTAATAAATTATTATGTTACTTATGTATAGCCAATTTCATTACTTTTATAAATATATGTTATTTTTAACGAAAACACTACGGACTATTCAGAATTTCAAAAAATCATTAAAATTGTTTTAATTAGACTAAGCATTAGAAAGAGACAAATAATACGCGCATCTAGTAATATTCGTAAACAAAAAATATATATATACTATAAATAAGTTCAAAATTTTAAAAAGTCTTTTTAATTATTTCAACCGAGCTACACATTAGAATTAAAACAAACAAAATAGTTTTCCGAACCAAATTCACTTTAAGATACGAGTAAAGTGATTAAAATTGAAAACCAGTAATGAACTCTTCACTCTCTATATATCATGAGAAAAAAAAAACTCAATTTTCAACTAAACATCAGAAAAGAAACAAAAAAAAATTCTTTTGCATACACAAACAGAAAACATATAAACCCTAAGCGATCATACCTCAAGAACTGGACCATTAGTGGTGAATGTAGTGACATCAGCGAAAGCATGCAAAAACTTTATCCCCGAAAAATATGGTAGATGACGTTTTGGAGGACAGAAATGGAACTCCACATCCTTTATATCCGAAACGGCCGGCAATACTATTTTGAACCCAGCAGCGCCTCCAAGGTAAGCAAATGATGAAAGTCTCGGGGCATCGATGTCTATCTGATAAAGTCTCGGGCAGTGCAATCTTCAAAGTATTGAAGTTCTTATGATTCACCGCGTCGATATTCAACTGCACGATCTCACCACACTGAGCTAATTCCAAACACTCAAGAAACATGCAATGCTGGAGAATGTTTTGAATCAACGTTTCCGTGACTTCAACTGCTTTCCTTAGAACAAGAGTCCGCAAGAAACACAAACCTGTTAGCTGCAGTGGGATAACGATTTCAAAGAAATGAAGTTTCAAGACTCTGATGGTTTCCGTGTTTAGAAATCATGCGGGGAGACAGAAGGGTTGATCTGATACAAAAAATTACAAATCAATCTCTTCGACTCCCTTCTGCACAGCCTTTTCGATCCATTTCAAAGCGTGTTCTTCGATCCCGCTTGAATCGAAATGGATTTGAAAGCTTTGGATAGATGGACCTTCATGGCAATTGAAAATATGATCAACCACCGGTAGAAAATCTTCTCTCTTGCCGAATTGTAGATCAAACTCTAGTTTTTTACTGTAATACACGGAGTTTTTGTAGCTACGTCCGAGAAGTGACACCCTCGCAGCTTGTTTGACAGGTACAAAAGAGAAAATGTTTTGAAGGACACCCTCAGGAGATGGATAGTGAAGTCACGAGAAAGACGAGGACGACGATCACGATGACTCTCTCTCATGACTCTTTCTCGAGGTTGCTCAACGATGGTTTGGTTCTCTTCACTAGGGATAGTGTTTGTGTTATTAGCATTCACACCTCTACAGCCTCCAGGTTTATCAGGAAAAAGAGAGAGTCACTTCCATGAAGACATATCTAAAACTCTCAAGAGACAATTTGGTCAAGAGATGTGAGAAAGTGTAAGAGAAGCATATGTCTTTATAGGCATGAATGAACTCGAACCATGGTATAAAGATATTAGCGGTTTTAGGATGTAGGTTTTCTCTAAAAATTAAGAAAGAATAATAAAATAATAATTTTGGTGTCTTACTAATTATATTTAATAATATATATGTCACATGATATCAATAAGACATCAACCAATCATATGTGATTTTTGTTTTACATGGTAAAATTTTGCAGGATGGATAAATACACGTAGACTTAATAAATAAAGTTTCGGTGAATAGGATTTTGTGTTCATGCTAGGAAGGTGGTGACTGGTGGTGCCGGTTTTTACTGATTTTAGTTAAATTTGCTGCTACCTGCAATACCATGTTAAGCAGATTATGTTTTAAATGTTTTGTGATTTTATTTGGTAAATTTTGAAGGTCAAACGTTGAGCTTTTTATGCAGGATTGGAAGGTGCAGAGGAGATTTGTGTCTAGTCTATTGATAGTCTCCTCGTTGTCAATACATATACATTCCAGCATTAAATTTTTATGCTGGTTTTTGGTATAGTAGCTATATATTTTGCCAATTTAAATATGATACAGAGTTCATCATTATTGAGTTGGACTTGCCAAAATCAAGAGCTGCAATAAGTTCTGGTTTATTATAAAATATATATATTCTAACAATTGACATATGTTTAATTATTGTTACTATATATATATATATATCATCACATCATAATGAGTAAAAAATTTCAGATTTTACTTACCAAAGCAGCAAATCTAATTCCGATTCTAGTTAATTTATTAATGTATTTTAATTGTCTCATTCTATGCACATAAAATCTAGGTGCCATTGAAAGAGTTTCCAAAACAGCTGTTTTTAATTCCACCAACTTTTTTTAAAGTCATTTTAATTTCTTTTATGTTAATTACTTGTCACTTAGGTGGACAATAGTAATTGTCCAGATTTTCCCTCAAAAATGATATATTATGTGAGTTTTTTTTAAAAAAAATAATAATAATAAAGATATGTTATGGGAGTTGTAACAACCATATATTAATTATCTATCACATTGTCACAACCATATATTATCTATCACATTTTTATAATTCATATAATAATAAAGATATATTATGGGAGTTGTAACAACCATATATTATCTATCACCTTGTTATAATTCATATAATGTTCGCATTTTTATAATTCATATTATGTTAGCAACTATACCATTTAAATATGAATTTGGACAAATTCTTTTTACAATCTAACATTACCGTTTAAATTAACAATCAATCCAGCAATAAAATTACACAAATATCCCTGAATTTAGTTAATATTTCACATAGCTGGCACTTTTGCCGAAATTACGTAAACTTCCTTGAATTATATTGACTAAACCTTAATTATCTATTGACCTTATGATCTAAAGCTAAAGTGGATTTTTACACAACATTAGTAATTAAAATTAAAGAAATTATCGTTTCGAAAAGAAAATTAAAAAAATTATGAAACATACACAAATATTTCTATAACTAAAAATTCAAGGGCGGAGTTAGAATTTTTACTTTGGAGGTCAAGTCAAAATTAGTTAAATATTAAAATTGATACAAAATAAATATAGTAATATATATATATATATATTTATTTATATATGTGGTTTTAATTCTTTAGTAAAATTTGTCTATTGCATTGCTTTTTTATCTAGAAATTACATAAAAATTTGTAACATATTTTACATTATTTTTATACCAAAAACATCATGCTATTGATAATTTCTTTCTAACTAGTATAATAAAAATTTTACTAGTTACATTTGAACCTTAAAAAATAATATAAATATTCAAACAAATTTAAATGAAATATCAATATAAAATAAATATAATTGATCATAAAATATTTAAAAATATCTTATCATTTATTATAGTTAATCCTAATTACTTAAATACTTTCTAGTAATTTAATTTTATTATATTCACATTAAACCAAATTAACTTATAACAACTTGCAACACATTTCAATTAAATGAACATTGAAATTACACATTAAAAATATAATTTTTCCAAATACATAGAAATAATTTTATCAATAAAAAATACGAATAACACAAATTTTAAAATATATATATAATATTTATTAATTTACAAACTCAAATCTAATAGAATATTTATTAATTTACAAGCTTAAATCTAGAAAGTCATGATGCCGCAGACCACAAGAGAAGTTTAATATTAAGAATACAAAAGTACTTTTAGGCCAAGTAATCTAAATGTGATTAACATAAAGATAATAAAAAATTAAAATCGGTAGGTTTTGTCTCTTAAATTGAATTAAATATATATATATATATATAAGGAAACTAATCCTAAAATGGATAGGATTTGTCTCTTAAATTAAATAAAATAGATAAAATGTAGAACATGTCATTAAAATAATTATAAAATTTAAGTGAAAAATAAAATATTGGAACATGATATGAGACAGTGCACAATACACCATCTAACAATTTCCAAAATGCTATTGCAGAAAATATAAACAATTAAAATAGAAAAGAATAATCCATTAAAGAAGCATGGCAGTTGTTGGCTCATGCGCTTGTTCTTTAACTACCAAAAAAAGTTAGATTACCGAGAGCCAAATGTCGTTGCTAATGATAGAATGCCATTGAAAATACTCTATTTCGACAGTGAATGGCCGTCCAATGTCGTTGCAAAAAGCGTTATTGGAAATATCAATTTATCAACCGATCGTCAAAAATTATACTATGAGCGATAGTCATAGGCCATCGATTATATGTTCAATTTCATCGAAAAAAACCATTTGAAAATTTGATCAGAATATCTTCAACGAGAACTGGTCAATGAAAATATGTATTTCATTGATAGACGAGGGGTCGAAAATATTATTTTTAGTTGTTGAAAAAAAGTTGTCCAATGACTTTAACCATCAAAAAAACTTAATTTTACAACAAAAGAGGGCCATTGATATTATCTCAATGCATATATGGTTTTTTTTTTTTTTTTTTTTTTTGGGACCATGTGAAGGCTGTTGAAAATAATATTTTATGTTTAAATTCAATTATTCTTTAATCCATTTTATTATACCCTTCTTAATAACTGTGTTGTAGTTCAAATGTTTCTTAATATTGTCATCAATAAAACTAAAAATAAATCAAACTAATTAACAAATTTAGCAAAATATTGGTTTGTCATAACCAAACTAAACAAAAGTAACACAATAGTGTGCATATTTATAGTAGTTCTAATATTCAATAGCTATGAAATTTACAAAATATAAAAGAGATATTATTGAAAGAAGGTTGTAGTTCTAATATATAGACTTTGTCAATTGATTAATATGAAAATGGATCCTAGTACCCTATAGTTAATTAATCATCATGCATTATGCTCTTTATTCATGCCTGATAAAACATTATCCTGTATAAAATTTAATAACAGTAAGTAACCAGAAAATAACTCAATTTTCTTTAGATATTTAAAGATGTAAACCAAAGATAAGGAAGGGGAAAATCTAATTTTATTTTGCTAACAAAATACACAACAAAGTTTTAGCAATTTCTTAAAATTTTCATATACTAGAATTAACAATTACCTCAATTAAAGATTAATCAAGTAGAAAGCATCCTAAACCAACCTTAAATCAATAAAATAATAAATCCATCAAGCCAAAAAATTAAGAAAACTTATATTAAAAAAATCTTAAACCCAATTATAGCTAGAAAATTCTCAATCTACTTTCATAAAAATATTATAATAACGAATTAAAATATTAAAAAACAATGTAACTTGAAACTAGCAAATTTCAAGTCACAATTTCTCATTGAATATTTCATCAAACACCTTATGTACACCATATCATATACCAGAATTAATAATTACCTAAATTAAATATTAATCAAGTAGAAAGCATCTTAAACCAATATTGAATCAACAAAATTACAAATACATCAAGCCAAAAAATTAAGAAAAATCAATACTTTATGAAGACAAATCTTAAAATCCAATTATAGCTAGAAAATTCTCATAAAAAGATGATGGCCTCTCATAAAAAGTATAGATCAAAAAACATTGCAAATCCATAGAATATAGCATTGATTGTTCCAAACTTAATAACAAAAATGGAAAACAATGTAGAGTTTTTTTAGCAAATATACAAGAAGTGGGACCTCATCAATTTGTTTACAAACATTAAAGAAACAAGACAATATTTACCTGCATAGTCTCCTCATAAGTAATTCAAGATCATTCTTCATTTTCTTCTCCAAGAAATTGATGACCTCTTGCTCTTTTAATCCAAGGCTTGTTGCCTAAGAACATGTTAAAATGCATTTGTTCAATAAAATTCATTGCTTTAACACTTCAACATAAAAGAAACCATAATAATGAAATACTATAAAAAAAAAAAAAAATTACATTGAAAAATAAATTAAAAAATTGAAACATTCTCATGTTTGTAGAGTGTGGGATGATGGTGTGAGATAAGAAAGAAGACTATGAGTAGAGAAAAGGAGATGGTGTGGTTAAGGTTAGAAATGAGGTGGTTTGGCTTTTAAAAGGTATATATATACCAAACCATTTTCGACAACTGTCTACCCTTGAAAAAAGTATGAATTCATTTCAAAATTATCAATGATTCACTTGTTGCAAGACATTTCCACCAAAATTAAATACTTTTTTCGACCGCTTTTTAGATTATTTTTTACTGTTATGAATCATTAGTAATTGTAAAACCAAAATTTTTAACACTTACGACAGCTATCTACCCTCGAAAAAAGTATAAACTCATTTCAAAAATATCGATGATTCACTTGACACAAAACATTTCTACCAAAATTTTTAGATTATTTTTTATCGCTTTTGAGATTATTTTCGACAATTATGAATCATCAATAATAGTACAATCAAAATTTTTCCCATTTACGATGACTATCTACTCTCGAAAAAAGTATGAATTCATTTCAAAACTATCGGTGATTCACTTGGCGTAAACTATTTCCGCCAAAATTAAATAATTTTTCGACCATTTTTTAGATTATTTTTTATGGTTACAAATCATCAATAATAATATAACTAAAATTTGTGTCATTTACGATGACTAACTATCCTAAAAAAAATATGAATAAAATTTTCATTATTTTTTACAGTAATTTTTAATGTTGTCGATGATTCACTTGGCACAAAACAATTTCCGCCAAAATTAAATAAATTTTCGACAACTTGTTATATTATTTTCAATGGTTATAAATCATCAGTGATAGTAAAACCAAAATTTCCACCATTTACGATGGCTAACTGCTATTGAAAAAAGTATTAATAAAATTTCTATTATTTTCGACTAATGTTGGTGATGATTCATTTGGCACAAAATATTTCCACCAAAATGAAATACTTTTTCGTCCACTTTTCATATTATTTTCGATTTTCATATTATTTTCGATGGTTATAAATTATCAATAATAAAAGAAATTTTTTTTATCATTTTCAATGGTATGAAATTAGTTGTTGGCAATACTATTGGCGCTAATACTCCCGCCAAAAACCAATATATTTCCACCAGTAATATGATGAGTTTTCAACAAGATTTTGTCCCTAAAAAATACGGTACCTCTATTTGCAAGGTTAGTGACGGCCTTTAAATTAGGCATAAAAAATAAAAGCATTTGTCACAGTATTTTGGACCGTCAAAAATAATTGGTCACTGATAACAATTTTTTTGGTAGTCCGATAAAAAATTAATGGAAATTTACTTAATTTTTCTTCAAAATCGTTTATCAAAGACAGATTCAACTCCAAGAACATCTAGGACTAAAACCTCTATCTAAAGAAATTGTACCAAAAGTAGTTTTAATTCATCAAATATTGTTTAAATTAAAATAAACAACCATAAAAGAGGATGTTGCAATCTCATTACGAGATGACACTTACAAAAAAGGAAACTATAAGAATAATCTATTGATATACTTCCAAGGAAAAAAAAAAATCTGTTGATCATAATATAAATTACAAGTTCAAGCCTCCGAACGAGCAATACATTCGAGTTCTCCTAGATGTACAGATTTACAAATTTCTGCTCAATGGTTTTGTGTCGAAGCAGACATTGTATAGAAAATAAGGCAATAGACACCTGCCTCGATCAATTGTAATGATAGATCATACCAAAGGCAGGGAGACCTATCTAGTTCCGATATTTGGTGATCAACTCAAGGATACTGGTGGAGATTTTCATGTTCAGATGTACTATCAAAATTGCTAGCATTGACACCATCATCGTTCTCCATTGAAGCATACGAGAAACTCCACACAGAAGCACAGTTTTCATTCTCTACATATAGAACAACAAACTATTGAAGGATAATATAGCCATGCAAAAATATATGATAAAATTAAGAGGACACAAACATTTCATAAATCTCCTATTCATAGTCAAGACTGAAATTCTGTGATTCAATAATAAAAAATATAGTAATTTGCCAACCATGTTTTGTAATCACCCTAATTATGAGCTTACCAGACTTCATGCAAGGCTAAATAAAGCACGATAAAGAAAATTCAAGAATGTTCAATTGAATTAATTGGTACTCCATAATCTTTTCTGTATCAGATAATTGAACAAAGGCACCTCTCAGAACTTGCTAATAAAGAACACTACAAAGACCAAATTAGCTATGTTATTAAATGAAAACTGAAGCACAATCATTCTTTTGACCAGAAAGAGAGAGCATGAAAGAAGAATAGATCATTGTTAGAACTCTTAGTTCGATTTCATCTACCATTCAACTAAAGTTTTAAACTCAGGAGACCAGAAAGTTTGATTTATTGATGGTTTTATCAATTTGAGTGATTTGTGCAGTAAGAAAAGACTATGCACCTTCAATCACATTTTAGGCTGGAGAAACGTTTATGGAACATCCAGACAAGCCATGTGGAGACCAGAAAACCCAAATAGTTGTATCAACGGTGCAAAACGTGAAACAAAAAAGAATGAAATGACACAGGAAACCAAACAGACACAAGAAGTAAAGAGAGTGCAAATGCCACAGGGCATCTTCAAATTAGGCAATTATTTGCAGCACTAAGGTTACAGGAAATACCAGTCAAATGCAAATCATTGTTGCCCTCATCAGGAACTTCAAATCTCCGATGTCCTGATGAAGAGGCAGCCATTGGCATATAAGGATGGAAAGAAAAACCATTAACAGTGTCTGCATGGTGTGAAGAACGAAAGAAAATTTGGTTAGCAGTAGACAGATCTAAGGATTCATGCTGGAAAAAAAAAAAACATCCCCTTAAAAGGTATGGAATATCAATACCTGCTGCAGCACGAAAGCCGGATATCCACTGCCCAGTTTGAAGATCATATATATGAATTAAACCATCCTGAAATCAAAAAGTGAAAAAATAAGCAAATAATTAAATAGTGTTTATAGCTATTGCAGCATAATACCCCAATAAAGAGCAGATTCCTTCTACACCACGGAAAAAAATAATAGAAGCAAAAATTGATACCTGACCACCTGTTCCAAGATGTCGGCCACCAGGCTCAATATCAAATGATATTCGTTGGTTTGTGGATTCTGTGGATCTGTAAAACCTATTACAGGATATAATCAAGAAAATAAAAATGTCATCACCTACAAGCTACTTCTGCAAACTTTCAAACCAAAACTTAGAAAAATTTAAGCTAGCATTTTACAAGGTAGTGAATAGGTAATGCTATTATACTCATTTTATCAATATCAACATTGCATGGAAAGTTTACCCTATAAATATGGTAAGGACAAAGGACATAAAATAATAGTGACAAATTGTCATAAACCCCTTTACTATCCAAGTACATGAAGCATTGTTATGTTTTAGATCTCACAAAATCAAAGTATGGCTTAACAGTGCCATTTAAGATTTATTATTATAGTTTCCTGTTTTCACAATTTCTATAACCATTAGGGTGTTGCTTCATTCAACCATGGAGTTGCTCTTTGTCTTTGGATGGGAGGCTGGAGCCATTAAGAAAAACATCTACAACTGTTGATAATTGTCTCACTTGGTTTTCTGTTTTCTGAGGGATCAGGCTATCATTTGCATATGAAAGAAGAGACACAGGACTTTCTATGATTTCTTAAAATCCCAATGGTAAAAGTTATGTACTTTGATATAGGATGGCTTATTTTCCATAGTTCCTAAAGAATTTAGCAAAATTATTCCCATATATTGAATATTTCACATTAATACTAGATTTTCTAAGTTGTGACCACTCTTTAGTTGTTTGCACATCTACTGTCATTTTTTCACCACATCTTTCCTTTCTGATAAGATTATCCATAAGTTAGAAATACTTACTTGTAAACAACTTCAACAGCTTTCCGCATATCCCAGCATAGTATGTAGGGATCCTTCAAAATGGTAAATATAGATAATCATCAATTAACATTTATAGAATTGAGCGATAACTGATATCATGCCAAAATTAAAGTGCCAGATTTATGTGAAAAATTTCATTGTAAAGCTATCCAAAATCTCCCAAAAGAAAAAGCAGATAGAGAGCTGCATTGCTGCTTCCTATTAAATATAAGAAACCAAGGAAGTAAATTTATAGGGCAGTGAAGATCAATGGCAATCACAAGGTGAAGATCTTTGAAGCTAGGGGCTGGTCTCATTAACCAGGATGGAATGATTGCAATGAAGATCAGTGTCAATATTATTTATATAGTCCAAAACCTGTAATAACAAAGCTTATTGATAATACCTTCCGACCTCCAGTATAAAGATAGTTTCCATCTTTCGAGAACTGGACCTGAAAGGAAAAACAAGTCCCTATTATTTGTTTATACCACTATCAGAATTAAGGGCATGTAGATAAATGCTTTCTTACATGTGTAATCCCGCCTTCTTGCCCATGTAAAATATATAAGAGCTCCATATTGTCTTCTCTGTAGATTGCTGAAGTCTGGCCATAGGAACCCGTAGCTAGCATTCCAGTATGAGTTGGACTGAAAGCAACTGCGGAGATGATACCTGTACATAATAAAAAAGATGAGGGCAAAATATTTCATCATTGTAAATCATTCAATAACCTAGTTTAGGTAAATAGCCAAGAATAAAACCTGTTTGACCATTTTTATTTCCTTGAAGGGTTGAATACTGTTTGAAATCCCTACCAGGCCGGTGTACATCAAATACCCTAACAGATTTGTTGTAGCCAGCAAATATCCTACAAATATAGCAACAAACCACATAAATAACATAGAAAGGAGAAGTTAAATTGAAGAAACAGAGAAAGGAATATAATGACTTGGAAATGGTAAAGGTAGAAGGAAGCTTTTCCATTTCAAAACACAATGATTTACAAAGCATAATCGATATATCAAGCACATTATGGGCTTTCCAAAAGACTTTTCCACTTACTTAGTCCCAGCAGGATTGAATGCTATTGAAATGGCAGCAGTGATTTCATCCACAGCATCATAAGCCCGGTATGTGCAGCGCAACTGTCAGTATCCACGGGCAGTCACCAAGTATATTAGTAGTACAGAATACATAACTTAGGATCTAGCCACACAGCTTTCTACAGTATCTATCACAAACAGCGTTTGCACTTTGAAAATGGCCGCTCATGACGTACACAGTATGTATAACAGGGTGAGATCTAAAATGCAGTGGCAGAAGGAAGGAAGGGCCAGCAGGGGTCATAAAAAATTATGAAACTTTTCTTCATAAAATTATAAATTTGTCCATAAACTTTATAATGTCTATGTTTTGACCCCTTTTCAAAAATTTCATCTTCATGCAATGATCTTTCCATAAAAACATTTCTAACTCTACCACTGCTACAATGCTTCAAAATGCACAGTACTGCAACCCTTCAAGCTCTATTTAAAGCATAAAAAGCACCAAAACCATTTACAAAAAGCATGTAGTCAACAAAATATAAACCAATACCAAACCAGTAGTAGCATCCCAAAGATGAATCGGATGGTCACGGGTGGTACTAGCAAACACACAGCTGACCGGGTCTGAAATGCCAACAAACTTCCATATCAAATACCAACCTCAAACAACAACATCAATAAATATAAACCACTTTCACCATAACTAACATTCTGCACACACAACACACGCACACATACATTCAAAACATCCTTCAACCAAAAAAAAAAAAAAAAAAAAAAAAAAAAAAGCTTAATCAAGCACCTGAAGCGGACATATATGGGTACCAACAGAAGTCATACAGAGACTCTCCTTCACTCACAACAAGGTCTGCAGCATAAGAATCTGCAAGACAAGAGAGCCACACCCTAAGCAGCTATTATCAAAAATTAATCACTAATCATCTACTCAAATTTCTCATTCTCCACTCTAACACGTGAAAATCATCTTCAAATTAAACAAATTTATAATAACGACAACAAAATTACCTTTTTCATTACCATTAAAATCATCACTGCTTCCGTTTTCGGGCCTGACAATAAACAAGACATTGGACAAACATAAACAATGTAACAACAATCACAAACATGAAAATAGCCCTAACTCGCAACTTCAATTATCACAAGAAGTCAACAAGAAGTGATATATACATATATATATATATGGTTCTTACAAAGTGAACACGCGAAGAGTGTTGTCCTCGGAACTGGTAAGAAAACAGGAACCGTCCGGGGACCATTTGATGCCTTTAAGGAAGTTGTTGGGGACAGAAGAGGTTTTGAACTGGTTGTGGAAATGATAGGTTCTGTGAGGAGGAATATCGAATCTGATCGCAGGCCACGTGTACTCTTGCTGGGTTTCACTTTCTGCTACTTGTGTTTCTGGATTTTGCTGTTGTCGCTCCTCTTCTCCCATTAGTGGTCCTTTAGGTTTTTTAGCGCCAAAAGTTTTGAGTGTTTTTTGTGTTCTGCTGTTGTAAGAGTTTTGTGTCTTTCATAGGTGGAGGTTTCTTTCCATTGGTGTATTTATTAAATTTCATCTAGATGACTTACTGCATAAATCATGATGGTCGGTATATAATAAAATTGAATTTATTAAAATTAATTATCATGAGATGATTGGATTAGAGAAATATTTATTGAAATTAATCGTTATATCATCATTCATTTACCGACTAAAAAAGAAAAAGGTGAATGTAAAAAACAATGCCCCTTGGTTATGTTTGAATATGATGTTTCAATTTTAATATTATAAACAACGTTCTTATACTATGATGAAGAGTGTTTTCAGTTTCACTTAAAACATATATCATGTTTTGTTCGTATTAAATTGTTTTAGAGGAGCAACGTGTTATTAAACTTAAATTTGTAAAAGTATATTAATTAAATTATAAAATACAAAATTAATTCCATATAAATTTATCTTTAATCTAAATAAACAACATTTTATAAAACGCTATATTTTGCTTTAAAAAAAATGTTATATTTAGATTGTATTAAAAACAAAAAACAAAAACAAAAACCTCATTTGACAGTTTTTACACCCAATATCCTTTTAAATGATATTGCAGAAACACTTTTTTTACAACTCTCTATACAAATACGGAAACACTACTACGCATTTTCAATTGAGCAAAGAATAAAATCAACACTTCTTTGTGAATGATCTTTGACATTTCTTTTATTTTCCAAAAACAATTGCATCACTTTCAGTTTCTATAATAGAAGAAAAAATAAATGTTCCATTACATTAACTTTGCCTTAGAAGGCAATACATTCAGTCCCTTATTTCATGGGACAGATATGATATCTAATCGAAATGGGAATAAAATTGTGCCCAAATCAATAACTCTCAATTGAGTTAACAGCTACACAGAATTATCTAAACCATATCATTGCAGTAACTATCATTCAGAGCTTTTCAAATATGGATCAGCCTTGTACTTGGAGTACAACGGGAGATCAAGGGCTCTTTCTGTAATTTTTCCATCATCATGAATCCTTGCTATCAAGCTCTCCAGTGTTGGGAAATTAGTCTGTTATATTACAATGGTAAATTTTTAGCAACAATTCGAAAGGCATGAACAAATACAAAAGCCAAAGGACATGAAAATGATACCTCAGGACGGATATAGCCAACTATAACAAGGCGTAATTCCTCGCCATAAAAGTCCTCATCAAATTCATGAAGCAACCATGGTTCCTGCATCATAAAATATAATTAGGAAAATAGAAAGAGACAAATAGATATTACTATATGGGTTCATGTTATACACATTACTCACAATAGTCTTTTCAGCGTTGTTAAAATATGGGTTCCACCCAATACTAATGGCCGTTTTATAAATGCCTCGCTTTGATAATCCAGCCCAACCAAAATATACCCCTGAGGGATGTTCTGATAGGGCATTTGAATAACCTTCTGCAGACAAATTAGCTGAAAACAGATAATGGACATAAATCAGGTTTAATTACCATCAAGCAAAACAAAGAGAAAAGGAAATATAAACAAAAATCTTAAAATTAATAGTGGTGCAAAGGCCATATCAGGAGCCACTGAGAACCTACTACACAAGTTAGAACCAATTTACTCATTTAGAAGCTACAGACATGAATAATAAAGAATTTTGTTTCGTTCCAAAAAGTATCTTGAGGCCAAAGCAAAGTCAGAAATAAATTCAGTTGCATAAGCCAAAGCAAAAGAATAGTAGATTCTTACACACCTGTAGGAATTCCAAGTACCTTTGAGCCACGACCAAATCCTTTAACTACAGGACCACCAATATACCATGGTTCCAGTGGTAAGGTACCCTCTACCCCTGCAATTACCAATCAATACTTCAGAAGAAACTTAGATAGAAACTAGAAAGTAACTGAAGATGATATATGTCTCTGGGGTTTACAATCTTGAAATGGCGGTAAGCCCCACTTTTCAGGTCGCAAATCAAGTAGTGAGTTTATCACTTCATCTGCTGATGTGTAAAGATGAGTTTGCTTTGGGATGGATGGTACAGCAACAACTTCCATTCCAGCAGCCTTACAGGCTGTAACACCTGGCCTGACATGGATAAAGCCCTTTCAGACTTAGTATGGATGTTGAGTCATGTGACTACGTATTAATCAAAGATAGTTTCTGCTAATTAGTCACAAGAAGAAAGTACATGAATAGTGGAAGACAGTAAACAGGGAATTGGAGAAATGCAAGCTCAACAAAAGTCATAGAAAGTCATGGTTAAAGGGCATTCACAATCTTGTTCAGAACATGCTGCCATAATAAAATTTTAACTGATCTTGCATACCAACAGTCCAAATTGTAGCTGCTCATTATCTCAAAACTGTCATTTAACAGTCTATAAAAGTAATTTCAGCTCCAACATTCATGTTAATAGGGAAGGGATCCACAATTTTCAAGGAAACGTCAGCATGTCAAAAAATTATAAGAAAACTAGTTTCATTAGTATCGGGTAATTATATTAATACCCTACCAAGTTCTGGGTAACTGTGGCCTTTTCTTGTTTTTAAAAACAAACAAGACTAGTGCATTACTCAAAGAGGAGATATTTCCCTTGACAAGCATTGGACAGGAGGCCTTGCCCACTTGAACAGAAGGAAAGTCCATATAGCAAGGGCTTAAAGACTCACTTACACAGAATCTTCAATTACCAGGCAGCTGGAAGATTCCATGTTCAGCCTTTTAGCAGCTTCCAGGAATCTTAAAATGGAAAAATCGAAAGGTTAGAATTTGAGAAGAATAGTGCTCTTTCACAGTTATATAAACAAAAGTAAAAAATAAGTAAACATCAAAAAAACCTCACATTTCAGGAGATGGCTTTCCCATTTTCACTTCATCACCGCCAATGATGACAGAGAAGGCTTCCTTCCAGCCTAACAAAGAACATAGTAAGCAAGCTCACATATAAACAACGACAGCACAGCATATCATTGGTCATGTCTGACCGGCAGGTTTGTCAAAGAAGCAAGAATTAATCATTATTAAATTTTGACAGACTTACCTTGGTGATAAGAAATTTTGGATTCTATGCTTGCACGGGGAGAATTTGAAGCCAGTGCCATGGGCACACCATGACTACTCAAATGTTTAATTAACCTATTTGCACCTGGAAGAGCTTTAATGTTGCACCACCTATACAGACCACATCAAAGAAATTAGTAACATTCCAATAAATACGACATAACAGCAAATCATTTCTGATCCACCAAAAGTTAGTCCACCATTAGTTTAGTAAAGGAATATGGTTACGAATCACAGTGCATAAATATGCATAATTTCTCAGAAGTCATACCCATCATTTCATTACAACTACTACTCTAACTCGATTAAAAAAAAATAAAAAAAAAAAAAAAAAAAAAAAACAGTTCTCAAAGTAAACTCATTCATATTTCCAAAACAAATGTAAACATGTTCAAGTTCACAAAATCCCCCTAACTTACACTACACAACGCTTTACTTTAACATCAAATCCACGATCACAGAGTTTAAACTGCTCCCAGTCCACTCATCCCTCAAAAACCAACACAGTTATTTAACTAGATAAGACTCTTTATCACAATTCAACATCAATAGATTTCATTCACTACAAGGCTAGAACAAAGTCAACATCCTAAATATTTCATTCATCACAAAAATCCTCCAAAACCAAAGTTTCCAACCACCCTAACTTCAATAACCATTTTTCTTTTCACATATTACAGAATATATCACACATACAATAACCATAGGCCAGACTTTGCTAAATAAAACACTGAGGAGCGGTCCAGAACAAAAGCTCCTAGGAGTGGGAGGAGACAGAGGCTCCAAAGTGGGAGGAAAAACAACCTGAAAATTGTCCACATATAGAGGCAGGTGAGATTCGAACTCACAAACCAATAAGTTTGAGAGCTAGGCCAGGACTTACCACTCAGTCAGGCCACGATTCTCCTAATTTCAATAACCTTAAGACTTACAAAAGAAAAGTTACTACACGGTTATTAAGCTACACAGAACTCTCTCATTTACCATAAGGTAAGACAAAATCGATATCCTACATATTTCAGTTGCTGCAATGACAAGATTCATTATCACCGAAGCTATATGCAAAATTTATCATAAAAATCCTTCAAGGCCAAAATTTTAAAAATGTATGCAGTTTAGGCAATTACTGATCTCTAAACATGGGGGCAATTTCCGCGATAAAATCCTCAGTAGCACAAGGCAGATTATAATCGTCCACGATTATAGCTGCCTCTTCCAGAGGCGTCTTCCCTACTATCTTCTTAGCCTCTCTGCCGTCCCATTGCTTCCCGTACTTGACCAAAAAGACCTTCAAAACATCACCCACTATTCCCTCTGCAGGAACAATATTAGAAAAAAACAGTTACAACCTAAAAACAGAAACAAAGACAATAAAACAATAAAGCACAACAAATAATATAAGCAGAAACTGACCTGTGTTAATTAGAGTACCATCCAAATCAAGAATCACACACGAAACTAACTTCTTTAATGAATTCGACATCTTTCGTATAACAATTTGATCAAATTACGCTCTCTTTCAGCAAATGCTCTTTCAAAATTGGAAATGAAAAGCGTAAACGACGATTGATATTTTGAGCGAAAACGAAGTGGTGAAAATGAGTAACTGTCTGAAGAGTGAGGACTGGAGGAGGTGGTGGACCTGCGTGTCTGCAGAGAAGAATGGGTGCTGGTTGGTTGATATTCTCTTTTATAGAGGAAACCGATAAATCGAGAAGCGAATTTTTGGTTCGTTTTTGGTGTTGTTTTGTTTTTGTTTTGTTTTTTGAATCCTTCCGATGGTTTTTCACTTCTCTTTTTTTTTTTTTTTTTTTCCTGTGTGGTTTGCGTGCTCTGTGCTTGTACAGTCCGCGATCTTACCAATGAAATAGATGGAGCCACTGAGGTTATTACCAATTAAAAGCCTTCATTTTGGCGCTTTTACTATTAATATTGAAACGTATAATATATTAGATATTTGGGATGAATGAGACGTCTCCAACTTACAATAATAACAGTGTAAGTTTAAGAGGAATCTCACGGGTCAACCTCATTTTGTGTTTTCATAAATGTGGACGTTTGCTCTCTATCTCGTATGGTTAGTATATATTCTCTTCCGATCTATAATGAAATGGTGTAAGAAAATATCTCGTAGTGCTATATATCATTAGCTCACTTTAACTTATTAGACAACGATTTGGCACACAGAGTTTGAATAAAATAGATTGAAATTGAATTGATTAGATAAAAAAATTGTTGTTTCATGATTGATAAATTTGAGATTAGATTAAAATTATACTATATTATATTTGATATAGGTTAATATTTGATTGAAATAAAATTAACTTAAATACTTTATTATATACTTAAAATTAATTTTATGAAAGTCTAAAAAATAGAAAAATATATTTTATTAATTTAATTACATTGATTAATTTTAGATGTTAAAATTTAGGTTGGAATTTGATTGAAATTAAATTAATTTAATATTTTATTATATAACTTGATTTATATTATACATAAAGTTAATAATGTTTTAAATAAAATAAATCCTATAAATCATTATTCTAAAAAGTCATATTGATTTTTTTAAAGTTATATTATTTTAAAGTATGAGTAAATAAAAATTAATTTTGAATAACTCTTATTTAAATAATAACAATGAGGTTGGTAACAAAAAGAGAAATAGAATAATGTAATTAATGAGCCCTTGAGTCTCATCCCATCGAATCCTATGATGGAGCTTAGGAATGGACATTCCAATGACAATAGGACTTGAATGAAGATAGGATTGAGTTTTGATTCCCAAATAGGCCTCTCCGAACATAGGTTAACATAAAAAGAAATATTTTTAGTCCAATCTCATCATTAAATCCTGTGTACCAAACATATTTAGAACCTTTGGTTTTGGGTTCGATGAAACCCATACCACAATATCAACAAAAAATAAAAAATAAAAATTAAAGGAATCATGAAAGGTGTTGTTGTTGTTAGGTTCATCCACAACGGTTGCTAGGGTCATCAATAGCGATGGAGGAGGATGCAAGGAGACAACAAGGAAAGAGAGAGATGGATGGAAAATCATAAATCTCAAACCCACCAAATCCCTTCATTATGGTTAGAAATTGTCATTCTTGTAGGCTGTGAGAGCCAACATTTAGAGGGTTTAGCATTGGGAATAAAATTCTTCACATAACTTTCCAAACATAGAATTTGAGAGTTTGAGATATTTTAAATTTCAAACACATCTCAAATCTAACATTTCAAACATAGCTTTAAAGTAATCACCTCTCATTGAGAAGATCACGGATATATCTGCAATGGGGTCGCAAGTAAATTTATTTATTATTCAAATGTTATTATATTGAATAATAATATAATATTAATTGAGTAATTAAATTTAGGGCAAATTTGACATTTAAAGTAGGGTGCATATGATTCGGTTTGGTCAGATTTTGACTAGAACTAGACCACCAAAAATTTCAATCTTGTAAAAAATAAGACCGGTATAGATTAGTTCTTTTTCTAGATCAAACTGAACCAAATTAGATTAGTTCGATTTTTAAATTATGAATTTAATCTAGGTTTATCATAATTAAGAATTTGATCTAGGTCTATCATAATTAAGATCATGCAATTTAAAATTCATGTCAAATGTTGGACTCATTGTAAAGTATTATGCAATTTAAAATTTAAAGGTATTAAAATCATACAATTTAAAATTTATATCGAATGCTAGGCACATTTAAAGTAAATATAACTTGCATCATATTTACTATTTCAAAGGTCAGTATCTAGCGTGACATGTAGTAGTATAAAATACTTATCTTATGAATACTATGTTTATGATCTGATTTGAACCTAATGACTATAATCATAAATCAAACTAGACCATACAGCTTATATAGTAAAATCTAACATTTAAAAAAAAAAATTACAAAACGAGATCAAACCAAACGATTTGATTTGCTCGGATTCGGTTCACTGATTTATTGTGGGGTCAAATCCTTAATTAAAGTATTAGAGTTAGTTAGACATTAACCAATGGAGGTAATCTGGATCCAGGAACGGTTTGTGTCATTTTGGTAAAAATTGCTGCTCCGTGCGCCATCGACTGAACTCGTGCGAAGTCTGGGAAATTTTCCCAAACTAAGTTCAACAAAAAGATGTCTGTTTGATTCTGCTTTCTATTGGTTAACAAATTGCAAGAATAGTATGCTGAGAGTTGGATTCCAGGAATTGTACGCCAATCAGTATATGTAATATTCCAAGTTTTATGCTTTAGCTTCACACGTGTGAAAATAGCAGTGGATCAATAATTTGAACAACCAATAATTCAATCAAACACGCTTCTCCCTTTTTTATTTTTATTTTTATTTTCTCTCATTCTTTTTCCCTTTAAACAAACAATGGAATTACTTTCTCAAAAAAAAAAAAGGACACTAGTCCGCGTTCAAACTTGAAACCCTGCCTGTTTGTAATTTGTACATTAATAAAATAATTAGTCAAGATCCCGTGGTCAGATGGATGGCGCGAAGAAAGAGACAATAAAATTCGGATAAATGAAACTACAATCAACGGCCTGTTTTTGGAGCTTGGCTTGGGAGTTAGCTTCGACAAGTGATTAATTAAATTAATTAATATCAAGTCGAAATCACATAATTTTTTATAAATTTTTTATTAAGGTGTGGATGGGGGATGAAAGCGATAAAAAAACAATCAACATTGTCTTCAAAAGAATGCTAATTGTGATTATGAGGAATTTATATTAGAATTAGAATCCACAATTTGTATACCCTAATTGTAATTTTATGGTTTATTGTTTTAGTATTGTACTTATAACAATAAAATAATTATAAGATCTACACCCTTAATTATTAATAAAATAGAGAGTTCAAAAAGAAAGAACCAATCGCACAACACTTTTTGATATATGTATTTACTCAAGCAAAAATGTATTTATCTTTTTATTTTATAACACCCCAATTTCATCAGTTAAATTTTATCAAAGTTAATCAAACCTAAGATAATATCATCTTTTAACCTTTTAAAGTTAAAATTATAAAAATTTAAAAATAATATATTTATTTAAAAGTTAGATCTTAATTGTTCATTAACACAATAAACGATGAGGATTAATTTTTAAAAAAATTAAAATTAATGTTTATATAATAAAAAAAAAAATGAAAATCTAATACAGATTGGATCCTAAGATGGATGATAAAGATTTAATTTGGATTAAATTTCCATCTAGTTCATCTTCAACCTCTTCTTTCTCCCCAACCAATCCTTCTTAGCTCATCTTCAACCTTTCATCCCTTTTTAACCAGTTCTCTCTTTTCAATCGTTATTCTATTTTCAATCGATCGTTAGTTTCCATTATTGGAGACCCTTGCTTAAAGAGAGAGTGGGGACTGTAACGATAGGGAGTGGAGACTCCCAATCATAGGGTTAGGGTTTATAGGAGTTCATCAGTCACTCCTAAACACTGACTATATTCTAGTAGTTTTAGTATACGTTTGGTATAACTTATCTATTGATCAAAAATATTTTTTAATGCTAAAAGGTCTACCAAATTTTTTTACGTCGTTTAATTGACATCCCAGTAAAACTTTTAGAGAATTAAAAAGTTGAAAAATGTCTACTTAAAGAAGCTCAAATTTTGAGTTTTTTCTAGTAAATCTTTTTGAATTTTTTTAAAGATTAAAATATCTAATCTACCTATATTTTATTTATTAGTATCCCTATGCCTTTATAACTCTATTACATTTTTATTATAAATATAAACATATAGTCTCAACTTTCATTCATTTTTTATTTCGTAAAAACATTTGAAAACTCTTATTTATTTACCAGTATGTTTCTATATTTTTATGTTTTTTTTCAATTGGTTTTGACTGATAATGTAATTTTTTTGTTACTGGTTCATTGATATATATACTGCAAATATAGATGAAAAAAAATTATTTCTTTTAAAAAAAAAAAAAAAAAAAACAAAATCAAAATTAAAATTTGAAATATGGGTAAATTTTACAAAACCATGAGAAAAAAAAAAAAAAAGATAGTAGAGAATACAACCTTTTTATTTCTTGAGGCTAATTAACCCAAAAGTAAAACATTGGTAGAGAATAATAAATTTTTATTATTATTATGATTTATTAATTTTTGTGGTTGAGATTAAAATAATTATATTCTTAAAATAAATATACAATTTTTCTTTCTCACATTTTTTTTGTAAATTAATAATATAAAAGTACTTTAAAAATAATTCAGTCAAATCCTATAATTTAAAGAGTTTTTTAATTGATAACCAAAGGGTTAATAACTTTATAAAAGTTCATCAGTCAGTTTTAAACACCGACTATATTCAAGTAGTTTTATTTCATTTAAACTCATCAAGTGAAGGGGGATGGTCTATTAATATGAGTGATTGATTTAAGATGATAAGCCGACGTGTAGGAAGTCCAGCTAGACAAAATTAGCTTTTAAATTATTGACACGGCATTTTATGATCGGGAGCTGGCATGACGATGACGTGGCGTAGGATATGATCTAACAGATAGTGATGCTGAGCTGGCACGTTTGAGATGGTGAGCAGGCATTCTGGGCCTTAACTACGATTGATTTAAATTACCAATCGAAGTCCATGTAGTATTGTGGTGAGTCGTCCCGTCTGTCGTGCGGGCGACCAGGCTTTGATCCCGGCAACGGCGGATTAAATTTTCATTTCTCTATTTGATAAATAAAGTTATAGACGCACCAGTCTGCAGCAAGGTCGTTGTAGTATAGTGGTAAGTATTCCCGCCTGTCACGCGGGTGACCCGGGTTCGATCCCCGGCAACGGCGCATCGTATTTTAAATTTTTGAAGTTGTTTTTTTCTACGTTTTGCTTCCACTCCAACTTAATTCAAAACTCTCACTCCCAAACTCTCCATATATTAAACCCCTTGGAAAATCCCGCCTTTCTTTTCACTTTCAATCGCAACTACTCAAGCTACTTCTTCTCAGTTCTCACAATTCCTAAACGCCTTCGTATCCATCGCTGCTCCTCTACCTCTACTCTCCACTTCTCTCTTTCTAGATATTTCGCCATGGAAACCGATGATGAGCCCCAACGTGTCCTCCCGTTTCAACTCCAATTCGACAAACCTGTCGCCTCTCAGGTTCAACTCTTTAATGCTTTTCCTCTTAAAAATTCATGCTTCCATTTTTGTTAATTTTCTATTCCATTGATAGATTAAAATAGCGGAATGGAATCCAGAGAAGGATTTACTAGCCATGGTTACGGAAGACTCGAAAATCCTGCTTCATCGATTCAATTGGCAGAGGTTATGGACCATTTCACCTGGTAAACTTCGCAATCATCTTTTATTTTCCATCTTCATATACAATTATTTCAAATTTACAAATGTGACCATAACTAAAATCATATCTCTCCAATTTTGTTCAAGGAAAATCTATCACATCCTTGTGTTGGCGTCCTGATGGTAAAGCCATAGCTGTTGGACTTGAAGACGGTACCATTTCATTGCACGATGTTGAAGTTAGTATCAACTTTCCTTTGCGCGTATTTTTCAGAATTGAAATCTGTTGTTAGTTTATCTTCTACATGTCAATGTGCTTCCTCAATTCATGTTTTTTTTTTTTTTTTTTTGCTTGGTTTGTAAAATTTTTTAATGTTTCATGTTATGCAGAATGGAAAGCTGTTGAGAAACGTAAAGTCCCATACTGTTGCTGTTGTGTGTCTTAACTGGGAGGAGGACGGACAACCCACGAAGGTATGCTTTTCTTATTCCTACCATTGATGTATCTCGGACTCGATCTGGTTTTATATACCAAAATTAGATTGGAGATAATTCATAATGTTTCAAATTGAAGTATTTCCTGTCATTTATGTCCAAGAGAACTTTGTGGACTTGATCTTTTTTTCTTTTGGGGTTATGGCCGTTTTCCTCTCTTATGATAGGTGATTTGTTCTCACTTGCATTCCGTTTTTAAATTGTTTTGTTAGGATGACTCTTATAACATCTCGACATATGAGGACCGTACTTGTCGTTTCTTCCCTCCAGCTCCGAGAATTCCTAGGATGCCTGGAGTGGTGTCTGGAGATACTGGCTTCGTGGATGATAGTGAAGATTCATTTCTTGAGCTGTCTAATTCCTCGCACCAACGTTTTAATATTCTATGCAGTGGAGACAAAGATGGAAGTATATGCTTTAGTATCTTCGGAATATTTCCCGTAGGGAAAATAGTAAGTTATCACTCGATGAAATTGCAAAATAATTTTTACTGATAATGTCGGCTGTCCTTGTTCCTGTTTCCCTTTTATAGTAAATCTTTGTTTTCCATGTCAATTAATTACATTTTTTTTCAATGTGATTTTGTTGCACCTCTGGAACAATGTGCTAGAACATACATCAGTTATGCGTTCCTGCCCCCACTGAGGATGAACAAGCTACTCACCAACTTCTAAACGCTTCCATTCACAAGGTATGATTATTCATTTGGATAGCTTTCACAACTGTAACGTGTATGTTAGAAAACTGCACTGATGGCAATTTGGATTCTCAGTTCTTTCTATTGCATAGTTTAACTTCGTTTAGTACTAATCAGTCTGTTTAAATAATTTAGACAAGTACTTATGAATGGCTATAGTCAGTTTAGGGATGAAGAAAAAGAGTGTGCAGTGTTAGTATAGCTATGTGTTCAGTTTCAAAGAATCCATAATGAGAGTTCTTGGCAAAGACATTATCATTGGTTCTTGTTTAACAGTCTCAGATTTGGGACTAATGGCAAATTTATATTGGCAGTATGCTCTTCTCTTTTTATTTATTTACTTTTATGTTGCTTCCAAGAAACTCCTCTGTACAGATTTCAGCTCTCAAAGGTGAACAGCCAACTTTTTTTGGTGTGCCTGATACTGTCATACGATTGTGCTTATCAGGTTGCTTTGTCCAAAGATCTTTGTCGTTTGATAGTCATGTGTTCAGGGGAACTTAACCAAGACAATGATAAGTCAATTGAGAGACAAATCGATTGGCATGATACGCACGGCTTGCATTGCTTGGTGCTCAATACGTCAATATTTTCAGAGAGGTAACTTTGCTGGAAAAACTAGGATTTCTCATTTGTTTTTAGGAAGTGCTAAAATTATAGTTATTTGATGTTTTCATTGTTAAGATACTCTTGGGTATAGTTCTCACTTATTTTGGGTTGTAAGATTACTTCAACTTGATCAAGACATGTTTTCTAAAGCACTTTCCTCCCTTCTTTTCAGGAAAAATGAACTCCATCAGGTGGCTCAACAAGCGTCTAATATTGAAGATTTGACTGAGGTTGTGCGAGCATCACTAACAATTATGTGTAAGCAGTGGTCAGATGCAATGCACACATTTCATGAGAAGTTTGATTCACTCTCTACTTTGATTACTGACCATGGTAACTTCTGATTTCAACCCTGGTTAATTGGTGATATATTTTGTTGGTTTTCTTGTTACTGGATTCTACCTTTTTTATGTAGGTCTGGACTCATCACCTCAGGAGGAGTTTCTAAGCCTTTTAGGTGGTGCTCGTACTAGTCCTCCACTTCATCAATTTCTAGTTAATTCTCTCGCTGAAGCGGTATGCTTGGCCTTAATATAGTATTCTTTTCATGTAAGGATAAATGATTGTGCGTTTGACTCATTGAATTTATTACCTGACAGGGCGTGAAACGTGTGTCAAAGGCAGTTTGTGGTGCTGGGAAAGAACTTCAGCTTGTTGTGCTTGATCATCTTCAGGTTCACTAGTTTCTCATAAAATAATGTAATATTTAGTGGTTGAGAACAAAGTTCATTATTCTTGTTTTGCTTTTCTGGCTTGAAGAGATGGCGGTCCTGATAATGAAGAATAGAAATAAACCTAGTGCTTTCGGTGCACATCTTTACTTTGAGTGGATCAGTTTTTATATGTACAATGTGTATATATAATTCAAAGCTTGAGGATGGCACATCTCATCCTTCTGCACCTACAGCTATGAGAATTTTGGATAGGCACATGAATATATGCGTAAATACATCCAAACAATCAGGCACATATTTATGTGTGTACACATAAGAACTGAGAATTGGAGCTACACGTTATTTTTATCGAACCGTCGTCCATTTTCCTGAATATTCCTTGCCAGTAGTGTTATGGTTATTTTGCATGCCTGATATGGTTGTATTTTGTGTGTTCCTTACATCAAGGGGCTTGAGTGGACACTAAAGATAAATATCCATTTCCCAGCCTGCTGCAGAAATCATTGGTTTCAGGATGGGAGAACTAAGAGGCCTTTCAAGATGGCGTGCACGATATAAGGATATTGGGTTGGATGAAAAATTAATTAACAATGCAACAGAGAAGTCTGGCATGTTTCTCATACAAGTTGAGCGGTTTATGAGGATACTTACATCTGTGGTGCAGCAGGTACTCTAAATTAAGGATTAAATATGTCCTTTTTTTTCAATAATTATATACATTCTTGCTTTTATATGTCATGTTTCCATGTGACAGAGATTTGACTAATGTATGAACAATTGTTAGCATATGTCATTGCCTTTTTAACATTATAGATGAATGTTATCTGATATGTATTTTGTTTGTAGCTATAGGAACTCTAGCCTTTCCGGTTGCTGTGCACGTAGACATCCTTTCTGAAATGATGGTCAACTTCTTCTATGGGAAATAACTTAAAGTTTTGGACTCTTAACATAAGTCTAATCACTACGAAACATTGTTGAATATTTAAAAACGGGAGACTGGCTGATATAAAAATGGCCATTTCAGAATATTTTGAGTCTTCTTGCAATTTCGGTTGGCTAACCAGAATATATACTGGAAATTTAGTTCTTGTTGCTTTTGACACCGTCCAGAACAAATTATAACTTTTCCCCCTTATTATATTCTTGAGTTGAAGCTCTAACATCTGGCTTTCTTTCAGTTCTCAAATTTCTTCAACTGGCTTTTAAAATGCATAAAACTGCTCATGCAAGAACCAAATGATCAGTTTCTAAGATACAATAGGTTTGTCTCTCAGATTTCCTTTATGTCTTATCTGTTGATTGATATTTATTTTGGACTTACTCTTTCTATTTGGGCAGTGAGCTTGTTGTCATATTCTTGAAATTTTTATATGATCAAGATCCTGTGAGGCTGTTGCTGGACCCCTCTGAAGTTGATCATGATGTCGAAGTTGATCTGTGAGTATTCTCGTTTGTTACAACTATCCCAATGTTTCATACAAATTTTTATCACTTGATACTGTCTTTCCTTGTGTATTGGATGATCATTGTCTGGGTTTTGCTGGGTTTGACTTGTATTCAAGGTAGGTCTTGATGTTGCTGAGAAGCTTGAGTTATAGTCAAACCCAGGGAGCCTGACATGAATTTTCCTCTTCCGTGCTATCATTCTGGTTGTCTGTAGCTCTTTATGCAAATCTATATGCATTGTTATTCGACATTGGAATGTAGTTGCCTGCATTTAATTTGACATTAGAATTGTTAATGTGGGCACATATACCAAGATTGAAAATAGCACCTTTTAAAAAGAGAATTAAAAAAGAGTTTTGTTGACGATATTTCTAGAGAAATTTTGCTGTTAATCGTACTGAATTTTAAGCAACGAGGCAAATAGAAACATATATACATAACATTTTTTTGGAATGTCTAATGGAATCGTAACACCCTATATAGTAGGCTTTCTTATTTTTTATGTGGAAATAGTGAGCATTAACTGTGAATGCACGTACAAGTGTTTGTATGAACATTTTTCAACAATGTGTAAGCATATGCACATGCATGCAAATATTTATGTGTCTGCCTAACTGTTTGTTGAACCTTGGATAATTAGTGCTGCTAAATCTTTCAGGGAAACAATGCAAAGAGTTAGAGAACTAGTACAATTTGGTGGATTTTCTGATTGCAACTATCTACGAAGAACATTATTAAAGGAATTTCAACAGATGGAGTCCGGGTATAGCTTCCTCCTTTCCATTGCTTTCATCCATTTTGTAACTCTCCAATAGAGATGTTACCACAATGAACATCTTATGGTGTACGTGTGGAGCTCCCAGGCATGAAGAAAATCTGTATATGTAATGTATCATTGCTAAGTGCTAATTTACCATGAGTCATCCAACTAAGGTTATCATATCTTTTTGAGTTCCAAGCACCATTGTTGAACAAATTGTAGTCTAGAAATGGTATGTCTTTGCCTTTCGCTGCCAATTGATTTACCACAGTTATTTGTAGAGCAAGTCTAAATTGTATATACCTTCTTTTATTTTTCTTTTATTATTGCCCAAGACACTTGCCTGGCCCCTTCCCCCTAAACGGTAAAATTAAAGTGAACTGACCCCGCATTTTTATTATTAGTTTAGCTTACTTTACTTCAAGTTATACATCTCTTATTAACAGCTCCAAAATTTCAGCTTTAAGGAAGCTTTCTTGATGCCTTTCACTACAATTTCAAGAAAGATACTTTGTGAGGATTCGCTGTCACTCTTCCCTCTTCCATCTTCACAAGCACCTTTGTCCTTTACAATTCCTTTGTCAGTAACTTATTACGAGGTACTTACAAGCCAGCGTGACATACTTGTGGTGTTAGGTTCTGTCTTTGCACGGTTAGGAGATGACTCATACAGTACTGTTAAGTTTAACTGAATGTTTATTATATATTCTTCAGCATTCTAATTATCTTATGGCTTTTGTTTGTAGGATGCATCCCAATCTTACCAGATTTCTGACCATGGGTTTATAGATTACCTATCTTTCCGAATACCAGACGAGCCTCTCTCAGATATCGCAAATTGTATAGGCATAGCAAGGGGGTTTATGCATGACTTGAGCCGTGTAAAAAGGGGCTGCAGTTCATTGGAAGCTGTTCTGTTATCTGTTCCGGAAGGTTATCAATGTGTGGACCTGTCCCTATATAAGGTATGACCTAGATATACCATGATGTGGTCTCCAGTCCTTTTCTTTCTTGTCTTTTGGTGATGTCATTCGACCACTTCTGTTTAAAACAGGAAACTCAAATTGTTCTATTACTAAATGAAATGAGTACCTCTTCTGAAAACAACGGAGAAGCTTGTATGATGATTGTGCAAGCTAGTGATCTTCCATTTGTATCAATTTCAAGATCGACTTCTCTAAATCATTGGGAGCTACATCAACTAAAGGTTTCACTCGTTCACTCTCATTGAAAATGAATTTATTTCAAGTCGAAATACTCTCCTTTATGACCTTGCCTCTGTTGTTCTTTTAAGTATCATGCTATGATTTAATTTACTTCTTACTTCCGCATTTTCTCGTTATTTTCTGAAAATACTCACTTCTAAGGAGTATGTCCAATCAGGACTCTGTTGTATACCTGCAAATGGAAAATGAAAAGATCCGCAGTATACCTCACTCTGTAATTGCTCCCTTGGCAGTTAGTGGTAAGTTTGTATCCCAAACTCATATTATTCTATATGAAATTTTTATTAACAGTTATGACCTTATGAGGATGTCTATAGGTAGCACTAAAAACCAACTCGCAACTGTAGAAGCAAAAATAGTGTTGCCGATCAGTTAAATAAAAATGATACTAGTGCAGACTTTTTTTTTTTTAATGCTTTTTGGAATTCTTAATCCAACAGCTTCTAGAGGGGTCGCTTGTGTCTTTGCTGCAAGGAAGCGAGCCTTGGTCTACATTCTGGACGAAGACGAAGATGAAGTTTGGGATTCAGAGTGACAACCTATTATACAATAATTTATATTTATGCCATTTTTTAGTTATTTATTTTTTTAAATGTAGTTGTTTTATGGGTTTGTTGTATTGCATTTTATGTTCATTATTTAATGGTTTTATTTATAATCAAATGCTAAAATTTAGATCTCATTTAAATTTCATTCGCAGGAATACTTGTGCAGGTCTAACTTTTCGCATTGGCTCACTGATCATTTTTCTAATGCCAGTTCTATAATTCTAATCATTGTTAACATATTATTAAGAAGAAATGTGTGGCAATTTTATGTCAAATAGTTGCCAATACAAAACGGTTGCCATGTCGAATGTATTATAGCCATTGCCTCAGCACTTTTATACAGTCCTTAAGAAATCAGTTTATCAAATTAATTGTTTACTCTGATTGAATAATATATTGTGGCTATACGATGATTTTGGTTATCGCATTCTTTTTGTTCATGTGAACATAATGAGAAGAATTGAGTCCAAACTTTTCAGCGGAGAGTTGCACCAAAATGGTTGAGTATTCAAAGAATAAGGAAATGTAGTGTAATCAGAAGGAATAAGTCCCTATCAAACCAACCTTTGCAAGAACAACTTAAAAACTCCAGCGAATGTCAAATGTTGCCAAGCTAGTAGGCTCTGCATGGTACATTTTCAACACCTAACACAATCTTATAAAGCAGCAGTGAAGTTTTGATCGGGAAGGATCATCCACTATTTGCAATTTATAATTACATTACGAGGAGAAAACACCGATAAATATTGAGTTGGATTCAGTACTAACACATTACTGACATATTAGACATATATTAGTAGTGAGAGAGTTACCTCCACTTCTATCCACTTTGCTTCCACAAGTAAAAAACAAGACCCAAGCAAGTTTCCTGCTTTTGGAAAGGCTTTTCCCCCCATAAATCGTCTGTCAGTTGAAACAGATCAACTGTTTCAGCCTCTGGAACTTCCAGCAAGGATGTTTACAGGAAGAAAACAACTAATACCGGCTGTTAAACCAGCTTGCAAGCATACTATACAGGCTAGAACTGTACAAGCAGAGAGATTCTCAGATGTCAGGATTGTAATCCAAGAAAAAGCAGGTAGTAATCGAGCGACACTGTAACCAATAATTCAAGTCCATGACAATTGTCCTCGCTCGCATTGGATTATAATTGAGCGACATGGGGAGGAGGCAGCCTAATAGCACCAAAACCAGATCAACTTTGCTTCACAGGCCACAGTTACGACTCATCCAACTCAACAAGTTGCCCCGCCTCTCGGCAGTCTTCTTCCCAATAAATATACCCCACCTCAGGGCAGCCTTCAGCTTCAGCCACCCAACAACGGCTTTGCCTGATGAACGAGAAGGCTCGTCATCAAAGCTGTAGTTTGGAGATGGGTTGGGCATGAATTGAGACGAATAAGGATAGCCATCTTCTGTACCATTAACGGAGCCATGGCCTTGGCCCCCCATGTTGAATAAACGAAGCAGGTGCTGCATGTCTTCATTTTCAAGCATCTCATGACTTCTCATACGAATCTCCTCCTCCGAGAAGAAGTCATCCACTCCCCTGTAAGAATTATTAGGATTTGAGGTGCCAATATTCTGGAAGCCGAATGAGGATTGTGGTGGACCAAGGGCCAAGAGGTTCTCGCTTCTTGGAATATGGGCTTGCTGCGAAGGATTGATTAATTGGTTCTGTAAAGGGAATGACATGTCATCAAACTGAATGGGAACATTGACACCTACATTCTGTGGCTGCATTGCGAGTCTGGAAGGCACACTATCATTATAACCTAGACAAACAAACAGGCAGACAAAGAACATTGATATAGTCAGCAATGAACCTGTGAACATGTAGCTCAGCATCTGAATGGAGAACATGGGGGAAAGTTTCATATCAATATAAAAAAGAAAGTGGCATCAAATCTTCACGAACAACATAAAAGGTTGAGGGACTGCAGTAGATTGCAACTGTTAAAATCCACCTTCAAGGTTAGTACTGATATCAATCAATATTATAATGTTCTTGATTGAGGTACCTGCAACTGATAAACCTGAATCCATAGAAGGCTGCTCTGAAGGAGGTGGAACTGAAAGGGTTGGTAGAGTGACCTGTTGGCCAAATGTATTTGCATAATTCTGTGGACCAGATGGAATATCTGTTTCAGCAACTACATTCTTATTCTGCATAAAACCTAATAGAGACTTGCCATCATACTCTATCACTTGCATCCAATTGTCATATGCCTTCTTCACTAAGGTGTCCACATAGACCTGCAAGAACCAAACATTCACGATAATTTTATTTCTAAATATAATACCCAGTTCTAGTTCAAACTTCTAATAGATACAGAAAAAGATATCGTTCCTAACTAACTTTTCAAAGTTGACGATAGAGCGATATTATAAGCCTCCAAATGTTTGTGTAATTTTGAATCAATTTGTTTAAATGAACCATTATGTTTGTGTTCAATTGCAATTTTATGCAACTGCTTGTGGACTTCTTCTATCTATGTCTTAGATATATTCTTTCAATTTGGAAAAATTTTTACGAGTAAACTAAGCAAAAGCTGATAATCTTGTTGTAATTTTTGATGGATTTGAAACACCTGAAAAGCAGATACCAATTATCCATCTCATATTTGTTATAAGGAATGGAAACCAAAATAAATTCCAAAAGTATATCAGATGGACAAGTTTATTAAAGAAATGAAACAACAGAAAAATTTACCTTTTGACTGTCAGAAAGAGAATCAGCTGAGTAATACTGTCCATTTGCAATAAGGCCACTCAACTCATAGATGTTGTTAAAAACAACGCCGACATTCCTTGCATCATCAGGATAATACACATAAAGTTTCCCACTTAGCATACATGTCTTTGCATGCTCCACAAGAAGGTCCCACATCTTATTCGACATGCCACTTCCAAGAATCTACAGAAAATGGATTAGAAAGAGTTACAAATAGCAAGATTGTGGATATGATTCCTGATTGATAAACAAATCTTACATTCCGTAGCCTCTGTGAGTCTCTAACTACAAGCCTTAAGAAATCTTCAACAGTAGAAATTCCAGCTTTATTCAGCCTCTTGTGAAATGACCCATCCTTTCCAATCTTCTCCAATCTCCAAACATCATCATGCATAAAAGGTGGATAGTGTTTCTTGTATACTGTAAATGGAAAACATTGCACAGAGAAAGACAATGTATAAAATAAGGCTCCTGTCAGCCAAACACAAGCAGATAGACAATGCATATAAATTCTGGAACATAAGCTTTGGCCGTAATTAAGAACTCACATTCTCCCCTATGATCCTTAACAGTAAAGGCATCCGTTTTTGCTTCACGAATGCGAATGCCTTCACAACAACCCGAGGCAACCTTCAGCCCTAGCCTGAACTTCCTGCTCCTTATCCAGCTTGAATTGTCAGTAAATGTAAGCTCTCCTAATGATCCTACTCCTTCCTTTAGTGTCACTTGCAGATCCCCAGTTAGAAGCGGCCTCTTTCCTTCACGCTCTTTAACCACATGACTGTCAAATTCTTCTTCAGTCCAATCATCATCATCTTCATTGTTGAAATCACCTTCAAGAACCACAACATCTAATTTCACTGAAGCCTCTGGGCCAGATGTGACAACAAGACCTGTGCTTGCATCAATCAACACAATATGGATTGCAGCACCCTGCTCGCCTTCCACTTTCCCTCCAGTAAAGAGAGGAAGCGACAACCTAGACCTGAAGTGCAGCTGCAAGTTCCTTCCATCCGGGCCTTCTATCCTTTTAGGAGAAGACCTGCATTTTCTCATATTAGAAAACCAGATTACTGACAACAATACATGACACCATGACACAATGACACAATAATTACAAAAAAGACAGTCTAACAGAAAGATCAACAAGCATAACAACCAAAGAATTAAATGCAAAAGCTAACATTAGCAATAAGTAAGATGAGACAAGTGCCAAAGTTTGAACCTAGACCAATTCTACTACATAAGCTGAAATATGATTGAAGAAGTTTTCAACTAAATTTATAGCTTATCTATACACTTTTGCTGCATACCTCTAACAGAACTTAAAATGATGAATTAAGTAGCCAATGGAAAATAAATGGAAACACAAATAATTCAACACAAACTAAGCTGCAAGAATGTTCACGTCCTAAGCATATATGTCATTTACTCTAGCACTACAGAAACATCCTGGCATTGGGTTCCAGCTCTTTAATAAAGTCACTTTCATAATACAAGTATACAACTAAACTGAGATGAAATCCCTCTAACTACGAAAGGTGGGATACATGATCTAACGGGTTTCTGTTCTGTCATTAACATTTTGACCAGCTGAGTAATAAATTTCATACCTCCCAGTAAGTTTGGCCGGCCCAAGTTTTGCCAAAGCACGTTCGACTTCTTCACTAACCTGTCCAACACCAAATATAATCAAAAGTTAATAAAGGCCAAAAGCATCATATATAAAAATGAACCACTCAAAAAGTTTAATGCTTCATAATATGCATCTCCACATAACAAGCACAAGAAAGTTATTTGAAGGAGAGGCACTGACATTAAAGGTACCTTGTCCTGACATCTAAAAATTTCGAAACAAAAATCCCAGCCAGCAATTGATGAGGACACAAAGCTACTAGCAGACACTATGTTTCATCCTAGATATGACATGTAACTGTTATTTTGAAATGTCTATATCTACTGTCCCTCACCTGTGCAACAGGAAACTGTCTTCTAGAGCTTTCAGTTTCCAATTGCATAATGTGGGCTAAATCAATCTACCAATCGTGGATATATGCAAAAAACCACTATTTAATAATGAATTTATAGGTAGACTTGCACAGCTAATCCCTTGAACTGATTCCCCTCTATCATGTAATTATACAAACAGAGGCCAAAGAAAGCTATCCTATATCTATCATAAAGAAGAACAAACCAGTATATATATTTATCAATCTTACAACTCTGCGAAGTATAGGCTCCAATGATGAACAAAGTTTCTGTAAACTATCCACCTTGAGAGCTTCAACAATTACACTGCATCAAAATTGAAAAATTGCCAATAAGAAATGTCTAACTTAGCTCCCAACAACAGTAACTTCACTTAAATCTTGGTAACCAAAGTATTAAACTCAAAATAATCAATAATCAAGAATCAAGGTTTACTATCCAACAGTAAGCAGTTATAGTTCCAAAAACAAAAAAAAGCAGTAATGATGACTTTTAAAATTTAGTAACCTCCCATGAGAACCAGAAAGGTTTCACCATGGACAAGACACAAGAAGAATTTAAAATCCAACAAATTTTATAGTTCAATCTCATCGTTTCAGACCACTAAATATCGTAATATCAATATAAATTTGCAAAATGAGTAGGAATAAAAGAAAAATTCAGAATTCAGATAAGCACTTCAACAAAAGACAAAAGGAAGAAAAGAAAAACCTTTTCGGTCTCTAACTCAAACATAACTACTAAGGTACATTATCAACTCAAATACAGGCCCATAAACCTTAAAAGATCAAGTTATAATCAATTTTAAATTACAAACCTAACAATTGAGCACACACAACATACCCTATCCACCCATAATCAAAATTCCCACATAATTACCTAATAATGTATGTTTATCTATCTAAAATATACAAAAAAATTCCTACCTACCTTGTCATAGATCATTTTCATAACATCGTCAACACAAATCACCCTGAAACCCACCAAAATTATCACAATTTAATACTTTCTACTTTAAAAATTTCCAATTTATATCCAAATCAGTCACAAGCTACTTAAATTCCACAGTAAATCCTCACAACAAAAAGCTACATCAAATCAACAATATTTCTCTCTTTTAAACACATTTTTAAACAGGAAACCACTTTTAACAACTTCATACACGACTCAAACAACAAATTCATGATTCAACCAACAAAATTCTTACCAACTCCACACATCAATCAACAAACCACCTAAATAAACAGTCAATTTCTCACTAAAAACAAAAAAATAAAACAATTAATTTACTATCTATCAAGTAAGTAAATAAATAACTAAATATATATATATTTATATACCTAGCCAAAGCAGGTCGTTTCCGGTCAGGCTGGCCTTCTTCAGCCGAACTCGAATCCAATCCTCTCTTACTATTTGATCTCTCCATGTACCGCGTCTGCATCTTCCACCAAACGACACCGTTTCACTGCCGTCTCTACAACAAACTCCACCAAATCACCAAAAAGAAAAAATAAAAAAAATAAAAAAGCACTTCAAATAAACCAAACCTTGCAGTTCATACATTCAAAAAAAAAAATAAATAAATAAATAAAACCTTGCAGTTCACGATTTGGAGGCGATTTGACTTAAAAAAACAACAAAAAGGAAGAGGAGAATATAATTCTTCACAAGAGAGGATAAAAAGAGAGTGAAAAAGCGAGCGGGAAAGTGAAAATCTGCCTGACACAGAAGTTTCAATTTTTATCCTCTGTTTTTAAGTGTGTGAGAAGTTTCGTGGAAATAACTGCGAATTTTCGTTGCACTTTGTGAGAGCGTGTGGGGTTTTATTGCGGGATTTTGTCAGGTTGCGATAGAGTGACGGCTTTCGTATCGTTGTGCGAAGCTGGGATCGGTAGTTGGGCGGTGGTTGTGATGATTTGGGCCGTTGGATTTGAGTTAAGACTGGGAATCTTTGAATTTTTTTATTGCTTTTTACACGTGAGTTGAGTGAGGGGTTTTGTGAATAGTGGAAAGTGTCTTTTAATTTACGGGAGAATTTCAATTTCATCATTATGTTTTTTTAAAATTTTTCATTTTTAAATATAAATCCGTTTATAACCTATATAATCCCTTACTTTTTAAAAATTCATCAAATTAGCCATTCTATAAGGACCAAAATAAAGTTTTCTTATATTAAACATAGGGACTAAAATGATGATAAAATGATTAATTTGATGAGGTTTTAAAAAAGTAAAGGACCACACAGATTATAAACGGATTCGTATTTAAAAATAAAATTTTTTTCAAAAATATAGAGATCCAAATGAAATTTTCCCTTAATTTATTTACCTAAATGAAATTATTAATTGATTAGATCATAATTGTTTGATTGATTAGTAATAATAAGGAATTAAATAAAAATCAAACGTTGAAGGTTATACGTATATGATTCGTCGATTTGATGGCTTTGACATACTGAATCTGCCTAACTATTGAGATAAAATGGCGTGGAGTCTTGGACAAGGCAAAGTTGTTTCCTTCTTTCTTCGTGTGTCCTTTTTTTTTTTAGAAGTCTTAATGGTTTGAAATTTATAAACCATGCTGTTGTATAATAACAATTTCAATGATTAAAGTCAGACTCGCAGCAGTTGAAAAATCTTTATAATATCTGTATTAATATTTTTATCTTAATTGCAATAGATGTATATTTGTGATCAACTTCATTTTTATTTTTATAGAAAACACAAACAATAAGGTGGTAGTCAAATAAGAGGGTGGTTTTTTTTAAGCACAAAAAAGCTTGAGTTCTAAAATTAAAATTTAAAAATTACCATAGGTTCTTTCTGGTGTCTTTACAAAATCCTGATTCTAAAAAAACTCTTAATTTTTAGTATTAACTTCAAAACTCACTTTTTTGATGCTATTCATGACAATTTTCACGACAAAATAATGGATCTACAATTCTAATTGCCATAAGAATATTTCTACAATTTCTAATTTTTCACCAACAGCCTAAGACGCCATGGAAACTTCAAGTTGAAATAGGCTCATAATAATACATGGAGAGAAATTTTGTGTGGACCAAATGGATTCATGACACATCATTTGACATATATGTCTCGTCTAATTTTGAGATTTTATTACGTAGACGTAGTGGTGATGTGTAAACATCCATTCCACTCAAGCTATTTTCCAAGGCATGAGCATTTTGTCTGCAAATTAGATCCTGATCAACGGTTTAAGTAGGACCAAGATAAAATCAATTAATGCCGAAACAACAGCAAAGTCAATTTAACTTGTAGGGACAGCAAGCAAAATCATGAGAAGAAAGGGCCAAGGACAAGAAACAAAATCAATCCATCATATTCATGGTTTCTTGGCATGGCATATCAGAAAAGAATGAAGAGAAAATGGAAAATAATAATAATAATGATAATTAAATTCCTTATAAAATCAATCATGTTTAGAGTCAGCAGTGATGCTGGCAAAGAATAAAAATCTACAACCAACCAAAATGGTGTGTAGAATATCTCAGCAGTTGCAGATGTTAGAACTTAAAACACTATATTCCCTTCAACAGCATCACGATTCGAACTTGTAACTTCAGTAATTTGATTGATGGGAAGAGCTACCGCCGCTTCTGGTTCTTTTTCTTTCCTATCTTTTTGTCTCTTTTACTTCGTGGCTTTGGACGTGATTTCTGTCTTGCAACTTTCTTGAATGATTTACTTTTACTCACAGGTATGCTGTGCTTTTTATCAGCTGGAGCCATGGAACTTGGCATGGTTGATGGTATTGTTTCGTTTGGAAGGTCTTCTTCTTCACGGGAGATCTCACTAGTTGTCACAGTGACTTTCATATCACCATTGTCATACAGAGTCGTCCCTTTTGATCAACAAACAAAATAAAAAACAAATGTATTGAATATGAAGCTTAAGCTCATGCAAGAACATACTCCACTAAGCAATGCGCCAAATTCATATGTGCAATGGAAGTACCTCAAAAACTATAACAAGTATAAAATTATATTATGCAGGTAATAACCAATATTTTCCGAAACAGTCAATAAGAACACTATTGGTCCTCCTAATGTCTTCATGAAGATGGAAAAAGAACAATGTCAGTATCAAAAGCAGCTTCATCCCATCGTCTTGGTACTTGCTAAAACCTAAGAAGACTGATATATAATGGAAATCTTATGATTCAGCAGACCAGTATTTGTTTAGCAACTTTAGAATTTAAATCTGTCTGAACTCTAGATTCTAGTAAACAAGACGACCACTATAGGCCAAGTCAGGACTAAACAACATTTAGCATGTCAATCTAGCAGATCAAAACTACCATGTAAAGGTAGCCAAAAGGGCTTTTAAATGAAAAGTGATACATACATATTTCAATTCACCAACTTGCATTTGCAGAAAAAAGTACCTGTAACAGATGCAACTGGCTCTGTTTCTTCATCCTCCTCGCAGTATTCCTCATTTTCATCAGGCACTGAATCAGTGGACGGTGGAGCTCCACCATACATAACATACTCTCGTTCCAATTTCCTCTGCCACATAAATAAAGATAGCAAAGTAAACTATCTAAGCAATAATATCTTGAATCAGTTCGCAAATTACACAGACAACCAATATCATCTTAACTACCATAGTAAACATTGTTCTTATTTTTTTTTTTTTTTAGTACTGGTACCAGGATGCTACCAGTACCAGGACCAGCTACGATATGACCCTGAAGTGCAACTGGAAATCTACTCTCGTAAGGCAGGAGGGAACAACCCATAGTAGGTTGGGGAAAATTGCCCATAAAGTGGGACTTGGTGAGATTAAACTCACCACCTTAAGCCGAGGTTGTGAGTGGGTCATGGTCATTCCACCAGACCGGGCCACCATTCTCACTAAACATTGTTATTAAAATTACACAAATATATAGTACTTGCAGCAGAAAACATTTCTTGATAATCCTAGTTAAGTTGTAAAATGGATGATCAACATATAACATGTTAGTTTAATATTAATCTCAACAAAACGAAACAGACGTATGTCGTACTTCTCAGGTACGTTGGATGCATTTAGAGAGCAATAATCATAAATCATGAAAAAGAAGTAGCAACCTTATGCAACACTAATTAAGCCAATGTCTAGAGTAACACACATGCAAAGTGAAGTGGGCATCCATTGAAACCAAAACAACCCTATCAATCAACAACGTCGAGTACAGGTAAATACACCACATTAACTCCATTTAATCGAACCTTTTTGCGTTGCTCGAGACGCTTGCGCCTTAGAGCCTCCTCTTGCTTCTTTTCAGCTTCCTTTCTTCTCTTCTTCTTCCTCTTGTGAAACCCAGACACGTAGTCCCTTCACATAACGAATAAATCAGAACTTGAACAAAATAAACCAACCCCACATAACCAAATTTACCAACAATCGAGACAACAAAAAAAATAAAATAAAATAAAAGATGGAGGGTTTTTGCTAATACTTGAGGTCCTTCTCGTTGAAAGAAACAGCTAGAGCTTTGTTCTTGAGAGCCCTTTTTTTGATGTGGCGGCCTCGTACTTTTGAGACCTGTGCTGCTTCTTCTTCAATCTCTTCTTCCATATTTGCTCTAGCTATTGAAGTTGTTTTCACTCCTGCTGTGTCTTGAACTTAGAAGCTTTGCTAGGTGCTTCACAAAAACAGGGGCTCGCGTTAGTTTGGGTCGTTAAACGGGTTCGATTTCTGTTCGGGTTATAATTTGAACTGGTTGGTTTCGCATGGGCTTTTCGAGCTTGAGGATTTCTATTTGGGTTATAATTTGATTTGGTTGGTTTGGGATGGGCTTTTTGAGCTTCAGGCCTGTTTGGGAGAAAATAAAAATGAGATTACAGAACCAAATGTCGTTCGAGTACATTATTATTATTTTTCCTTAGTATAAAAATATTAAATAAATTTGATGTTCATTCAAAATCTAATCATATGTGTGATAATCTTAGTTATCTTTTTTATTGTTTTACTTAATTTTTAACATCATCGTTGGTCAAAAAAAAAGAAAAAAAAAATCATCGAAGGTCTATGAGACTTGATAAATTTAATAATTGCAAGCATTATGCACGCCTAACAAGTCAATCACTTCACTTATGCTTAGAGATTTTATAATAAACGTGGGATTCCAACTTCCACAATGAATATAAAGAGAAATGATAAATAAATTGAAGTATGAGAGTGGCTGAGTATCGTGCACATTTTTATAGTAAGGATAAGGTTTTAAGTTTTTGACTGTTTATAACAAATGATTCAAATCTGTTATTTTAAGACATCATTATATAACTTTCTATATTTCAAAATTTAAATATAAATTTTTTATTTTTTAAAAATTTAACACGTCCCATTTATATTAATCCTTCTCTAAAAGTCTATATATATGAGAGCATCTGGTTTTTTATAATTACTGTAATTAAATTTAAATTTAAACACAAAAACTCTAATTGGAAGTCACAATTTTAGAGCACCTAAAAGCATGTTTGATTCTCAAGATTTGGATGATATTCTCAATCTCGTGTTTGGGTCGAGGAAGAGATGATATATTTCTCTTCCCGAGCCCACCAACACCACCTATCCTTGCTAAGGGGGTAAATGGATTTCCAACCAAAATGGTGGGAATCCATTTCCCACCTTGGCAATAATGCCTCTCTCTCTTTATTTCTCCTGTTTTCTCTCATGTTTTATTTATATTTCTCCCGTTTTCTCTTTCACTCTTCTCTCTTTCTATTTCCACCCAGTCATTTCCATCCACCCATCTCCCTTTTGTTTGTCATTGTCTTCTTCTTCATCAATCACCATCATTGCCATCCTCATCTTCTTCGTCATCATCAACCACTACCATCGATACTCTCTTGCCTTTCTTTTATCATATAGGTTGGTTGAATATATATGAAAATTCATCTAAGTTGCGGTTAGAGAAGAAATTGATATTTCGATTTTTTTTGGAATCTATGCGGATTTGATGATTGATGATGTTGGTTTTGATGATTGATAATTTTGACTTTGATTTTTATTGTTCAATCTATGGGTTTGATAATATTGTGATATTGAAGATGGTAAGAGATCATGTCGAAGATAGTTCGATGATAATTATGATTTTTTTTTTTCAAATTTTTAAAGATCTTTTAATTAATTTAAAGTATATAATAAAATATTTAAATCTAATCTAAAATTTTATCAAATATTAGGCCGTACCTTTTAATTCAACCAAATTTTTTTTTTTTTCAATCTCATTCTCTTTTTCATCTTAATTCCGCGTGTCAAAGGTAGAAGTGTAAAGGACGACCCAGCCTCGTCTTATCCGGGTTAAAGCTTTTTGTCACCTATAGCAGCATCTGACACTGAAAAGAAAATTACTGAATGATGGCTGCAATCAGAAAATGCTGGACTTCTATGTTGCCCCATGAAAGTGAAACCCAGGAACCCAACGCAAGTTCCAAAGTGAATAAATGACATACAGATTGTGGGGGCCCTATATATTCTGATCAAGTACTGGTATTAAATATGAAATGTAAAAATAATTGAAAAGAGCCCAGATATTATTGAATTTCAAAAAATATCTAATAATGACATCATTTGTAAAACAGTAGTTAGATTAGGACACGAATTTTATATGTCATGGGACAAGCCTGTTGTTTAATTGTTTAACTGTTAACCATTCGATTGTTTAACTGTTCACCATTCGATTAATTTTTTACATAATTAAACTTGGCAAGATAGTTGAGTGATTTTTTGAGTTTGATAGGTTATTTGATATATGAGAAAATGCATTTTAGGAAAATTTGTAGACAAACCCATGGACAGATATTACACAAGAAGCAAACCATGATCCTAACGAAGCTTTGGCAGTTCGAAGAATTTGTTTACTAAAGCCCCGGGAAATTCAAAATACCAACTAATGTATATTTATGATATACATGTGGAAAAAATGGCCTTCTCTGTTTAACATTAAGTTTGATCCAATTTTATGAAAAATATATTCAATTAAGAGTTTATTTTGTTATTTTGTAATTTTTTAAATAATAGATCTTGATTAATAACCTTTTTAATATAGCTCTAAATTGAAATAAATCTGTATTTTAATAAAATTTTCAAAATGGATTTTTTAAAATATTATTACTGACTTTTTTGGTTAAAAGAGTTCATATATTAATGACGTATATACAAGTGTGGTCATTATGTTCTCATTACTGGAAATGGTGCATCGGATGTATCATTCAGGGAGGATTTGATTTTAGCTAAGAATTTAAAATCCTTTCCGATGGATAGATGTTAATACAATCAATATAATTATTCTACTGGTGTTATTGTCAAAGTCCAACGACGTTAAATGAAGGAGTTTATTCAATATAAAATTTATTAAAATTTAAAATATTTCAAAATTTTGAATGTATTCAATTCAAATTTAAAATTCAAATTTGAATAGATTTCATTGAAATCTAGATATATATTGAATATATTAAAATTTATATGTATTTAATTCAATATTTTTATGAAATCTTATAAAATTGTATAACAAATCATATCATTTTTCTAAGAATTTCATTCGATTTATTAAACAATTCTGACAAAATCTTATGAAGTTTATAGAATAAGTAAATTAATCAAATTTATTAATAAAAAATATATATATCATCAAACTCCAATAAACCGTAAATTAAATACATCTCCCAAAACTTTATGCGGAAGCTGTCAAACCGCAGGCTGTATATCTCATACCAAAAATCTGGTGGTACTAATTATAGCTTTTTAGCTTTCTTCTTCATAGAGGATAGGATCTGGTTGATTAAGTGGCCAAGCTATATTGATTCTTCTCTTTAACGAATATCTGAGGTTTATCCTATACAAGCATTTCATTTCACAAACACTATTATTTTACATAAATTAAAAGGCACAATGATACATGCAAGCGAAGAAAATCAATTAACTAAATGCAAATTAATCATCTCTCAAGTAGCATTCCCCTCGAAAAAAACCGAAAGTATAAACCCATTAAATTTTTTTTTCCCAAACCAATTTAAGAGCAAAAAATCAAATATTTGAATTTTAAAATACAAATAAGATACTAACTAGATACAAGTAAATCTAAATAGTTTAGACTCTTCTTTCGACTCTAACATATGTTTCGAAATTTCAAAAAAAAAAAAAACAAGTAAATAGATAATGACTACGGAGATAAAAAAATAAAAAAAAAATCGAAATAAAAACCTCAACAACTTTTCCTTGAAAACGCGAACAGACAAACAACAACCGAACAAAGCAAAGCGTGACAGCGAACTCGAAAGCGTGCATCACGAAGACGAAACATAAAAATATACCTGAACTGGACGTCTCAACCGAGGACGCACAGTCTCTCTCTCTCTATCAGAAATGGATCAGGCGATAATGTCGGACCGAGTTATCGTCAACGGAAGTATCACGCCGATGACGTTGACCGCTGACGGCGTTCTCCGCTGGACTGGCGAAGGTCAACGGAGCTTGACTGTCGAGAAGGAGGTCCTCGGATTCGCCGTCGAAGGAAGTAGGATCAGAATCCGGACGCTTTTGGAAGGCGGAGGTGGATTCTGCTGCGGCGGCGGCGGCACCTCGGGAGCTCTGGTCAGGAAGGATTTCGTTTTCGAGCCACAATCAATGGACTCTCAGCGACTCTGGTGCCACAAACTCAGTGAACACATCGATTCTTTTGGTCGGTTCTTTTTTCAATTTTTGATATTAATGATATATATATTTATTGTTTTATGTTCTTGACAGTAGAAAATGTATTTAATTTAGTTTACGTCAGTGAGACAAAGGTATTTCACTTTTACTGTTTTTATTGCTTTACTTTTCTTTATTTTTTAATTTTTTTGTTTTGGTTTGTAACAGGTCGGCCAAAGAGGCTGTTTATATTTGTGAATCCATTTGGAGGGACAAAAAGCGCGTCTAAGATTTTTCTTGATGAAGTGAAACCTCTCTTCGAGGATGCTAATATCCAATTCACAGTGCAAGGTTTGTTTTTTATGTTGTGTAGTGGTAGTTGGATTTTCGATAATGATTGTGTTGGGATTGTGGATGATGAGTTTTTTTGTTTTTTGTCTGTTTATTGATGATCAGAAACTAATTATCCATTGCACGCCAAGGAAGTTGTTAATCGACTTGATCTTTCCAAGTATGATGGTATTGTTTGTGTTAGTGGTGATGGAATTCTTGTTGAGGTTGGTTGGATTTTCTTGTCTGTTGCATTAATTTGATATTTTTGGATTTTTTTGTCTGATATTGTGTTGGTTTTGGAAGTGTCTGCTAAAGAGTATTTTTCAGGTCACTAGTGTGCAAATTACTGCATTATTTCAATGTAGGAAATTGTTTGTTTTGGTTGTGGCAATGTATGTTCTGTTTTAATAAACAGTAGGATGTCTGTTCTTTTAGTTTATTAGAAATCATTATTACTTGTTCAGCTTGTATTTAAAGAATTTTGTAGAATTCGGAAATATATGTAGATTTTTCCCTCTCAACGCCTCAACTGCTGATATTAAGAGATATATACTTTAAGATGTGCCATAGCATATGTCAATAAAATGGCCATGCTTATCTAAGTATTTATAGCATCTGCTGCATTATCAATATGAAGGCTGTTTTGGTGTGGTATTTATTTGCCTTTGAGACTGGATGTTCACTTTGTCCTTGTTTAATTTCTCAACTATGGCGTTGTTGTATTCTCTGTTCCTTTGTCTTCATTACAAACGTTGTCTATTTTAGTAGGTGGTAAATGGATTACTTGAGAGAGAGGATTGGAGTGCTGCAATTAAAACACCACTTGGAGTAGTTCCAGCAGGTACTTTCATTTCATATTTAATTACTGTTTGGTGGTAATTCATCTAAACTAATTCTTTTGAGCATGGAGGGCCTGGAATTCTTATGCCAATGAATGGAAGGCAGTATTATGTTTGTTGCATAGTTTCTAAATTTGTTGTCTTTAGGCCCATGTATCAACATATAGGTGATCCCCAAAAGAAAAATGGGGTTCTAGATTTTTTTTCTTTCTATGTTTAAAGAAAATATGAGCATTACTCAGTGCTTTCTTCATTTCTATTAAAAACATTCTTGGTGTGGTCATTAAACATTTTAATGAGTTTCCAAGGATTTGAATTTTGTCACTGTTTTTCTGGATGCAGGCACAGGAAATGGCATGGCCAAATCTCTATTGGATTCTGTTGGTGAACCCTGTAAAGCATCAAATGCTGTTCTTGCTATTATTAGAGGTTATAAGTTTGTTGTTTCTTTGAATATGTACAATTGTGTAGTCTTATATATAATAAAATGTAGTTTCTTTTGATTAATGATTTTCTCCTTTATGCTACTTGTCTGCAGGCCATAAGCGTTCACTGGATGTAGCTACTATCTTGCAAGGGGAGACCAGGTTTTATAGCATCTTGATGCTTGCATGGGGTATAAAAACAATTCCACCTACCATTGCTAGAGTCTGTGGTTAAACAACTACTTTCAACGATATGTTCCTGGAATGAGCTTCAATAACTTTTAGTATTTTTATAAAATTAATGTTTTCTCAGGTCTGGTGGCAGATATAGACATTGAGTCTGAGAAATATAGGTGGATGGGTAGTGCCCGTATTGATTTCTATGTATGTTCTAATTCCATATATATGTTCTGTATGTTTTGCTGATGGTCTGATGGAATTTTATGTGGTTATGCTTCTTTTTGTTTTTGCTTTATAGTTTTCTAATGGATGCATTGGTTTTGCTAGAATCTTTTTCCTTGTAGATTTATTTATTGAAATAACAAAGTTTTCTAACTCTTGCTACGCAAAAATATGGATCACTTCAGACTGGTTCATGATATTGACTTTTCCATTACTATTAATTCTATAAACACTAATTTTGGATATTGTCCAAGTAGGACCTTGATACCTACTATCTGTTCATTTATTTGATAAGAAAAATCAGATAATGTGGTTCTGAACTATGTTCTATCAGAATGATGTAACTTATATGAAACCATTTTTATGTCATGCTGCTATGGTAGGAGTAATTAAAATAAACTGCATGTATCTATGTATTAAACCTTTAAGAAAATTGTGCTCCATGTCATTATTTACAATTGATATCATCATGATCATCCTTTTGAACTGAAAAATGTTAAAAAAGCATATTTTTAGATAAGTACATTTTTTATGATGGTTCATGTCTAAATGTGGATGGGAGAACATGAAAAGAAATCGATCTTGCATTAGTTGGATTGTTGTATTGACTGGGCTTTTTCAACCACTTCCATTGTCAGACAGCTGGTGCTTTATTGTAATGAAAGTTTCTTCCCAAGTGATTGTTGAATGCCAAACCTCACATAACCTGTTACAGGACTTTAAACCCAAACATCTTTGGGTGGGAGTAAATATCTAAAGAAATAATGCCCAAGTCATCAAAAACTAAATTCTGCATTTTGGTTGTGATTATATCAGAAAAATATTCATAGGTTTTTCTACTATTAGCAAAAATCGCATATTGCATCATCCTACCCTCAATTGTTTTAGGCAGAAAATTAGTGAATGGTAGTTTGCTGCTTGTCAGTGATTAGCATATGTGGTTTCTATATGATTATAGTATTGTATGATTTTCTCTTCGGCTTTCTGGTTGGACCTGATATAGACAACAGTTTGAATCTGCTAACTAGCTAGTGTTGATATTTTCCGTTTCATGGGCACAGGGTTTTCTGCGAATCCTGGATTTGAGGCATTATGATGGACATGTTTCTTTTGTGCCTGCACCTGGCTATGAAGATTATGGGGAACCAACAAGTTACAGGGGTTATTCAGTTGGTGAACAAAGCATTGGCTACTCAAGCCAAGAACAAAAGATTAAGGTGCGACAACATGCGTACCAGATACCTGATCATGATTTGGAGAACCTACAGTGGAGGACAATTAGTGGACCCTTTATTTCAGTTTGGCTGCATAATGTACCATGGGGTAGTGAAGATACCATGGCTGCTCCTGATGCGAAGGTTTGGTGTTTTCTGCTCTCATCTTGACATCCATTTTTATTTAAATTTCACTTGTCTCTCTCTCTCTCTCTCTCTTTTTAAAAAATATCTCGTTTTGTTTTTGGTGGTTTGCTCCTTATCTATGTCATTAACCCACATCCTTATCTTGTCTACATGGTGTTCCTGGTATTGTACTTGATGTTAGTGGTATCGTATTAGTTGATAAAAATAAGAAATATATGCCTTTTTTTTTTTGGTAATTATTCTTTTATCAAAGGGAAGGGAGTGGGTCAAGAATATGATTATATCACTTTTATGTGTTATATAGTTACATGATGCGTCTTATGACAGACATTTTTTGGTTAATTTTCTGGTTGACATGCAGTTCTCAGATGGTTTTTTGGACCTGATCATCATGAAGGATAGTCCAAGGTTTCCATTGCTTCTAGCAATGATGAAACTGAACAGTGGAGATCATGTCAAATCACCATATGTGCAGTACCTCAAGGTGAGTCCAAATTATTCTAACAATCATATTACATGTTCTGGATCTATTTTAGTGATCCATAAAATGTTTTCAATATTGTAGACAGATTTTGTTAAGTATCATTCTTGATAATATGTATAGATTTCTCTATTTTTCTCAGTCCATTAATCGAATCTGCGTATTCTATGTTTTGCAACAAATTAAAGGTTAAAGCATTCGTGTTGGAGCCTGGTCCTTGCACTAAGGATCCAACCATGGAAGGAATCATTGACTCAGATGGTGAGGTCCTGGCCAGAGGAAAAGGAACTTATATGTGTGACCAGAAGACCTTGATGACCTATAATAAGCTTCAAATAACAGTTGATCGAGGTTTAGCTACTATATTTTCTCCTGTATAGAAATTTAACTTTTATGTGGATATTTATTATGATAGTCAAAATTTTCTACAGTTATTTATTTAGCTTTGCTTGTACAAAAATAAGAATGCAAAGTAAGGGAATTGGAAAAGAACAAAAAAATCTTTTTAGTTAGTTGGTTACTGAGAAAGTTGTGAATATATTTTGAGATTAAAAGCAAAATGCATTTCATGTTTACGTTTTTCTTTGAAAATCATACCTCTTTGAGGATATATGTCAAGTAATTGATTGTTCTTGTTTTCAGTATTAATAGAACAAACATTTCTTCGATAAAATTACAAATAGATGATAATATTTTGTTGGATGAAAGAAAATATATTAACATAACATATCCGCTCAAGCTTAGCTTTTTTATTTTTTTTTAAATTATTATTCTTTACTGAGATTGATTGAAGGAACACTTGAAAGGAAGCGACCTACGCATAGGTAGAGGGTGGTCTATATATAGGTGGGAGAAACACCAATTTAAGGGTGGAAAGATGTTGAATCATGGTCTCACATAAGACTATAGGATAGCAGCGCTTTTTAGCTCTTTTGTAAGCTAGTTTTCCTCCGTAATTAAATCTTAATTTGCAATGCAAAGTATGTAACTTTTATAAACAAATACTAATCAAATTGCAATTCAAAGTATGCGACCAAGCTTAGCATTTTTGTGAGCTAGTTTTCCTCCATAATTAAATCTTAATTTGCAATGCAAGGTATGTAACTTTTATAAACAAATACTAATCAAAATCTTTATCTTCAGATATGTTACTTTATACATTTATTTACTTGGAAAAGGTAGTGTTACATGCACTGTGTCATGAATTTTTTTAACTTCATAGTAGCCCGCACATGACGGTGCGGTGAGGCGATAAGTTTGCTGCGTCGATAGATTCTTTGGGAATTAACTTTTAGGTTGTTAGACGGCTGGAGTCATCATTGATGCTTCGAGGCCAAGACAGCCATGCAATCACATTCATGGTGTGAATGGTCGATTCATGCAATGTCACTCTCATTTTCTCTTTTGATGTATATGATTGATTACACGTTAAGTTTGGCAAAAACTATTTTATGATACGTAATCGTAAACTTTGTAGACTAAGCAAATAACTGTCTTGAATGCCTTGTAATCACAAAATTTGTCTCGCTTGATCCCGGGCATCAAACTCCAGGCAGTCATCATCAATTGGAGCCTAGAAACACAAGTAGACACAATTAAAGGTATCATTCGCCTAAACTTTTTTTTAATTATATGGAGTCTTAAGATTTAAACCTCTTAATAAAACCGATTGAACATTTCACTTGATCTTAAAAGGTTAAGGATTCAAGTCTCATTCTCGTCTAAAAACATAAGATGTAGGTGGATTTTTCTAAATTTAATTCTCCTTCCCATCTTAAGATAGAAATATCTGTAAAAGAAAAAAAAATGATTATAAAGAAATTACTAACATTTAATAAATTGTATTAGAAGGGGTGTCCAAATTGGATGATAATTGAAGACAGGAGATTTTCATGTTCAAACTGATCATATTTGTATGTGTGGCCAGTGTGGGAAGGCATGAAATTGTAGTGCAATGATTTGGTTTAAAATTTAAATGGCTTAGAAACTTAGAAAAACTTGGCAAAGTTGAGGTGTGGACATGCTGGCTTTTTGTGTTTAAATGTAAAGAGAAGTCAAAGTTGTAGGAACAAATCTCACGTGCTGAATGCGCGATTATGAAACCTCCAAACCAACAGCGAAATGGTCCAGATGTAAGAAAAAACTTTCCTGTGGGAGTGGATGCATGTCGTGGGGCGCATCATGAACCTTTTTCCATGTCACATGGCAAATTTTACTTGTATCGTGATTATATTATTAGAATATGCATATATATATATATATATATAGAGACAGAGAGAGAGAGAGAGAGAGAGAGAGAGAGAGAGACTTTCTTCAAAACAATCGATTCATGAATTGTTGTGTTGTCTGATTAATCATCAAATAAATAAAAGATTACTTTTTTAAGTGAAGTGTCCATGAAATAGAAAATACCTTGGTTGGACTCAGAAAAAAAAATGTCAAACACTTTGTTATTCGAACGGATGATATATTTTCAATTAAAGTTTCGCCACGAATGAAAATTAAAATAACAAATAATACCGATTTCCTAATACATTTCAGTTTTTTCCTCTAATTTATACAGGAAAAATTAAATTCTATGATTATACATGTATAGATACATTAATATGCAATTAATGTTAGTACGTTAAAAACTAAACACTAAATTTATAACATTTACTTGAATTGTGCTTACTTATTTTTGTTAATAGATCTGTACCAATAATTCCTCCTTTTAAAGTTTTAATAGTTTATTATTATTTTTTTTAGGACTAGAGTTGACTTATAGGATTATCGGGATCAATCGAGATAAGAACACTGATGATGCAGCTCGTAATACTACTCTAATATAGAAGAGATCTACTTATATAGTGATGGAAAAGTAATCCACATAAAGATAAAGACAATTTATATGTAATGATGAGAGAATTGTTATTCAACAATTCGAGTGTTGAATCCATTCCACCGAAAGTATGAGTTTCGACATATTGATAGTTTAGTTTGAGTACATACGTTTAAACAATCTTTAATTTTTTAATATAGTACAATAAATCTAACGTGAAATATTATAAATCTAATTGAATTACCTTTATCACCAAACTCCTTTATTTATCTTCTCAAAAAAAAAAAGAAGAAAAGAAAAAAGCCTTTATTCATAAAATATATTTCTATCGAGGTAAAAATATTATTCAATAAATTATCTTCAAAAAAAAAAAAATATTTTTCAAGAATCACGCTTTCAAACAAGAATCATGAATGTGGAAATTTGGAGGGAGGTGGGTCCCACGTGAAAGGCAACTGACTAGAAGAAAAGGATGAGCCGTTGAGATGAATCAAAATGGACGATGGAAAAGTGGGGTTCGAAATCAATCAGAAAATTATGACATCATGGCCTCACTTCACTTCAAAATCTTCATACATTGCAGCATACCACTTTACATCATCACCAACGGCAATTCAAATGAGATGTGATTATACACCTACCCAATATAATTTTTAAATTATTAATATCATTAATCTTAATTATTTATTATATTATTTTTTTATTTAATTAAAATATAATGAAAGTTAAGATTAATACTTCTAACAATATAAAATTATGACATACTAACTATAGAAATTTTGTCATAATGTAGATATATATACTCATAGTCTTTTATTTATAATGTTTTTGATGTATGAGATTTTCGTACTTTTTTTATAGAAATTTTTATTGTTATCGATATAAATTCAACTAATTTTAATTTATTATCTCAAAAAAAAAAAACTCACTTTAATTTATAACAATATAAATTAGTTTGTATTGGTGTCCATTTTAGTTTCAATTTATATAAATGGGGATTGAGATCATATGCGAAAAAATTTATGTTGAATGTTACGGTTAATTAGTCCTATAGATTATACCTATATATATTACACTGTGATATAAAAACTGTGTCTGAATCTATCAAAACTAAAGTAGGTAAACAATAAACACAACTTAAATAACCTACTTCTATTGTATGAAGAATAAATATATCTATATATGCTTTGCATTAAAAATGGAAGGGAAGACACACACTCAAACAAAAAGGGTTATAAACTTTCTTTTCTCCTAAGGCATATTTAAAAAGATTTACGTCATGTCATACTTTCTTTCTAACATGAGAGTACGTTAATTGTAAGAAATATTTTCGAATGCTGAAAGTACCCAATTGTGATTTGGATGTGTTTTCATTTAAGTAAACTTATTATTTTGTAACTTATGGAATTCCAAGGAAACTAATTATTTTTTGGAACAACCTCTATGAAGAAAAATAACTATGTGATTTTTTTTTTTTTTTTAAATAACTACTGTGATTTCATTGGAAAATTATATTGCAATCAAATACAGTCTCATGATTTGACAACATAATTAATTATGTTTCGCTATCTTTAGCTTGTTTAGTTTTATTAGGTTTGATTTTCATTTTTTTTTTTTAATTTAAAACATAATAAATTGAAAAGATCCAATGAGGGCTCACCCAACTCAATAGAAAATGTGGTCATCAACCACTTTAAAATTAAGTTCTTAATTACCAAGCAATAGGTCTCAAAAACCAAAGTTTCACACTTGACTTAAAATTCACACTTACATTATTGTATACTCATACATTTTCTTTTCATAAATATCTTTCAAATAACAGATTATTTATATTGACAGATTATGAAAATAATCTTTTATTTGTAATATTTAATCTTAATAGATTTGAATAAATTTTAAATATCAATATTAAATTGCCTAATAATTTTATTTGAAAACATATAAACATATTAATTTTAACCAAAACCCTCGTTAAACTTTCAATTTATTTGTAATTACAAAAACATGAAAAAAAAAAAAATCCCAACTTCCAATAGTCGCCATCTTCTTTTTCTCTGGTAACGTTCTCAACAACCAAACGAAAATCACTGACAAGAGCACTAAACATGTCTTGTAAAGTAGTAATGAAGTGTAAAAATATATAAAATATTTGTCTTGATATTTTTGTCTCATTCTCTTCTAAGTAGCCACGTGTGAGATTCCAATTCACTTAAACTCTACTTTATTTGCATATATATATATATATATATATATATGTAATTTTAAAATGTACGTACGTGGAAACTATTATGAGAATTCACGTGGCAGTCCGTCGACGTCTTCACTGCATCGTAAACTCTAGAATTCTCGTAGGAAAAATAATTATCGTCAAACCAGATAGATACATAAATTATGTTATAAACAAGAAACACATTGTTTTTTCTTGATATGTCCGAGACTCATTTATCAAACCTTTTCAATTTGCACTTTAAATATTTATCAACTCATTAATCATCTTTAATATTGGCTTGTCTTGTTTTGTCCCTGCATTTTCTGGACTGTCATGGATTTTTCGCATTTCTTGTTGACACATTTTTAAAAAAATATTATTTGTTTGATTTTTATTATAATAATAAATTTAGAAGTTGTCACGATAACGTATAAGTAGAATTTATAATTTTATATGTATAGGTGTAGTTGTATAAATGAACCGTTTTTATTATTATTATTATTATTTTTTAAATTTAGTATAGATCAAATTGGTTTGGATTGGGAGTTAGTCATAACCTGTTAAAATTATATAATACATGTGTGATTCGTATTTCTAGTTATGCAACAATTATGTAAAAACCTTTACATATGTTTATGAAACACGTATAATAAAAACAAAGTATATTTTAAATGTGAATAGAAAGATACAAACACGATTAAACAAAAACGGGTGACAAGTAAAGTTTTGAGTATTTTGAAGCAAAATTTTCATGAAACTAGTTTTCATTTGGGCAAACACGGCAAAAGTTAGGAGTTAGATTAGTCAAAAACAAGTTGAACACTTTTTGAAACTTTTGTGAATGTCAAGATAACTATGACTCAATAAAGTTGTTCATTTATGTTGTAGTGAGAATCTTATGTCATGAAATTACCAATGTGAATGCTCTAAAGAAAAATAATAAAGGCCCCTTGTTTTCTTAACATCAAACAAAACCACGTACAATAGTTTGTACACCACTCAATTCCACAAATTTTCCATGCAAATCTCATCCACTATTACCATCAAACCTTCACAAATTTAACATTAAATCAACACATGATTTATGTCTCTTTATAACTTCAACAATTCTTATATTAGTCGATAACTATTTTGAAGCGATAAAAAAAAAGAAATCAAAACCATGTAATGAATCAAATATAGATAAATTCTAGTAAACCAAACTTTGCATTAATTAACCATGCAGAAAACATATATAAATTTGATTCAATCAAATTACTTTTGTTGACCGCACAAGAAGCCTAGAAACTGCAAGGTTCTTTCTCCACATAAGCAAACACAGCCGACCACATCTATTTCAAGTAACAAAATCCAACCTCATTAATTGCACCACTCCACATCACACACTGTTCTTTTTCTCCATCACAAAATCTTAACCGTTCAATTATACAATCAGCATCAGGGATCATTTCTGACCCCCGCCAAGCACGTTTAAACAGTGTCGACACGACACTTTACACACACACACGACACGACCAGACCAGACCAGACCAGACCAGACCTAGCTTGATAGTCTACAGTTCGAACTCGTACGACGTACAAGGTACACAACAAATACACAGTAGTAGTTGCAAACTCTACACTACTCTACACTACTCTTTCCATTCCAAAGTACATTTTTTCAACCAAAAAAATCCTAAAAAAAAAAAAACCGAACCAAAGTGGAGCGCGTGTCGTAGAAACCATGCGTTACGTGATTGCATGACCTTCGTTGCGGGACTATGCATGCTTATCACATTACTTGTAAAGAATATAATCTTATCCCACGCGCGCGAATACAAAGTCATCCTCACTCGCTTTCTATTCTCCACGTGTTGCTTTTGTGTAGAGTCGCTGCAGATAGAAAGCAAGTCAAGTCTGATCCAACGGACCAAAATACCCCTATCCCGTTTCACTAGGTCATGGAACTAAATACCAACACCAGTACAACATATTTCCCCTGAAAATAAAAGTTACAAGATTTTTAGCGTAATAAATTTTTGCAAACTAAAATTGCTGTAATGTGGATGAATATCCACAATTATTCAATTGGTTCATGATAAGATAATTTTTACTGATTAAAATATTAAAAAAGTCAAGATTTATAATTTAATTGATCACTTTTTTATTAACTTGACTCATGTTAATATATAAGTGATCAGTTGTAATTCTGGCGTTATATATTTAGTAAACTTTGACTCTTCTCCATTTTGTTCTCTGCCCCTGATATTCTTACTCTAGTTTATTTCTATTGTTTTGCAACAAAATTAAAAGATACATAACTTAAATAAAAATCAATTATGATTATTTATTCACATATTATGACATTTATTTATACATATTAATAATATTAATAAAATTATTTCAATATTATGGTGTTAATTTAAAAAATATACTAATTTTAATACTATAACGAAAACAAATTCCTTGAACAATATTCATAAACTTTTTTCTTAATATTTTTATAAAATTTTTAGATTATGCATACTTTCGGTTGACGTGGAGGGTAAAAAGGACAATAAAATATTCTTTCGGTTTTGTTTTTGTTTTCAGATATTATTAAACAGCGCGGAGACATCCACGCAAACGCACGCATGGACAATAAATACGAGATCACACGTATAGTAGTAAACATTTATTAATCCAAAATTTAGAAAAAGAAAAAGAACAACTAAAACCCTCTCAAAAAGCCTCATTTTCGCGTGATTTTTGTTTGTTTTTTGATATTTCACAGATCAGGTAACAACAGCCATTTCGCACGATCTTTGTTCTCTAACGACTTTTAAGTCTCAATTGACGCAAAAATTCTAGGGTTTGTTTCTGTCGTATGAGTCACTTTTGTTAAAGGAGGTCGTGGTCGTGGTTGTTGTTGTGGTGTGTAGTGCTGTGTCGGGTTCTGGTCTTTCGATGTCGTCTTCGTCGAAGATTTGCTTCAACAAGGAGTGTAAAGAGTTGAAGTCGGAGAGGCCGAGGAAAGGCTGGTTCTTGCGCGGCGGCGACCAGGCCGAGCTCTGTGATCGCTGCGGGTAAGCTGACAAACGACTTTACTCTTCCCTTTGACTCGTTCGTCTTTGAAGCTTCTCGTCGATTGTCGTAATTTGGTCGACCAATTTAGGGGTAGAAGTGGAATTCGGTTTGTATCCAGGGTTAATCTGGGGATAAAATTTGAGCTTTGATTAGGTTTTGTTTGTATAAAGTTTGAATTTTGACTTGATTTTTGTATGCTTGTTGTAATTTTGTTGAAGTGTTTTATTTTTTGGTTGAAATTTGTTGAATTTGGATGTGGGAACTGGAAATTTTACTGTTACATAGTTTTCATGTTAATTAAGTGTAAATTTATTTGAATCTCGTGTGTTAGGTTGTTGAAGAGTAATCAATGTAGTGGAAGTTGTAGCCTTTGTTTAGGGTGTCAGGGTGATTGTGTTTAACCAGGGATGAGTTTGAAGTCAACTAAGTCAACTAAGGTTTTTTTTTTTTTTTTTTTATTTATTTTAAATTTTTTAAATTTTTTTTTTGTTACTTTTCAAGTCTTAGGTCTGGGAAGTGGGTTGGTTGCAAGTCCACTTGAATACTAGACATAAAGAGAGTGTACTTTTAAAGGAACATTTGGAAGATTATGATTGAATTTTCATCTTCAATAATGTTAAACTGGGTTGTTTATTTTTTTGGTTACTGTGAATGGACTTCTAATCAAGAATGTTTTAACTTTAAGGTATTTATTTTTTTGTTTGTTTGTTGATTCCATATGTGGAAATAACTTAATGCGGTGGTGTGTTTCCTTTTCTGTTGTTTGGATAAGTTTTTAGTTTTGTTGTGCAGTAGTGACACTAATTTTGCGATTAATAATGAAGAACTAATTTGACTTTGTCTTTGGACCCGTGTTGTGTGGTCGACAGGATCTTGAATGTTTCGTGTTTTATGTGGTGATGTGTTTATTTGTTCATTTTGGGTTTTTGTGATTCTAGATCAATATTCGATGAGGGAAGATTCTGTGAAACTTTTCATTTGAGTGCTTCTGGTTGGAGGCCTTGTGAGTCATGTGGCAAGGTGAGCAAATTTGATTGGTTTGTATGCTTTTTGTAGTTTGATAGATATTAAATATCTAGCTTACACCTTCCCAAAATTCACTTTTGGATTATGCTGAAAAGAAATTGTTTGATGTTCGGAACTCACGTTGCAGCGGATTCATTGTGGGTGTATTATTTCAATTAGTTCATTTACGTTGTTGGATGCTGGAGGAATCGAGTGCATGACATGTGCAAGGAAAAATGTTGTTATGGTAGGTTGCTTCTCAGTAAATGTTATACATTCTCTGTCTTTGTAATTACTAAAGGTTTTGAGAAAATTGGTTAGTTACTATGCTGTTTCTGGGTAGTGTCAAATTCATCTTCCTCTGTTTTCTGAAGATGCTGGAAAATAGTTTTATATGATAGTACTTAATGAATTTTTACAAAACCTTTAGCTAATTCTGAATGCTTAAATTGAGACAATTTAAAACCTTTTTGATCCTTAAAGTTGAATGCTAATGGAGGAATAAACTTGGGTTTTGGGAGTCTCTATTGCTGGATGAATTTGTTGTGGCAGATGTCTATATGCTCGAAGCCTTTAACTAACTGCAGGACCTTTTTTGTGCATTTGAGATTCAAGGCTATAACTTCTTATGACTTTCACTGTCATTTATTTATGTGTCCTTCATTGGAAATGCCAATTCTTAGTTTAAGTTTGCTGTCACATGTTTGGCAACGATCTTTGGCCTTCCTCTCTATATGCAGCTGCTGATGCATATACTAAAACATCAATATTTGGGCAGCATATTGCTCTCTAGTACTATTTCTGGGTCTTAATTCTGAGCATCTGATGTTTATGCCAACTTGTAATATTCAATTTCTGTTATCCTTTCTCCTTCATATTTTGAACTATTGCTCTTTCAGAAGCATCTATCATGAACTTGAACACACACACTCACATGTCTATGTGTGACTTTCTTTTTCTTTTCTAGAATGGTATCATTTTTATTGACTTAAACTATGCCATAGTTTACTTAGATTATTTGCGTCAAGTGCATGTAGGATGGAAATTTCTTCATTAGTCATGTTCCTTTGATTTTGAGCTAGGATTGGCTTGTCCTCTCTTTTATTGTATATAATTCCTTGATAGAATGATGTCATGTTGTTTGTGTTAAAAAAGAGCTCCTTTGTTCGGGTCATTGGGATGTAGATTTACTAATTAAAAAACCTATTTGCATTTGATATTCTGTATCACAGCCACCAAATCCGTCATGGCCACCTTCTTTGTTTTATCAGACACCTTTACCTGATCGACTTAAAGATATTTCTGTCAAAAATTGGACTCAGTTAGCTGGTTCAGGCCCTGTACCATGGCGGCAAGCACCCAGTCTGTTCAATTCTTCCATTCCTCAGACTGAATTGCATCAAAGGGTCCCCTATGATGTTGACCTATCTTCTAGTATTGACAGACTTAATGTTGGTGAAAGACTATCTGCTTCTCCCTTGGAGAAAAGGAAAATTGAGGATTTTTCTGAAAGGTTGATGAATGGTGCACTGAAGGGTGGTTCAAGGAATATACTCGAGAATGGGAATGCAGGTAATAATTTCCCTGCATATATGTGTTACTGAAGATAACTGTGTACAGGTCATTTGCAATATCTTTCAGTCATGTTGGAGGATATGGTTTGGCAGAAACAATATATATGACTGCATTCTCAATCAGATTATTCTTATTGCAGGAATTAAATGTGAGGAACAACCTAGTTCATGTCAAAACAAAGCTCAGCAGTCTTCCTCTTTGAAGGATGAGCCATCTACCCCGCATTTTGGTTTGGCTGTACCTTATGCATGTCCAACTGAAATGAATGGTCAAATTGGGGTCTCTGGAACTCATCTTCGACCAGCTCTTCAACCACCATTGGCAAAACAATTTCATGGTAATGTACATAATGGTGTTGATTCATCTAGTGAAACTCAGATTCGCAATGGAAGGCCCAGAGTAGAGGCCCGTGGAAGAAATCAGATGCTTCCTCGGTACTGGCCCAGGTTTACTGATCAAGATCTACAGCATATTTCTGGAGAGTATCCTTTAACCCTGGAAGGTTTATTGATAATTTTGAAAGTGTGTAGTTTTTAATTACTACAAAATTGTTCGACAGTCTGAAATTATGATTTTTGGTTTTCAGCTGCAAATGTCTTGATAGTTTATCACGAATCAAAATATCAAAAGAGAACTAATGGGCCTGTTCATTCTTTCTTTTACTTAGAACCTCCAATAACCTTAACCATACCTAAGTTCAAATTCTGTGATAACTCCTCTGTTTGAGAAAATGCTGAGTGCCAGTGATGCGGGGCGAATTGGGCGTTTGGTACTTCCAAAAAAATGTGCAGAGGTGATTCCTTGGGCTTTCCAGCCAGACTTCTATTTGTTCGCCATTTCTATTCTTCAAGACCTGTATTTTTATTCTAGCAATTTTTTATTATTTTTGCCTGTACTGTTTTTTTGTAAATTTGTATCCAACCATTATATACTAATACACACTCACATAATATAGGCATACTTTCCACCAATCTCTCAGCCTGAAGGTTTACCTCTCAAAGTCCAGGATTCAAAAGGCAAGGAATGGATATTTCAGTTTCGCTTCTGGCCGAATAATAATAGCAGAATGTATGTTCTGGAGGGGGTTACTCCTTGCATTCAGAACATGCAATTACAAGCTGGTGACATAGGTAAATAAACCAAAATTACAGGAAAGAACTATGATATTCTCGCTTTGGTTTGGAATGTGCCTTGTTCAGGCTTGCATGGGGTGTCCCTTACCTGCTGTCGTTTCTTCTTTTAAGTATTCAGAGTCTATCTGCTGCTTGGGTTTACTGGAATTTTATATATCAATGATGCAATTTTGGGATTTTGTTTAAAATCTAGGTGTTGCTTATGAAATTTTTTTCCTTAATTCAATTTTCCTCTGGATTCTGGGGTCGTCTTTATGCAATTTAGTGTATCATGGTGTGCGAGCATCTCATTTTGGCACTGAGATTTTTTTCTATTTCCTCAGTAACATTTAGCCGGTTAGAGCCTGAAGGGAAATTAGTCATGGGATTCAGAAAGGCTTCAAGTGCTGCAGCTTCTGATCAGGTTTGACCTGAACACTAGTCAATATTTTATCATGGTATACTTGTAATAATTGCTAGAGGCTAATAATGATGGATAATGAAAGTGGTTGTTGTAATTTTTCATTTTCATTCTTGAAGATGTTTGGAGGTCCCAGTTAGGAGTCTACACAGCTGTAATATGATCACTAAAATTTGATTGTACTTCTTGAAATGTCATTGTGCCATGTCTTATACTTTTAAACTTAGCCGAATGTCTGTAGAAACTTGCAGTGTCATAAATTTGCAGCTATATATCTTTTTTGAAGTATGCAGCTATATATCTTGTAGATAGAAACTTTTGGTTTTCTGTTTGTTCATAATTTACCGTGGTAGTCTATATCACAGATATATATCAAGATAAGATTTCGTTTGTCAATGCTGGGGGGTCAGAAAAAATTAACTAAAGATTCACAAAAAATGAGTTTTAAAGCACAATTTGTGTTGATCAGATGTATTCGTAGAATTTTCAGCTTGCAGGAACTGCTGGTTTACAACCTATTAAAATTGGTCTTGTTCTTAAATCATCTTTTTTAAGAGAAATTGCGTTTCATGTAGCGATGTTTATCTGGTAGAACTGGGTAGGTATATATATAATATTTGTCTGACAATTAGTTTTACGGCCTACAAATTACATCTACTTACTATTTTTTCCCCTTGGCAGGACAATAATGAAGTACATAAGACACATATGGGGTATTCTACAAATGGAGATGTTAGTATTACAAAACCATAAACTGGTGAAATTGCTTTAAATATTGTCATTTAGGATACCTCATGATCACCTAGCTTTTAATTAATCGACCAGGCTGAACTGGCGGATCCTAGTGCATGGGCGAAAGTTGATAAATCAGGATACATAGCAACAGAAGCACTTGGAGCCAAATCCTCAAGCTCTAGAAAGAGGAAGAATACCACACTGGGTTCAAAGAGTAAGCGCCTAAAAATTGAAAGTGAGGACCTGATAGAGTTGAAGTTAACATGGGAAGAAGCTCAGGGACTGCTCCGTCCACCTCCTAATCGCATTCCCAGTGTTGTGGTGATTGAAGGTTATGAGTTTGAGGAGTATGAGGTATTGTTTTTAATTGTCTGTTCCCCTTTTTCAAATTTGATTGACTTCAGTGGTGGTTCAATTTTTTTTAGTACATGTGATATATCACTCTGCTTGTGGTGGTTGCTTGTGTTTTTAAGTAAGCTGAGATTGACTTGTCCTCTATTAACTGTGCTGCCATTGGTTATGCATGAATTTTTGTTGGATACCCAAAAAACTTGTCTTCTTGAGCTACTCTACAAAATGATTGTTTTCAGATCATTGGGACTGTTAACATGATGCTTTAGCTGTCTGGTCTATTATACTCCATTTTTGAGGGCCTCCTAAGTATTTGAAGATGTGTGTTGTAACAGGATGCACCAATACTTGGGAAGCCGACAATATTCGCAACTGATAACATGGGGTAAATATCTTAAATCCTCAGGCTTGTGTATAATTTACTTCTGTTTATGTTAACTTTATTTTCCTTCACTATGATTTAGTTACTTTTGCAGGCAATAAGCTAAATTTATATCTGATAGATAACATAGAGCATATAACTTATTTTATATGGATGCTTGAGCAATTGAAAAAGAAGATGTTGTTACTGTATTTGGTTGATAAACGTGGTCTTTGATTGTACACATATACACACGCTAACAGTTTTCACAACTTAATATAGCTTGACACTGAGTTCCACTCTCAGTGTTTCAATTTGTCGTAAGCCAATCAGCTAACTCTCATTACTCAATGGACTATTGCTGACATAATCATGGACAAAATTTTCCATTAATGTCTTTACCAGCACACAAATTCTGTGAATTTCTAAATTTTCCTGATTAACTGACTTGATTTGAGATATGGTTGGGGTCCTGGCAATGTTTAAATTTCCATCATTTTGCAGACTGGATCTAGCGTTCCAAATCAGAAGCATGACTAATGCAATAAAATTACAAATTAACATATATACAAAGAAACTTGGTTTGTTCGTTATTAGTTAACGTATATGATGAAAGAGCCCCTTTTTTTTTTCTCTCTCTCTCTCTCTTTTTTTTCCTTAAATATAAAAACAATATCATTGATTTTCCTTCTGGATCACTGACTCAGCAAATCAAGTCCGATGTCAAAATTGAGGAATATATTTGTATTTTTTTTATATTTATGAAAAACATTGTTAATGTTCGTAATTGATTCTTCTTTGTCTTTCATCATACCCTTGACAGGGTAAATTGGTGATTTATTGAATAGAGACTTGTAAACAGGACCTTGAGATTTGATCCTCTTCAAAAAACAACCCTTTTATTTCAAATTTTGGTTAAAAAAAAAAAAGAAGAAGAAGAAAACCCATTATGTATATCAAAACTGCTTTATAGTTTCAAAATTTAGAGAAAACCCCCTAAAGGTTTTCTTTATATATATATATGTACACACACGGATACACATACAAGATGAGGATTGTTTTATAAAAGGATCAAATCTAAGGTGGTTATTTTTGTAAATCTACCTTTACTGAAATATACACAGCTGAAATACTATTTGAACTTTGCAATTGTTTCTTATAGTTTCTCCTTATTCTTTCTGTTAATATCGAGACTGAAAAATTGCAGCTTGTCTTTTAGTCTTGGTCATAAGGTTTACTTTTTATATTTGCTTTGGACTCATAATACCTTTATCAAGTTAAGCCAAACAAATTCCAATACATATTGTCCTTTGTGTCAGTGAAAAGATTCAATGGGTTCAATGTGAAGACTGTTCAAAGTGGCGCAAACTGCCTGCCAATGCTCTTCTTCCATCTAAATGGACCTGTTCTAATAACTCATGGGATCCAGAAAGGTAAGATGGCATCAAATTTTACATCTGAACTTGGTTATGATTTTCATTTTAATTACTATGAGTAAATTTTGTTAGTCTTTAATTTCATTTATGGGTTGTAATATAGTAAAATAGTTGTCCTTGGAAATTAAAAGTTCCCTTTCAAGCTGCAACTACATAATTGAAGGGTGAGCATTTTTGACCAACCAGAATTACACCATTTAGGCAATTCATTCTATTGAACGCTGCTCCATAGATTTTCAATGTAAGGATAATTCATTGTGGACTTGAGATATGATAGTCATCTGAGAAGAGTATGCTGTAGTTCCCCCTTTTGAGTAGGAAGTAGGCGATTCTGGCTCTGAGGACAAAATCATTCTCATAAATTATGCATGGGTGATACTTTGCATAAAGATATAATGAACAGAATTTGTATCCTATACAATAGGGGGCTTATTTTCTGTATTTTCATTGTATTTATATGTTTGAATCCTCTCTACTGCCAGATCATTGTGTTCAGCAGCTCAAGAATTGAAAGCAGAACAGCTTGAAGATCTGCTAGCGCCGTGTAATTCAGGTAAAAAATTGCTAGGACAAAAATTGCATTGCTTATTCACTAGGACCATGTGAGCATTATAATACCTTATAAGTATTTGCTAGTTTATTTCAAAAGGTGATACTTGCAAATTGTTCTAAATTTTTATTGAAACCAAATTTGTTGTGCGACTGATTTACAGCTGCTTCAAAGAAATTGAAGTCTGCTAAACAGGAACCTGAAAATCTAGAAGCTTTGGAGGGGCTTGACACTCTTGCTAATCTAGCTATTTTGGAAGAAGGAGAGGCACTTCCATCATCCTCACAGGCCACCACAAAGCACCCCCGACATAGACCTGGCTGTTCATGCATTGTGTGCATTCAGCCTCCGAGTGGGAAAGGCCCCAAACACAAGCAGACATGCACATGTAATGTGTGCCTAACTGTGAAGCGCCGTTTCCAAACCCTGATGTTGAGGCGTGAGAAGAAACAATCAGAGAAAGAAGAGACTTCACGCAAGAAGCAACAGCCGCCGAAGCTGTCATTGCCTGATAAATCAGGGGATGATGACCCCATTCCATGTAACAAGACAGAAAATAGTAGCCCGAATCAGAAAAAAGTAGTTAGTGAGGGTTCTGATGATGATTCTAACAGGATTAAATCCTCCACTTCTCCTTTTAAAGGCCAAATTGACCTAAATATCCAACCAGAGAGGGAAGAGGAGCTTTCGCCTGGGTCAGATTCTGGCAGCATGGTAAGGCTGATCCAAGATGCCACAGACAGGTATCTCAGGCAGCAGAGATTGTCTAGTTCTGGTAATAACAATAATCCAGCAATCAATCAGGCTCTGCTGGGTGGAGGAACGGGAGAACAAATCAACAACGGTATGATCCTTGACAGCAGTCATCAAGATGCTGATGAGGACCATCCTGGTACTCTCTCTATGAAAGCTTCAGCATCTGTATCTGCTACTGGATAGATAACTGCAGTCATCTATGAACGGTATATCAACCATCAGCATTGCGAGACTGTTACATTCAAGACAGTTTTTGTCATGCAATTTGCCCATGATACCGTGATGCAGCTGCAGGTGATCTGTACATAAGAAGAGCTGTAGGAAGTCTGCTGACATGATTAGAGAACCGATAACTTCACCTATTAACATTCTATAGCACCATCCTCTACAGGATTTTAAGTGCATCTTCGAAGTATTACACGATCGAAGATGACTGAAAATATTTTACTGGAGAGGGTGTTAGGTTGAAGCTATGTACCTTACCTATAGGAGCTCACCTTCTGCCCTCTTTGAGGAACAACACCTAAGGATGTAATTAAGCTGGCCAGGTTTTTGGCACCAGTAAAAGAGAAATTGCATTTGGTAACTAAGCTGTGCCACTGTGGTACAAAATGACAGCAAATGTGCTTTTGACTTACTGAAGGAAAACCTTCCATTTTTTTTTCCTGTTTTCTTTTTCATCTGTTTTTCGGATGTTAGGGGCTGATATCATTTTATAGCTAAAATCTGTAAAACTGTTGGCATTATCAAATAGTATAAATACAGTGAAAGCTTGGCTTGTCAAGATTTCTTGGATGCTTCTTCATTCCAATCCTCATTTGCTTCCAAAAACGATTAATATATGGGATTTTGAGTTGAACACCACATTTTACAAGTCAATATGTTTGTGACAGTCTCTGTATGTTTACATGTGGTAGAGCTTGTGGTGGATCTAGAAATTTTTATGAGAATGGGCATTAATACAAAATAATAATAATAGTAATAATGAAAAATTAAAAGCATTGTAACTATGATTTTTATAAAAATAAAAATTCAAATATATGATAAAATTCAGATAAAATCAAATAAATAATGCATTCAACGTAGATGAAGTCAAACAGTCTAACATTCAAAATGTTCTAACTAACGTATTTAGAAAATAAAAACAACTTAAATTATATATGTTATAATTTTTCTTTATTTGGAATCATTGTTAATTTTACTGAAAATATGTCTCTGCATGAGTAAACATGTTACCATTTGATCTTATATTCTCCATTCAATTATGTAAAACTAAAACTATTAAATATAAAAAAAAAAAAAAAGACTTTAAGGTTTATTGATTATATGCGGTAAATTAAAATTTGATATTTTAGGATTTATTGATTGGATGTATATTAAACAAAAATTTTTAATATAAAAAGTAAAAAGAACAAGAACTAATTAAATTAAAATAAAGCTATGTTTACTAATTTAGAACATAAAAATGATTGTCAAGATTTTGATGATACAAAAAAATTGATAGTGTTGGTTGTGCAAAAGAAGATGAATGACAAAAAAAATTTAATGTTGGTAGCTAGAAAATAATAAAATTGGAAACAAAATTAACATTGCAAAATTAAGATCCGATAAAAAAATATCAAATAAAATTATTTGTAATGAAAATTCTGAAATTTAATAAAATAATTTTTTTTCCTAGGATTTGAGGGAAGCACCCTATATGGGTCCGCGAGTAGCCGACTTCTGTTAGAGAAACATATTTATAAATTTAATCAGATAATTCTTTCAAAAAAAAATTAATCAGATAATTTTTATTGGATATACATAAGGATGAGATTATTCAATAGATTACTTTTTAAATTTAAAACTAATTATTGTATTGATATATAGATGAGATGATTTAATGTAAACGTTCTATCAATTTGAAACCTGAAACTAGTTCTTCGATTTTTTGTGTTTATAGCCAATGTGTAATGGTATTCTATAAACCACAATTAGAAAAGATATTGTGAGTATTAATATGACATTAACTATTGTCTATTGGTCCCTATGAGCTAACATATAAAAAATCAAGACCAATCAATCTAGCTAATATGCACTGTTTGGATTCAAAAAATATATAGGACTGTTTAGATTTCTAAATTTAAGTTTACAATATTAAGCTAAAAGAAAAAGAGAAAAAAAAAAAAAAAAGATTGTCTAGACTAGACACCGCTAAACTTAATTAATCCAATAAAATCCAAATAATCTTTTTATGAGTCTAGTCCATTAATAGAAATAAGCAGCGTTGTCTGCGGTATGCTTCATGGTTTTTACCATTTTTAGAGTGGAAAAATGAAAAGACAAGACCAAGTCAAGCATAACTATATATGTAAAAATCCAATTAAAAAAAAAAAAAAACTGAGCAACTTTTTGATCCCACAAATGGCCTTTTAAGGTACCAACTTTGTGTGGTCCTGGTTCCAAAATAGTCTCATGCATCCAATTTCAATCCTGCCACCCACTACTAAAATAAGGCAGCCCTACTCTATGTCCATCAGTTGGTGACATTTTTGCTTTTGTCACCTCCTCTCTTCCTCCTCATTTTGCACATACAAGCAAGCAACACAAGTTTTGTTTGTTGAAGAGGAAGAATAAAAGCATGTATGCATGCATGAAACCCCCCCAAAACTTCTCATCAAACATTTGATTTTATCAACTTCTTTGTATTATCATTAGACTATAATTAATTACACTACTAAGTTTTTTTGTTTCGAGTTTTTGTTTTTATTTATTGTAAGAGGGTATTATCCCAAGTTGCATATTAGTCAAGATGAATGATTTATTTTCAAGTTCGTTCAAGAAATACACAGACCTGAAGCAGCAGGCCTATTTGGATGACATGGAGGCTGGTAGGGAGAGTGTGAATCTTGATAAGTTCTTCGAAGATGTGGAGAATGTTAAGGAGGAAATGAAGGGTGTAGAGAAGCTGTACAGGACATTACAGGAGGCAAATGAGGAGAGCAAAGTTGTCCACAATGCCAAGACCATGAAGGAGCTTCGTTCGCGTATGGACATGAATGTTGAACAAGTCCTGAAGAAAGTTAAAGTGATCAAAGCTAAGCTTGAAGCCTTGGACAGGTCCAATGCAGCTAGCAGGAATGTTCCAGGCTGTGGCCCTGGATCGTCTGCTGATCGTACCAGGACATCAGTTGTTGGTGGATTGGGAAAAAAACTTAAGGATATGATGGATGACTTCCAGAGTTTCAGGAACAAAATGACAGCCGAGTATAAAGAGACTGTAGAGCGCAGGTATTTTACCATCACAGGACAGAAAGCTGATGAGGATACAATTGAGAACTTGATATCGAGCGGTGAGAGTGAGAGTTTTCTACAGAAGGCAATCCAGGATCAGGGTAGAGGTCAGATTATGGACACCATTTCTGAGATTCAAGAGAGACATGATGCTGTCAAGGAAATTGAGAAGAACTTGCTTGAGCTCCATCAGGTTTTCTTGGACATGGCAGCTTTAGTGGAAGCACAGGGTCACCAACTCAATGACATCGAGAGTCATGTTGCACATGCAAACTCCTTTGTCAGGAGAGGGACGGAACAGCTTCAGGAAGCTAGAGAGTACCAGAAGAGCTCAAGAAAGTGGACATGCATTGCCATACTTGCTGGCATTGTCCTGATTGTTGTGCTTCTATTCCCTATTTTGATACAATTTATCAGGTTTTAGTAGAAAAACACAAGTGGGGAAAAAAGTGTTTCTTGTGGGATCATGGGAAGAAAAAACACGAGTTACATTCTGATTTCCAACCCTGACATAGTTAGATTTGTAAAGCAAATTGGGAGAAATTTTGTTCAAAATTTTTAGACATGAGAGGAGAAGAGAGATGGTGGAGTTTGGAAAAGTTGTTCACACTGGGTTTTGGGCAGCCTATAAACTTTTTGGCTTGGTGCCAAGTCGGCATGGTGGTGTACATCAATATGCTACTAAAAGAGATCACAGAAAGAGGCTGCTTTTGTTGAATTACAAGAGAATTATGTGAGTCAATAGACAAGGCATCAAAAATGAAATTGACAATGAACATATGTTGTACAACTAGTTCCACACCCATTTGATGAATGAAATTGCATTTCAACTATTCCTTCCATTCTGCATTCAAATTTTTCTGTTAATTTTAAGTTTTGGAGTACAAAATGACAATACCATTATTTGATTTATATATAACTAGGCATTGCAAAATTTTGTTTGTGTTAAACTTTTTATAAGAAAATTTAAGTTTGAGTGATATATGAAAACAAAAAAATCTAGTAATCTTGGTTATCCATTTTTTTTTTATACTGATGTATTATTAAATTATCAAAAGTTTAATAAAAAAAATGATGAAAAATCCTTACCCCGACACTAAACATCTTAAACACTTAGTTTCCTTTTATAATTGCAAGACGGGTGTATACCAGTCATATATGTAAACTCATTACCATGTAAAGATTCAGGTTGTCACTGACTACCCATGCAATGTAATTGATTACTCATGCCACTTGATTGATGTGCATGAGTATCACCCACCATCTCTTCTCCCAACTTACTTATCTGTTTTGTAAAAGAGATTCTTACAAGCAGCTGTAAAAGAATTTAGAAAAAATTTGTGCATATTGTTCTCTTTTGAAGCCCAAAGATGTTTAACAAATTTTTAATCCAGCTGAACCAGACTATACTGAAATTCTGAAATAAGAGTCCGAGTTCCATTAAAAGTTTTAATTAACACTCCAAACAGTTGGCACAGCTTTAAGAGATTGTGGTGTCACATTGTCCCAAAATTTTCGTTATAATGATTTAAAGAGACTCGATTTTGTGCGAGCGTATCTCACTGATCTGTCTCATCCAAACGGGCAGAGTCTGAAAATTGGAAGATATGGTCGGAAGTTACAATTAATAAGATGGCATCTTGGTACAACGAGAATCAGGAAAAGTAGATTTCATTGAGATTTGTAGGAGGGTACTTCCCCAATACAGATTCTTACACTACTCAAGATAAAATCAGATACATCTTTAATATGAGCTGAAGTGATTTAAATCAACTAGGAATCTTTGCTTTTTATCAGAACATGCAGACTTGAATCATTTCACATTCTATCTGCATAAAACTACTTCCAACAATTTTTTTTGATACCCAGAATGCTATTTATCTAACTTTCTCCAACCTGCTTGGTGAAAGCAATCAAACAAAACAGGCATTTTTGGCAAGTGAAAACATTAGAGTTAAATCCAAGGATGCAAGTGTAATTGACATATCTAAGATATCAAAAGATTCAAATAAAAAAGAAAAAGAAATGAAGAGAAGAACAATCAGCAAATGATATGCAGAATTGGTTATCTTCCTCGGTCACCTCATTGTTTCCCAGTTCTCACCCTCAATATCCACATTAAACAGTGCCGTGGGCATTTTTTCTTAGGGCAATTCATACTTCCACATCCGAAATTATTTTGCCACCCTCAAAACATGTTTCATTAAAATCTGGTTCCAGCACCTCAAACTATTCGTGGAAAGTAGGTTTGCCAATTCACATCTCCTATGCACTTTCAAAAGCAGTTCGTTATCAATGAAGCAATACAAGTTATGTCAATATACCGGTATCCTTTTAATCAAACGGCAGTCTTCAGATATTTTAATGAACATAGCTAAGTCAATATCCCGTGAGCTAAATTATAGATGGTTTCTTGGACAACGGAAGTAGCATGGCATTAGCTAACAGCACCTAATATAAAAGTGTCACCAGCAATTTGGTGAGTAATTGTTACATGGAAAACTTTAAAGTATTGCTAACTAGTATACCTTTGAATATGGGACATTTGAGGCAGTAGGCAACAGCCCTACATGTCTACCAAAAGAGAGTTTCTAATATCTTTTTCTAAGCATTCTCGGAGGTGCAGGCACCTATGCAAATATTAATGAAAGCATCCAGTTTGATATGCTGTGTAGCAAAAATTTGTTATACTTAGTAAACTAACAAAAATTTCAGCTCTTGGACAGATAAATAGAACAGGATTGAAACCACGCAGCTAAAAAGCATATACGGATAAAAGATCATTGTATATACTTCACCAAAATATTAGGTGAATGAACATAAATACAATGGTCACCCAATGGAAATACAAACTCATATTCATAATAAACCACGAAAACCAATCTCTCTCACGATTAGCAGAAAATATTGGGGTTCCACCATATTAATGCAGTCATTCCCAAAAAGGGTGTAAAGCTGTTACAGAATTAGTAATCGTCCTTCAAGTCAACAATGAGGTTCTACCGAATTGCATACACCACCAACACACTATTTATATATTGAATTACTTAAACAAAAGAACAATACCCACTAATCTTTACAAGCTTACCAAGTTCTCAATCAAGTACCAGCATTAGGCAAAGCTGCCATAAATGAATTGTACGAGGACTCGAGATCAAAGTGGAGCTGTCGTGTCTGCTGCTCTGTCAACTCATCCGCAGCACCCATCTTTGACAACCTTGAAATCCAGTCCTTCATCTTGGTCCTACCCTCAAAGTCTGGAGGCAATATAGTCAGTTTATTAAGCGAACCCAATAAATCCGATAACAAAGGGTGCACCTGATCAACCGCCACCATATTCAATTTCAAAGAATCCATAGCAGTTATAAAATGCTGGACACATTCCGCAACAATGGCAGCAGAGGTAGCAGTTGAGGCAGATGCAGCTGCTCGGTGCTCCACGGTAGCAGGCACCCCAGAGACAATTAACCGATTCAAAGCAGCCGGGCAGTCCATTTTATAGGTATCTGCAAATCGTTCGATGCTTGGGACAGTATCTTTTAACGTCGAGGCCAGGGTTTTGAAATGAGTAATGAGTTTCTGGCATTCAGTTTCGTAATCACTAGAGGATATAATATCACGAACATAAGCTTTCTCAAGCTTTTCAGTTGCCTTTATAATGGCATACAGCTCAGCAAAGTTTTCATACATTTCTCTCTCGCGCTTGTCGTTCCATAGCTTGACCTCCATTTCAGTATATATATCTATATAGCACTTCAACACAATACGATTTCAAAGCGTCTGATAAAATTCAAGTCTTTTTTTAAAAAAAAAAAAAATTGATTGAGAGTGTGTGTGTGTGGAGGATTGGAGAAGAGAACGGGACACGCGCAAAGAGAAGTAACCTTCTTCACTGAAACAACAGTCAACCAAAACAACAATCAATCAGCTAAACCACTACTATACATACAATAAACAGCGTAAAAATCTCAACTCTGATTGAATCCAACAAGAATAAATCGCAAATTGCAACAAAACAAACATCTATAGATTGATAAACAGAACATAGCAAACATATTAAAGTCAACTAATCTATGATAAAACAAAGCAAACAGATCAAACCCAGATGAATAAATCAAAACCCAATAACAAGGAACAATTTTTACCTCAAATCATGGCCAAATCGCGAAAAACAAAAACAACCCTGATGGCAAAATTTACAATAGAAGACGAAAAATCTAAAATAAAGAGAGAGAGACTTACAAGAGAAAGTGAGACGCGGTTTTGTATGTGAAGAAGCTCCCTCTGTGTAGCAGGGGAGGAGAGAGAGAGAGAGAGAGGGATGGGAGAGGAGGACAGGGCTTGCGTGTGGGCTCGACTCGTATTATTATTGCTTACGGCATCTACGTGTGGCAGTTGGGATGATCAGTCAATCGTTCTAGGCTTGTTGTTCTAGTGTGGTGAGGCTGCATTGGACTTCATGGGCTTGCATGCTTCAACTTATATTGCTCGTTTGATTGATATCAGTGTCTGTCGATGTCTTCCAATGGGCTCTGAGTGGGATCCATCAGGTTCGGCCCTTTTGGGCTCGGATCTATATTAAGTTGGTGAGTTTTTTTTTTTTAATTCATAGCATTCGGTCAGACAACTATTATGACCTAATTGAAATAAGATTTTATTGTGTGGCTTGGGTAGCTGCTCCTAGATGCGAAAGAGATCAACCCATACTTTTAATGAAAAAATTATCACAAATTATTGTGTAATTGGTGCTCGAACCCGCCCCTAATGTGTGAATGGTGCTAGGCAACTCATTTAATGCAACCGGTGTTCTTTTTTCGTTTTTGGAAAATTATGTTGATTGTGAATTTGTTTGCATTAGTTGAGATTTTATGCCATTATAGCAATTTTGGTAATAACTCCTGCAATTTGAATAACAACTCTCCCAATTTGTGAAAAGATATTTCCACACATTTTTTTTTTGAATAATATTATACTTGAACCTTTTATCATTCACAAAAATGCTAACATTTACACTTATAATATTAACTTGGAAATTGAATATTTATAGTTTAATGTAGACAGTGTTGATCAACTCTCCCTCTGTGTGCGTGTGTGTGTGTGGGGTACAACTTGTGGAGCCAATCAAGCCTAGTTTGTATTTGCAAGCCCATGCAAACAAAAAGGGTAAATTAGCCCAAACCTGAAAACACACAAGCGTGCCCCAATGGAGCATCCAATCGCCGCTACCTTGACTTGGTCAATTCGACCTAGTCATCGCGCTTGACCCCGTTGGAATTAAATGCGAAGGATCACCAAGATGTGACATCCTTCACGATTACTCTTCAACGGCTATTGGTATGTGTATAAATTCCCAAGCATATTTGATGGAAAGGCTCTAGACTTTTAGAATACTAGATCTCTTACATTCACTACCTGCACTCACATTTCGACACCGTTCTCATATACTTATACCGGTCGACATCTGTCATACAAGCATTTCAGTCTATACATTTAGTAAATAGTTTGCACCTTTATCACATAGTTATGTATAATTGAACGGTGTATTAGAAAGTATTTCTATTATAGTTTCTAACATTTTTATCCTCATTTTGTATTATGTCATCTAACTTGAGTGTTAAAATATTTTCTACCGACATCATCCTAATGTCAAGTACATTATACACTTTGTTTTCTTGGCTTTGTTTTGGAAGTTGTTAGTGACCCAAAAAGTTAATCATAGATTCAACAATTGTAGAAATCGACCTCTACAGTTTGGTGCCCACCATAAGGCCCTAGCAATTAGAATATAAGAAGTCAAATTGGTTATCGGACAACAATTGAAGCTCTGGTTGCAGCCTTAATGGCATATATAAGCGGCTATGTGGATAAGTTGCAACAACTCGAAGCAGAAAACAAAGCAGTTGGAGTGGAGAATGTTGAGCTGCAAATTCGAGTGGAACAGTTGACCGCTGCAGTCGATAATAAAATAATAGCAATAATAATAAATAATTATTATATTATTATAAAAATAGTTATCATATGTAATAATCATATTTTTTAAATACATAATCGATTTTATTATAATACAAAAGCCTAATTTAACTTATGTAACATCACATATTAGATAAAAAAAAAATTCACTTCTTAAAGTTGATATCAGATTTATTTATATAAGGTAAGTCTAAAACTTTAATTAATATAAAACACCTACATATAAAATCATACAATTGTTTTGTTCAACAATAAAATCACACAAATTTAATAAAATATATTAAAAAAAAAAAAAAATACTACATATAATGGATTCATTCCTTGAATATTTATTTTTGAAATAACATAATCATTATTTAAATGGATCCCAAAAAAATCCAATTAGAATCGGGTCAGGCGAACCCAGTCGTAGTTTGTGTAAGTTTGCTTCTCCTCTGCACTCCCCAAACCAATCCAAAATCCCCACAAACCCAAATCATCATCTGCCTGCTCTCTTCAGGTTTTTCTGGGGTTTAAGTTTTTCACACCAATTCCTCTTCTTTTACAAAAGCCGGCATTTTTAGGGTTTCAGTGATTAGTCCAATGTCAATCTCGAAGGAGCTGTACCCATCTCAAGACGACCTCTTGTTCGAGGAGGAGCTACTTCGCAACCCCTTCAGTCTCAAGCTCTGGTGGCGCTACTTGATTGCTAGACTCGAGGCCCCTTTCAAGAAACGTTTTGTGATCTACGAGCGCGCTCTCAAAGCCCTACCCGGAAGCTACAAGCTTTGGTATGCTTATTTACGCGAACGCCTTAATTTAGTTAAGAATCTGCCTGTTACACATCCCCAATATGAGACTTTGAATAATACGTTTGAAAGAGCTCTTGTTACTATGCATAAGATGCCCAGAATTTGGATTATGTATTTAGAGACTTTGACTAGTCAGAAATTGATTACCAAGACGCGTAGGACGTTCGATAGGGCACTTTGCGCATTGCCTGTTACGCAGCATGATAGGATTTGGGAGATTTATTTGAAGTTTGTTGAGCAGAAGGGTATTCCGATTGAGACTTCGCTTAGAGTTTATAGGAGGTACTTGAAGTATGATCCGACCCACATAGAGGATTTTATTGAGTTTTTGGTGAATTCGGAGCTTTGGCAGGAGGCTGCAGAGAGGTTGGCTTCGGTTTTGAATGATGATCAGTTTTATTCGATAAAGGGGAAGACGAAGCATAGGTTGTGGTTGGAGTTGTGTGATTTATTGACACAGCATGCGACGGAGGTTTCGGGGCTTAATGTGGATGCGATAATTAGGGGTGGGATTAGGAAGTTTACGGATGAGGTTGGGAGGCTGTGGACTTCGTTGGCTGATTATTATATTAGGAGGAAGTTGTTTGAGAAGGCGAGGGATATATTTGAGGAAGGGATGGCGACGGTGGTTACTGTGAGGGATTTTAGTGTGATTTTTGATGCTTATGCGCAGTTTGAGAATAGTGTGGTTAATCATAAGATGGAGAATATGGAGTTGAGTGATGAGGAGGAGGAGGAAGATGCTGGTGAGGAGAATGGTTTGGTGGAAGAGGAAGATGTTCGGTTGGATGTAAATCTATCTTTGGCTGAGCTTGAGAAGAAGATACTTTATGGCTTTTGGTTACATGATGATAAGGATGTGGATTTGTTGTTGGCTCGACTGGAGTATCTGATGAATAGGAGGCCTGAACTGGCTAATAGTGTACTCTTAAGACAAAATCCACATAATGTGGAACAGTGGCATAGGAGAGTCAAGATATTTGAAGGTAATCCCACCAAGCAGATCTTAACGTATACAGAGGCAGTGAGGACCATAGATCCCATGAAAGCTGTCGGGAAGCCTCACACTTTATGGGTTGCATTTGCTAAGTTGTATGAGAACCACAATGATGTTGCCAATGCAAGAGTAATTTTTGATAAAGCAGTGCAAGTTAACTACAAGACTGTGGACCACCTGGCCAGTGTTTGGTGTGAGTGGGCAGAAATGGAGTTGAGGCATAAAAATTTCAAAGGAGCACTGGAGCTGATGAGACGAGCCACAGCAGAACCATCAGTTGAGGTCAAAAGAAGAGGTAATCCTTACATGTTGTCATTGTTGTTGAGTTGCTTCTATTGCTTGCTACTAATAGTGTTTTCTATTGCTTGCAAATTGCATTAGTTTTGGTAAAGTGCCCTTGTGTGCTCCCTAATAATATTTTGAATAGTTTATACTTTTTAATCATCTAAGAAAATAACGGCTGTTGTTACATAGTTATCTAGAACTGTTTTATCCAAGAATAATAGCATAGACAATCTTAATGGAAACTGCTATTGTATAAGGTTTATTCTTTTGGAGACCGGAGTTTTTTGTTGAGTATCTATGAGCCCAACTGGGTTATCTTTGTTAGTTGGCATTATCAAGTTTCAAAGGGATAAAATTTTGAATTGTTAATTTCAAGTCTTGTGGAACCATAACTGACATCTCTTGGTTAACCTTAATTTTTTTTAATTAATTTATATTATTTTTTTTTGGTGCAGTGGCTGCTGATGGAAATGAACCGGTTCAGATTAAGCTGCATAAATCCTTGAGACTTTGGACCTTTTATGTGGATTTGGAGGAGAGCCTGGGTACCTTGGAGTCCACTCGGGCTGTTTATGAGCGGATATTAGATTTGAGAATTGCCACTCCACAGATTATCATCATGCGCTGCTTCTGGAAGTATGAATATTTCTTCTACTGTTCCGCTGTTATGTTTCATAACCTTTATTGGATTCTGTAGGTTTACAACTTCTTACTGTTTCCATTTGTGCAGGAGAATAAATACTTTGAGGATGCATTTAAAGTGTATGAAAGAGGAGTCAAGATTTTCAAGTACCCTCATGTAAAAGATGTATGGGTCACATACCTGTCAAAGTTTGTAAAGAGATATGGAAGGACAAAACTGGAACGAGCAAGAGAGTTGTTTGAGAATGCTGTTGACACGGTATGTACTCTATTCCCCTTGATTTTCTCTAAATTTATAGTTTCATGCCATTTATAAGCATTATTTGTTTGACAAATAACTTCATACGGGTCTGTGATTTTCTGTTGAAGCTATAGCCAATAATTCATAATTGTGTGCTTATGTTAGTCATGCGGATTCTGACTTAAAATTGCTTTGACATGTTGTTTTTTGAATCTTAATTGAACCTGAAATTAGCTATTGAGACTTGTGGGATGTTCCATTAGTCAGTGTGACATAACCTTTTCGTTTAAGTTTGGGACTTTGGTGCAAGATTTGATTCATGGCACTGATGGAGTGTGTATTTGTGCATTTCCAGTTTTGTTTGTTTAGCCCTGTTTCTTGAATTTCATGTTGACTATTTTCAAATCTTATTTTCGTGCTTCTGCAACTTTAAGGATTATGTATTTTTTTGAACTGCAAATTGGTATTGAAGCATGTGAGACTTCTTTTTGCTATTACTGTTATAATTTATGGGTGGAAGTAAAATGTAATATAGTTGGAGCGAGTCTGATGTGATGTATACTTATGGAGTTTTTTTTTTTTTTTTTTGAAATATTTGTGGATTGTTATATCAACATATATATATATATATAAATCAACAGTCTGGTTTATCAATTCCCAATGTTCATTGTTGATCTATCATCAGAATGTTTGTTCTATACTAAGTCAGGTTTCAGGGATAAAACTTTACTACTAGTAGTAGCAGCAACTGTAATAGACTTGAGCTGAGCAATGTCGTACAGGGATTCTTGATGCATGCTGGTCTTTACTGTACTTGTTATTTTAAGGATCTTGGACTGATGAGTATTTCATTCAAAAGATTTGGGGACATGAAGGATCTGAATGATAGAAGAAAGTTAGATGGCAGAGTAAATTGCAGGATACGTCATCTTCCATCTTTTTTTTGAGGAATTACTTATTCCATTTATGACAATGATATGGATGATTTTTTTTTTTGGTGATAGATATGCATATACTTAAATTTGTCAATTCAATTATCAGCCTGCTGTTTGAAGTAAATGATGCTAACTTTATTATATTTTGTTTTGCTACTCAGGCCCCTGCTGATGCAGTCAAGCCCTTATATCTTCAATATGCAAAGCTGGAGGAGGATTATGGTCTTGCTAAACGAGCTATGAAGGTTTACGACCAAGCAACCAAGGCAGTTCCAAACAATGAAAAATTGGCCATGTATGAAATATATATTGCTCGGGCAGCTGAAATATTTGGTGTCCCTAAAACAAGGGAAATATATGAGCAAGCAATAGAGTCTGGTCTTCCGGACAAAGATGTAAAGACCATGTGCTTGAAGTATTCAGAACTAGAGAAAAGCTTGGGAGAAATTGATCGAGCTCGTGGGATATATGTTTTTGCATCTCAGTTTGCAGATCCACGATCTGATACTGATTTCTGGAATCGATGGAATGATTTTGAGGTGCAACATGGTAATGAAGATACCTTCCGAGAAATGCTGCGTATTAAACGAAGTGTGACGGCTAGCTATAGCCAGGTATATATTATTTTTGGTCTTTAATCTATCCTTCGCTGTATGACCATTTTTAAGTTTAGAACATGCTATGCTAGGCATTCTTAGTATAGATCATTCTCTAATGCTCAGACTCCTCTACACCAACCTCGATGACACTTTGGATTAAAGTTGCTAAAGTTTCAAGTGGGTTTTGCTGTTGTCAGCCAGACTCGGATTTGCAATTAGTTTACTGTGTAGCAACTGAAAGGTATAGTATTAGGTCTTGAAAGGACTAACACAGAAGCATATAGAGGATTGTCATTCATTGTTTCTTCAGTTTCACAAATTATTTATCTTTTTTCTATGTGATGAATATTGAATTGGACCACATCTTCTCTATATTCCTAACAGAAACATGCTTTAGAATAAAGAGAACCGAAAGAAAAAAGTTAAGTTCGAGATAGGATGGGAAGATGGGAGATGGTTGGGTGGTTGATTTGGGGTTATGCCTCATGTTAGTAGTTTGTAAATCTCAGTAGTACTGGCGTAGTCATTCGTCCTTTATTGGAAATTGCAATTGTCTTTAAGTGGTCATGTTGCCTGAAACCTACATGGAGGTTATAGTACATCTATTGGGTTATGTAGTATGTCTTGTTAGATTTGTTGGGTTCTCATGTTATCTTTTAAAATTCAAATTAAATAATTATTTCTGTAATGATTCTAACTTTCGTTTTATGTTCTTTCAGACGCACTTTATTCTTCCAGAGTACGTCATGCAGAAAGATCAGAGATTAACCATTGATGATGCAAAGGACAAATTGAAACGAGCTGGGGTCCCTGAAGATGAAATGGCTGCATTGGAGAGGCAACTAGCCCCTGCCGCTAGCGACACTAATGCCAAAGATAACGGCAGAGTCTTAGGATTTGTGAGTGCAGGAGTTGAGTCCCAGACTGATGGAGGAGTGAAGGTCACAGCAAACCACGAAGACATCGAGCTTCCAGATGAAAGTGACTCAGAAGACGAGGAAAAAGTGGAAATAGCACAAAAGGATGTTCCAACAGCTGTCTTTGGAGGTCTAGCTGGAAAGAGGGGCGAGAGCGAAAAAGATGAGGGTGGAGATAATGGCGGTGGTGGTAAGGATAGTGAGAGCCGTCTGGGGGCCTTGGAGAGAATAAAGAGACAGAAACGTGCTTGATAAATGTATGTTATTTTGGAGCAATCAACTCTGGTGATTGAAAAAAAAAAAAAAAATTTTGAAACATCATATTTTATGTACTAACTACCAAATTTACAATTGAGAGTCACCCATGTTGTCAAAGATCATATTATGGATATGTATATTTCTGTCAAATGCATCAAAAATACGGGATTTTCCCTTGATTATTGATTTTGGTTGGATCATTTATAGATAATTGTTCTTAGTTTGGAATTTTTTATGGAGTTTAGCCATGGGAACAGGTGTTTATTATAACTTAAATTGTTAATATTAATGCATTGTCACAATTTTGTTACAGTTACTCTGTAACTTGTCTGCACTCTGTGCTTGTGTTTATTTTTTTTGAAAGATGCTTGTGTTTATTTTATTACAGAGAAATGATGAATTTGCATCACAGTAGATACTTGATAAACCTAGGGCTATTATAGTGACATGTTCCAAGGTAGGTAAGGTAAGTGTGCCTTGTCTTCATTAAAGCCTAATTTCGGGGATGATAAGTTTGGATTAATCATTTTCTGTTCACATGGAATTTTCTTGACAAAATTATTACAGGTTTGAAATATTGCTTTTGTGCTGCTTGATGTTATGATAATAACTCGTTGTAAGGAAATGTTTTAGTGTTTTGGGTATTATAGGCCTAATTTGGTCAATTGTATAATGATGTTATAGATCATGATAGGCATGAGAGATACCACATGGCATATTGTAGATGTGGTCATTCTATCTTAAGTGGGATAATCCCAATTTTCCCCCTGTAGTTTAAGAAAATAGTCAAAATCCTCCTTTTACTTGAAAAAATTAATGAATAAAAGGGGGATTTTAGGTATTTACTCAAACTACAGGGGAAAAATTGGGATTATCCCTTCTATCTTACTAATACCAGGCATACCAGCAAGGTTAATTGATTTTAAGATCAGTAGTTGGAATTCTTTGGTTCATTACACAAAAATAGATAATTAAAGAAGATAATCTCCTATAACTATCCATTGACATGGTTGTTTCAATATTGTAATTGTGCTGCAAAGTATAGTAGCTATTACTCATATAAGAGAGAGATATCAGAGTCAAATTTGACTCAGTAATTGAATAATTTAAGAGTTGTAACATCTTGCATCACTAGTAAAGAAGATCTTCAACTGGGGATTTGGGACATTTGTCTAAAGCCTAAATAGGGACAATATTAATATCTGCAGAGGTCAAGTTGTCCCAAGGATGGTTTTTTCCAACTGCAAACACACAATCTCATTGTAAATTTAATTGTGAACATAATTTGATAATTACTTATATTAATTAGATGTAAACTCAACCATCAACTTTTGACCATTACACAATTTAGTGTCTAAGTAACTCCGGACAAACAAAATTTTGAAGGTTGCAAAATTTTAGGTAAGAAATCTCACTCAAACTTAATAGACTACCAAAGTCTTTTTGATTGCTTTATTTTTCTAGTCTTGTGGAGTAATTAATTCAGAGTCCATGCGAATTAATGCTAGCTCGCATACTGATATACCAAAATCTTTTGACCGATTGCTTTATTTTACTATTCTTGTCACGTAATTAATTCAGAGTCCATGCGATTTAATGTTTGGTAGGATACTACTAGTTCAGTATCTACACTTCTCCGAATCTTCGTTTAGTGTATAAAATAGAATTGAATTATTTACATAAGGTTATATTGGATTGAATAAAATAGGATTGAATAAGATAAGATTAAATGTTATTCCATGTTTACTCAAATATAGGATACAATTAAAAATAGTAAAGTTTTAAATAAATTTTTCTGACACTATCGAAATTTTCCAACAAAACCTTCTCTCCTCCACCACCATCACCCTCCCCCCTCAAACTTAATAGTCTACCAAAGTCTTTTTGATTGCTTTATTTTTCTAGTCTTGTGGAGTAATTAATTCAGAGTCCATGCGAATTAATGCTAGCTCGCATACTAATATACCAAAGTCTTTTGACTGATTGCTTTATTTTACTAGTCTTGTCACATAATTAATTCAGAGTCCATGCGATTTAATGCTTGGTAGGATACTACTAGTTCAGTATCCACACTTCTCCGAAGCCTTATATAGTGTATAAAATAGAATTGAATTATTTATATGAAATTATATTAGATTGAATAAAATAGGATTGGATAAGATAAGATAAGATTGAATATTATTCCATATTTAATCAAATATAGATATAATTAAAAATAGTAAAGTTTTAAATAAATTTTTTTAACGCTATCGAAATTTTCCAACAAAACCTTCTCTCCTCCACCACCATCACCCTCCTCCCTCTCTCATCACCCTCCACCTTCCACTTTATTTTTTTGTTTGGGTCAAATTCTGATGCCAAGATGAGACACGAAGCTTCTTGGAAAGCTTGAGAGCACAAATGGTGTGTTGGAAGAGCTCATGGCGTCGAGGAGGTTGGAGAGCTGTTGGCTTTTGGGTTTGACAGATTTGTAAGGATGGGAGATCTCAGATCGAACGCGATCGATGGAGGATTGAAGGGAGGAGATGGCGGAAAGAATGGTGGAGAAGGTGTGGTCGATGCCGTTGAGGGAGGAGAGCTAGTTGAGCAAGTCAATGTGGTGGGAGAGCACGTCAAAGTAGAGCTAGTTCTCGAGGAGGCGAAGGAAGTGGTGGAGAGAGATGAGATCCACATGAAGAGAGAGAGGGGATATTTTTAACCCATGATTGTAAGGAGCTTCATTTATCCAATCTAGTGCGATAAAATTGGAAGGAGGATGATTTAGTTAGAACAAACATAAGTTTGGATAAAAATTTATCCAAACTTAATCCAACCCGTGAAACAAACGAACCCATAGGGTTATAATTTAGTGAAGGATGATTTCATTAGAACAAACATGAGTTTGGATAAATTTTTATCCAAACATAACACAACACGTACTTTGCATCTTTCAGCTTTGCAATTTAATTGAAATTATTAATTTCCTGTCCTAATCATTTATGGCTATAATTGGTTTTTATTTACTGCTTTAATTGGTATCAGAGCCTATGATAATGTTTGTGTGGAGAGAGAGAGTTGATGCTGTTATGGCTAGAATACTAGATGAAGTCTTAAGAAGATTGAGAGACCTGTAACACCCAAGAGCCTAAGAGACTTTTAAAATTATAAATTTTTGATGGTTTATAGATTGTCTTTAGTTCAAGTTTTGGTAATTTCCAATTACTAAGATCTTGGTCTGTCCAATTTGTCTCATAATTTGTTACAGATTGGGCTTCTTCACTGTTCTCATGGTCTGGATCTACTCCCCTAAGGTTTGGAGTTTCTGACATGGTTGTGTATTTAGACAAAGATGCTATTGGCCTGACTAAAACCTATGGCTCCCAGTACAAGGACGTATTACGCGACTCACACCTCTACAAACAAGAATTAGGTTTTTAGGTCACAATATAGATAATAGTACTATCATTCCTATCCAAAGAAGTTTGGAATTCACAGGCAAATTTCCAGATGTTATTAAAGACAAAACCCAGCTACAAAGATTCTTAGGATGTCTTAATTATATTGCAGATTTTTGCAAAAACATTAGATCATTGTGTAAACCTTTGTTTGACAGATTAAAAACGAATCCCCCAGCATGGACTGAAGTACATACAAACATAGTTAAGATCATTAAAAGTCAGATAAGAAAGATTCCTTGTTTGACAATTTGTCATCCTTCAGCCCCTAAAATTGTAGAAACAGACGCCTCAGACATAGGATATGGGGGAATCCTTAAGCAGACCATACATGATCAAGATTGTCTAGTCAAATATTTTTCAGGAATATGGAATGATACCCATAAAAAATACTCTACTGTGAAAAAAGAGATTTTGGCAATTGTTTTAACTATCCAAAAGTTTCAAGATGATTTAATCAATCAAAAATTCCTTTTAAAAATCTATTGTCAATCTGCTAAATTTATTTTTCAAAAAGATGTAAAAAACCTTGCTTCAAAACAAATTTTTGTAAGATGGCAAGCCCTTTTGTCAATATTTGACTTTGAAATCTAACATATCAATGGAAATCAGAATTCTTTACCTGATTTTCTGACAAGAGAAGTTCTGCAGGGAAGAAAATGAGTGTCAATCTCCGCTCAAGCACTTCCAAAGGTAAAGACAAAAAAAGTCCGGCATCCTCGGGTGAGACAAAAGATTACAATCCAAGGCTCCAGCCTCAAAACAGACAATGGGTTCAACCCAACAAATAATAATTAATCCAAAAATTGAAGAAAATCTCATTTACTCCCAAAAATCAAACTATTCAATGACACAATCATCATCCCAAAATCCTAAAGACCAATCTCCGCAAAATCAGTTAGTACCTTTAGGTACATTTTCACAAAAATTACTTACCCCTCTGGACCTGACAAATCGGTTAAGCCCAATTACTTCCTTGACAAATACCTACAAGCAGGTGGCCTTAACTTCTTTGAGTCAGCCATCTACAGACAATAGACTAATATTTCCACAAATTAACCAACCCAAATTTGCATACGTCCATAAACCTCATTTTGAAAGACTTTTTCCATTAGAACCATCAATGATGATAGACCGAAACTTTCATCAGCCTAAAAGATTGGCCGACCAATATCTTTCAAACCACCATTTTCGTCTCTACAAAAATGCCCACAAAACCCAACAATTTTATGAATTCATTTTAGTGGATTCAGACTCAATAGGTCTTCAACCTGTTGCAGACAAAATAGTTTTTTCAAAAGTTAAAATTAGGAAAATTATTTCTCAAGAACAATGGGAAAACCCTGCCACTGCCAAAACTTTATCACAAGTCTTTATACCCCAGAGTTATACATACTGGGATTATATTGATGCGTGGTATCGTACCTTTTACAAACAAAATTTTTCAACTTCAAAATCATAGTTCTTCTATTTCGACAAAAGTTTTCAACTTGTCAATTTACCTCACTGGTTTTATGAATAGTGGGACAAGTGTGGACCAACAGTTGATTTTCTTCCTCCAACTGTCAAAAAGAGTTTTGATTACTGGACGGCCCACGTGGTGGTCCCCAAAGGACAAGAATTTCTTCCCCAACTCCTGATCTTTTATAAGCACCTTAGTCTCACATGGATACTGATGCTTGACTATCAGATTCAAGACAAACAAATCGGTAATTTCCAGGTCCCCTACTTTGGACGACAATACATGATCAAATGATAGAGTGGAATGAACCTCTCCAAAGTTGATGACAATACAGTAAAACAATATTTTGCAGAACATCCTGAACTCTGCAAAAATCCAATAGTTAAACCAGAACAAGAGCAATTTTTGCTTTCCAAATCTCAGCTCTAAGCACGCCTAGGAGTAGCAAAGACCAATGAAGAAGTAGCTACAATCATGGCAGAATTTCTACCAACCGTCTCCTCTTCAACAAATTGATCCAAATTCAATCCAACCCGTGAAACAAAGGACCCATAAGGTTTAACTATCTTACACAATCATTAATATTACTCATAAATTATAGTTATTGATTGACTTTAATAAGTATTCTTACAATCAATCTAAGGATTATAATTTATGGATAATATTACACAGTAAAGTAGTTAAACTCTCTCTTCTAAAATAAATAAACTAATAATATAGTAACTGCTACAAGTAATAATACAATTTTAATAAATACATTCATTTAACACATGAATAAAAAAACCATAACTAATTTTCATCCCCTTACATCATACATTTCTATTTTCACTTAAAACCCCGACTAATAAGGAAAAGAAAAAAAGAGAAAAAACCGAAAATAACACCAACCCAACAAAATGGAGTAAAAAAACATATTTTCCAAAAATTAATTAATTCGACTATTTCATTTTCCCTTTTTTTTCCTTGATTAATTCTATTTTTTTCTTTTTTTAAAAAAAATAAAAATTTAAAACTCTATTAAAATGCCTAAACTCCACGATTAATCATCTCCCTATATTGATTCAAGCTCTCTTGTCGCTGCAACCTCATCTCCTCGTTAAACTTCTTTATAAACGCCTCCACTCGCCGGTTCAACTCGTCTTGACTCAGCGACGGCTCCTTCCTCAGCTTCCCCGCCGGAGAGTTGTTGATGCTCATCGGCGGCGACTGGTAGTTCGTCCTGTCTCTAAACGTCTCCGACTTCTTCACCGCAGCAGCAGTAGATGAGTCCACGTCAGCAACATTGATCTGACGGCCGTGATTCTCCCACGTTTCCAGCTTCTTCAAATGCCTCGTCAACGGCATTGGTCTCCCCTCCGTTATCGCCTTCCACGTGTTCTCCAGCGTCTCGTGCCGTTTCGGCTTGGACACTCCTAAGGCTCTACTACCACCTTCAAAAAATATTCGGAAATACACAGTTCAGTAAAATATCTCCAAACTGTGAGGGCATTTTCAGAATTTTAAATAATTAGTACTAATACTCGCCATTTTTTGAACGCTAATTTGTCACCTAACAAACCCAACAAACAACAATGAACATCGAAAACGGCGCCGTATTAGATATAAAAGAAATTGTTTAAGTTTTGAAAAACCGTGTTGACACTTCTAATAAAACAGTTTATCGTCAGCGCCGCCGCCGACTAGAAAACCATTTTTTTTTCAATTTACGATGAAATTGAAATCTAACCGTTATTATTACTTTTTATCTTCAAAAAAATAAAAAATAAACATAAATAAAAACAGTTACCTTCAGGACTGGCTTTGACCGGTTTCCGGTGACCGAATCTAGCAGAAACGAGAGGTTTCTCCGCCGTCAAATCGTCCTCAGTGAGCATATCCGACGAGTCCATCCTTCTCGGCGGTGTCCACGTGGCGTCTTCTCCACCGACCAACACCACACTCTTCTCCTCAAAAACCGGAGCCACTTTCGTGACAGACTCCTCCTTATCCTCCTCCTCCACTCTCAGTTCCTCCTCCTCATAAACAACCACGCCGGCGAAATCCGACCTCGCCTTCGCCTCAAACTCGTAGTCCACATCTCGCGAGACAGCGCCGACGAAATCAGCCTTCGTCTTCGTCGTTTCATCGTCGTTTTTACATAAGCGGGAGGAAGCGGCGATGGTGATGATGATACCATTGATGATGAGGTAAAGATACGGAGGTTTGAGCCAGGACAAGAACGAGCTCCACATCACCGGAGCTCTCGACACCGAAAACTCCATCACCACTGGAACCGCCATCTTCAACAGCACCGCCATTGACAGTACTCCAGTCGACATCAACGCCACCTTTAGCGACAAAATCCAGGTATTCGAACGTACCATTTTTTTTTTTTCAAAAAGCAAGTTTTGTGTGTACGTGTGTGAGTGTTTTTGTGCTTTGGAGAGTGAAAACAAGAGGGAGAAAACAAAAGGTCGTGGTGTGGGCTGTGGGAGTGGAGGGAGCATTTATAGAGCGAGTGTAGGGACGCGGCCTGTGATGGATTTTGGCCCGTTGGATTTGAATGGGGTGAATAGTGGATGGTTGGATTTGTGACGCAGTGGGGTCCATGCTGAATGTAGAAAGTATAATATATTTTTTTTTCTTTTTGTGGTGGCCCACGTAATCAAAATTAGATAGATAAATATAAATATATAATAGAAAGTAAGTCGTGGTTATTATTGAGGTAATTTGGTGTGGTTTGGTTCAATTTAACCTTTGTTACTAAGGTTAAAGTGGAAGTGACATGGAAAAAGTGAATACAAAGTGTGTAGCTTCTATTTTGGACCCTTGTTTTTAACTTTAATCAATAGCTTACCTTCGATTTTGTGAGAATATGGCACTTTTCTAAACGTAATCATTTTTCATTTTGCCTTTTAAATATAATATTTTTAAAAAAATTGTATCAACAGTTCGATTTGATATGATGAGAGAAAATACTCTTTTAGTTTGATAACATTTTATGGTAAGACATTGTTAGATTTGTGGAAATTAAATGTGTAATTATAAAAAAATTGAAATAATTAGTGTATTTTACCTTCGTACAGGTGATTTAAGAGTTTGAATCCTATTATAAATGTAAATGAATAGATTTATGGATAAAATAAAAATTGGGTTTTATATTATTAAATTTTTACATCTTTTAAGTATGAGTGTTTTAAAAGAGATGTTTTTATTATGAATAAAGTATAGGCAGTGGGTGTTGAGATTTGGTGAATGTTTTTGTTATTAGTTAAGTAGAATTAAATGTTGGGACAACTCATAAATCATGAATAAATAATTAATGAATGAGGAGGATTCAATAAGTAACAAGTATTTTCTTCAAGAGAAGAAAGTGTCTCGAGAAGCTGCTAATTCAGGAATCAGGAATTATTCATGACTTAAATAAGTGCAAGTGTCCATAAAAAAGTGTCAGGAGTAGCATTTGAATATTTAAAAGTCACAGAAACCACTTTACTCCACTGCACTCCACCAACGGTCATATAATTGACCGTTACGCACGGACCATGTACCAAGATCCAGAAACGCTGGTCTAGTGGGTGCGGGCAGAGGCTGGGGGTTGGCTAGCTAGCTGGCTTACTCTCCTTACGTGCCCAACAGCTATGTGGGTGCACCACAAGTGACCAGACCCACCACCACTAGCCGACCATGCTTTTCCCTATAGTACTAGCTGAGAGATTTGATACATATGGTTTCATCTTTAGTAGAAACTAGAAAGTGAATTAAAGGAATTGTGGGTATGTGCCCCCACCATTGCCGTGAAATTGCTGGCAATTGGTGTGTAAAAAGGATATCATCTATGCACTCTAACCTGTCTGTCCCTACAGAGAAATTGAAAAGTACATTTTATCTTCCTTTTTTGATCTCTTTTTTAATTGGGTTGTCGATTATGTTCTAGGTTTCTCACTTTATTTTAACTTTCCGATTAGCTACAAGTTTGGGATGTATTGATTAATTTACATTAGCATGTCATTGGTTAATACTTCATAACAAGTGATACTCGGATCCTCCTCCCTCAAGTCAAGTGAAAGTAACCAGTAATGTGAGAGTTAAACTTGATATAGGGGTTTCTTAATGAGGAAGAGACTATAATTGGTAGAGTCTTTTGTTTCTGTTTTTTTAAATTTTAAATCAATTATAATCGAGAGATAATTATTATATATAATATTAATATTTATTCTAATAATCGACTGTAATTGAGAGAAAACATCATAAATTAAAGATTTATTGGAATCTATTAATATTTACCTTGATAATTGATCACAATTGGAAGATAATTACTTACACAAAACCCGTAAAAGACATTTTATAGAAATCAAATCCTCACCGTCTTGTTGAATAAGAATGTGCGGAGTGGCATGTTGTAAGAAATAATATACTGTTAAAGTGTATATATTTTAAATATATTTTTTAACACTTAAAAACTACTTTAACAGCGGTTAAACTTTAACTCAAACTGTATACAAAATTGGAGATTTTTTTTATTTAAAAAAAGGAAAAAAAAAAAAACAAAGGATAAGAAAGAGACAAAAACAAACTGTGCAGACTACGCTTACAAGTGTCACGTGAATGGATACATGAAGTCACGCGGTTTGGAACCGACGAACCTAGACCATGTATGGGCCAAGGAGGCCCAATTAATCATAAATGGGAGCATCATCACGTAATTGACAAGAGAAGACTATCCCATCATTGATGCAAAATTCATGATTCAAGATCGTGAATATCTCACTTGAAACTTAAAAAATATCATCAAATCTCACATTCATGATATTTAGTCATTTACTATAGTCCAACGAAATTTGATTGTAATAATAACAATAAAGAAAACAAAATTGTAGAATTTTGTGCTTGCATGCAAGTGTACGCATTAGACGTCATGAACCACCTTGAATTAATTTTCAACTTTGTATTATTTGTTTCGTGAAATTTTCTATGTGTAGTCTATTATATATTGGTCTGTTGGTACCACAACTCCGCGGTGCAAATTCCACCCGATTTAAGTGATTTTGAATCATTTATTTATTTGACTTCTCATAAACGAAAATGCAATTAAATTTGTTTATATGTTAATCCAATTTGAAGATACGAATTTTGATTATGTGCGACATGGATGATAATGTTAGAAATTTTTATACACGTAAGAAAAGAAACAAAAGAGAAATAGTAAATGGTTCATCATTACTTCGAATATAAGTTTAGCTATCAAATGATGTGAGTTTGACTTTTAAAAAAAAAATAATAATAATACAATTATAATATTGTATTTAAGGATATTATATACATTTAATTGCAGTGTATATCTGTAGAAGTTTCCAGCAGAATGTAATTGTGTGGAAATTTAATTGGTAAAGACTTATTAAGTCAATAGGTATAATAATTTTGACTAAAAATTAGCATATCTGCATATGCATGTGCTTACACGGATAAGGTTGATTTGTTCTTTTTCAGGTTATATCATAGATACGAATGATTAAGGTAACCCATCTTAATCAAAGCTGTTAATATTCAAATTGTAAACGAAAAGAATATACGAACCAGATGCATGAAAAAGTTCAACAAGACTTTGATTATGTCTCCTTCGTTAAGTTATGGATAAAACACAGTAATTCCACTGATTATGACTTCCAACAAACATATATACAGGTACATGGTCCCGTTTTTGGGTCTATTCAAATTATAAATCCAGTTCCTTTTAGATCGAAACAAAACACTATATTTGTTGCGATTTGGACACGCATTATATATTTCGAATGTTAAATCTCAACTGTTGGATTTAATGTAACTAATTTTAATGAAAAGTTTTCATATATGTGCAAGTGTGCATGGAAGTATCGCTTTCGGCTGTCCCGCGTATTGGAACAGGATGTGTGATTAATGGTCGGTCCTTATAGATTAAGGTAAGATCAAACATGATAGAATTGACCACTTTGTTAAATAAACTACTAAGAAAGTGCATCGAAATTGCGTAAAAAATTTGAAGGAGCTAGCGTCAATCTAGCTACAACTACATATATTACTATGATAGACAATCAGCTGGAATAAACTTGACATGTATAGTTTCTAGGAGAAACAAAGATGTTGCATGGACGCTATGTGTGTGTACATGAAGAGAGAGACTTGAATGTGCAGTTGGTAGATTTGGTTAATTCTGTTGACTTTCCTTGAGATAATTATTTTTATGAAAGCTTAAATAATATTTTCAATTTTTTTACGAGTAATTAATCTTGAATTTTTTTAAAGACTTTAATTTCTTGTTAAAAGAACAAAAATATTTTTGTAATGAAGACGAATATTGATACACAATAGAAAAAAATTTAATTTGTGGGATTTACATTTGCATATTCTATCCAAGAAGAAAACGAAGCATACATCAAAGTCCACACTATCGAGTAAAATGGGCGGCAACTGGCAGGATAATGTCTATAAATACATATAGTAATTATCTCTAGAATGATAAGACATATGTTACAGCATACAGGGTCCCACTAACAAGATTGACCGTTAATTGATAACTTCAGTTCAACTAACCGTATATGATCCACCGGTCCAATTTCGATTACTCGCCAAGTGGTTTAGTTTAGTCTGAAAAAATTGTCGAGAAGTGTTGTTCACTTTTTCATTAAAATATCCAAAATGGAAAAAAAAAAAAAAAAAACTTGTATTGGATAATATAATACAACTGGATAAGCTACCTGGAAACTTCCTAAAACGATAACGTTTTTTACCGTTTTGTGGGCGGTGGTCTGCGGGACTAGAAAGTCAACAAATTGGAGGGCTCTATTTGGCCAGATTTGTAGTTTTTTTGACTGTTACGTTAAACGGAGTTGATGAAAGATGTGGAAAACGGCGAGGCAACTTTTCCAAATCAAAGTCAATCGTCTGCGAGGAGGTCACTCTCATCACCGTCCACTTCTTGGATGATCGCCAAGTGGTTGTGTTCTAATTGGCGGGAGCTTCTTAAATTGGTAATTCATGGGTTTTTGAGGATGTTGTGCTGCTACTGCAATTTGCATACATGGATGAGCGTTGATGTTTGATTAACGTTGTTTAGCTTGAATGCATGTGGTCTTCACGCGTGTGTTTTCATTTTTTTTTTTAAATTATTAATGATAATGTTACATTGTATTGTCATTAGTTTATATTATTTATTATTAATTTTAAAAAAAAGAAGTTTATTTATTTATTATTATTATTTTTTTGACATTGTTATTAAGTTAGTGTTGTTGAAGTGGTGATTTGGTGACAGTAGGTCTTGTGTTTATATATGTTGTTTGCATGAGTGGACAAAGAGGACGGTAGGAGAGATAATCAAAATTAACTCCCATGATTACTAAAATAATAAGGATTCATTATATTATTGTTTAGGATAAAAATAAATCTATTTCATACTTGAAAAAGCAAAATTTGAGAATATTTATGACCAAATTTTGAATCTAAGTTCAAATATGTTAAGATGGGTTTCATAAAGGATTGATTAATTTAAAATTTGGAATTTGATTCAAACTATGTAAATGAGTCTCAAATTTTGCTTAATTATTTGAATCATTATATTTCAATTCGGTTCAAAAACAAAAACTCAATAATATATTTTAAAATTATTCTATTCAAATATATTCTTAGATTTTTCTACGTGATGATAAATTGATAATGATTAGCCAAAAAAAAAAAATAATGGCCCTACAAACGCTCTTTCGATTCTTTGTCCAACATTTAGCTTAACTTCCAAGTAATTTCTTCTCCAATTTTTCCACACGCGTGCCTCGTTGAACCATGCATTTATAGCTCCAATTATCACTCAACAAATGGAGAACATTTTTATTTTTAATAGATTGGGGTTACTATCGTTACATTTATGAATAATCGTATACGTGTATGCTCATGGAATCACCAATGTCATCAATTGAAAGTCAACATTCCTCTCGGTTGACTTCTGGAGCCTTGACCAATAAAAATGACCCATGTGTATTATGGTAGGATTAGCTTGTTGTAATGGTGATTATAAAACTGTAAAAACTAATATTATAGATCGGTTAGCCTACTTGGATGTCTTTATATTGCTAACCAAGCATCTTAATATCTCATTCTCTGCAAAGTTCACAAAGATTATGAT
>CM034469.1:21845081-22217272 GCA_019925255.1 Litchi chinensis | reverse complement strand
TCAGCCTAGATTTAGTTGCCCATACACACACCAACAAAATGGTGTCTTTGAAAGGAAGCATAGACATGTGGTGGAAACAGGCTTAACCTTTCTTGCCCATGCTAAAATGCCCTTAACTTATTGGACTGAAGCATTCACCACTGCAACCTTCCTGATAAATAATCTGCCAACACCTTTGCTCAACCACACTTCACCATTTGAAAAACTGTATCATAGGAAGCCCAACTATGCTTTTCTCAGGACATTTGGCTGCTCTTGTTTTCCTTATCTTAGGTATTACTCTCAGTACAAACTAAATTTTCACACAACAAAGTGTGTTTTTCTTGGATACAGTCCTATGCATAGAGGCTACAAATGCATGAATGAGTTAGGAAAAATTTTTGTGTCCAGACATGTGGAGTTTAATGAATTAGAATTTCCCTATCAATTGTTATTTTCAACCAAAAATTCATCAGCCTCAACGCAGAAATCCAGCCGACCCTTGTCTATTCTTCAGTTTGCTTCTACAGGTCACAAGGCTTCATCAAGCATCACAAATTCCCTTGCTTCAACACCAGCTCTAAGTTCAGGTTCCTCTTGCACAAAATATGCACCACAAAGCTCACCAACAGGCATTGACTTGGTAGTTGATCTCACTGGACAAACTAAGCCATCTCAACCAGACCAAATGCCAACTCAAATGCCTGCACCTATCAAACATCCCATGCAAACTTGTTCTCAAACAGGTAATCTCAAACCCAAAGTTTACACCTCTGCTCATGTTGTCTTGCCTTCCTCTGAACCACAATCTGTCAAAGAAGCTTTGAATAGTAAAGAGTGATATTTAGCAATGTGTGAAGAGTATAGAGCTTTAGAGGACAACAGAACCTGGGACCTAGTACCCTATACCACTGACATGAATGTTCTTGACCATAAATGGGTTTTTAGAACAAAGTACCACCCAGATGGTACTGTTGCCAAATATAAAGCCAGACTAGTGGCCAAAGGTTTCCATCAAACTCCCGAAATAGATTATTTCAACACATATAGCCTTGTTGTAAAAGCCTCTACAATCAGAGTAGTGTTCTCTTTAGCTGTGACTCAAGGGTGGGACATACAACAAGTCGACATTAACAATGCATTTTTGAATGGTGAGCTTCAAGAGCAGGTTTTTCTGCAGCAACCTCAGGGATTTATCAGCTCTGAGTTTCCCTTCTATGTCTGCAAATTGAACAAAGCTCTTTATGGCCTCAAACAGGCACCTCGAGCTTGGTTCTACAAACTAAAATTAGCATTGGTTCAGTGGGGCTTTGTGAATTCCATTTCAGATACTTCCTTATTCTACTATAAGACCGACAATTATATCATCTTGTTACTTGTTTATGTTGATGATATATTAATCACAGGAAGTGACAACAAACTGATTCAACACTTCATCAAGCAATTGCACTTAACATTTGCTCTCAAAGCCATGGGTTCAGTCAGCTACTTCCTTGGTTTTGAAGCTTTTCGAAATTCTTCTGGACTCTTTCTCACTCAAACCAAGTACATTACAGATCTTCTTGGCAAAACAAATATGTCTCAGTGCAAACCTTGCTCTTTACTAATCAGCAAAGGAATAAAATTGTCACTCTATGAGGGTGAAGTCTTCTCCAATCCTACTCTCTACAGGAGTGTAATAGGAGCCCTGTAATACTTAACCAACACTCGACCCGATATCAGTTTTACTGTCAACAAATTAAGTCAATTCTTGGTTAAGCCTACACATATGCATTGGTTGGCTTGTAAACGAGTTCTTTGATACTTGAAAGGAACAACTCAATATGGCTTATGGTTTAAACCATCCTCCACTCCTTTTCAACTTCATGGCTTCTGTGATGCAGACTGGGCCAGTTCCTTGGATGATCGAAAATCGACCAGTGGCAATTGCATCTTCCTTGGAAATAATCTCATTTCATGGTCCTCCAAGAAGCAGACTGTAGTGGCACAATCAAGCACAGAAGCCGAGTATCAATCCATTGCTCAAGCGTCCACTGAAATCACTTGGCTAACCTCCTTACTCCATGAACTTTGTTTCTCTCCTTCTCATTGTCCTATGCTGTGGTGCGATAACACAGGAGCAAAAGCATTAGCCCTCAATCTTGTTGTTCATGCACATACTAAGCATATCGAAATCGATGTTCACATTGTGCGAGATAAAATAGCTGTAGGATCTCTTGATGTTCGATATATCAGCTCAACTGATCAAGTCGCTGATATCTTCACCAAAGCACTCTCCACTGCTCGTTTTTGGGAATTAGCTTTCAAACTGAACCTTGCACAACATCCACGGTTCAGTCTGAGGGGGAAGTAAAGAAAGAAGAAGAAACCAAAACAGAGGATAACAAGACCAGAAATTCTCCACGTCAGCAATGCCATGACAGCTCCTAACTGACTCCATGTCAGCACATTACAACACACTCAGCTTACTCAGAAGGATGATCTGCCAGCATCTGGTAGAAAATAGTAGAAGAATTATTTGTTTGAGTTGATTATTGCTTGATTAAAATCCAGCCATTGATTTTATAATTTGTTAGATTGATTGCTAGTTATTGGTGGAGTATTCTAGAATTCTTTTTTCTATATAAATACCTGTACATCTCAGAGGATGAATAGTGAGAAACAAATATCTTTTTTTTTTTAACTTTCTTTTTCATAATTGCATTGCTGTAATGCAGCTTCTATGCTTTTCTGAGTTTTAATTATTTTATCAAAAACCCTTGTTTCTCCATTTTCAAACTACTGGATACAAGGAATCACAACTCACTAGCACTTTCTTATAATTATTAAAATTGAAGCTACTAACCTTCTCATTAGCACCGGTAGTTTTTATGAGAAGGTAATGGATTTGAAATTTAATTAATGGAGAACAACTCAAAGAATCGCATCTGGATAGTAAAGTGATCACACTTTGTACAAGAATTAATTTTGTTAAGTAGACTTTTTAATATGACTTATTGTGTATAATGTCATGTTCTTGATTAACACCTATCACACCTTTTAGGCAGGTATTATCATCTAGCTAGGCCTTTTAATTGCTTCTAAATCCACTTTACCGAATGCATTTAATTTGAATTTGTGAAATAATCTCTTCGCAAATCCACTTTCCTTGCCAAGAGTTTTCCTTTTCTTCTCATAATCTCTTGAATTGCTTCTAGATTTTCACTTACAAGACTATTAATTGTATAATAGTGATGAATTCATATCCGATTTGGTAAAAGGGATTATACATCATTATGATAGTTCCTCAAACAAAGAAACTCGCTTTTGTTATGTAAGTCAAGCTTTTTATCTTATAAGGTTTGTATTCTCAACTTCAAGGTTGGGATTCTCCATATACTGCTGATGTCTCTCCTTCCTTACAGGTTACAAATCTGAACCTTAATCGCAATCTTGACGTTGAGAATCATAACCTGAAGGTTGTGAATACCAAAATTAAAGAGTCCCCATTCAACCTCAAAGTTTCAGAATCTTAAGCAGACCTTCGAAGAAATTTATGCAGCAATAATTGAAAATTATATACTTATACCCTTATTCAAACCAAATTACACCTATTGAAAGCAGCAACAAGGCAAAAAAATAAAATAAAAAGAGTCAGAAATGGAACTTTTAGTACCCAGGTTGTCCAGTTGAAATGGACTAGAATATAGCATAGCTCCATTCGATGCTTCTCACACCAATGACAAGTTGTTTCCTCAAGTTCTTTGGCACCCTATCATGGCCCAGTAGTAACATTTGTCCAAAACAAAAACAACACTCCTTCATCGGAAAAAAAAAAAAACTCAAAATTTTTTGACAAAAAAAGGCCACCAATGAATCAGAATACATATGGATTCTTGCTCAAACTCTTAACATGTTTTATTGTGAAACATTCTCATCAAAGCATCTACACGAACATGTGTTCTAGCTTAATCTGCAAGATTGTTGTGTCCTCAAACAACAAAATCCTAAATGGGGTTTCCTTAAAACTGGTTCTTTTGCTTCCAAAGCCAAAAACATACCAAACCTTACAAACAACATGATCTCTTCTATTACACAAAAGACAAAGAAAAAGACAACAACCACCATATGTCATGCATCCAACAACCACTAGGTTTTCATTCAACCCACTATTTACATTTCCAATATCGAATGCCAAGAATAGGATCGTTTACAAAATTCGTACTACACATTTAATAATAACAACTAACAATACAATTTATCTTTCTCATTCTATTAATACCCATAACATCACACACAAAAAACACCAAAGAGTTGTACAATATTTTTCGAATGGCCCATCCTCAGTTCTCATCACCACATTCGGTTACCCTCCCTATTATAATTGTTCACCCGTAACACCACACATAAAATACACCTAACAGCCACAACACCACACACAAACTACACCAAACACAAACAACCGCATTCGGATACACAAAGCACCTAAAAGTGGTTAGAAAAACTTACCAGCTACAGAGAATAAATGGCTACCGCAGAGAAGAACTTAGTCACCTATGGCACAGTACAATCTCATCCAATACCTCACTCCCTCCTTCTTTTGTCAGCCGTGAGAAGCTAGACGATGCTTGGGGTGTGGGAATTGTCAAGAGATTAGGATGTCGAAAGCAGCAAGCTCGCATGACTTGTCGGAAGGGACAATATGGAAGGCTGCAATAGGCGGGAGGGTGACGACACCTAAGTTTCAACAATGGACGGGAGAGTTTGTCTAACAGACTTTAGCAATGCATTTTAGCAATGGAAGGCTGTAATGGGTTATGCATGCAGTTCGTGATTGGTGGGTTAAGGGCTAGTTTTGAGGGTCACCTTTCCAAATGAGTCATTTTATCAATTTTCTCTATAAAATTTAATAGATGCCAACTATGCACATGAGCTTTGGCTAAAAAACATAAATCATCATTAATAATCCAAGGTCATTATCACAAATCCATAGCTACATATATTCACCATGTAAATAAGGTTGTATATATCTTGCATTTTTGGTCCATGTTAAATAATGATTCATAGCCATAAATCCTCTATATGTGAACAATGCTTTTTTTCTTTTTTGAAAGGTTATGTGAACAACGTTTTCTATATATGCATATATATATATATGTGTGTGTGTGGGTTTGCGGGTGACATGCGGGTTACCTAAACCCACAAGTCTAGCACCCCTAGCATGAACCCACAAATTTCGCAGGTATATGTGTAGAAAAAATTTATGTGCGAGTTTTACCAAACCCATCCGACTCAGGTTATTAATGTAAATCAGATGAAGCAAAAACAAACCCGAGACAATTTTGAAAACACATGCAAAAGAGTAGCTTTACTTGCTGCAATATAGCAGGGAAGAATGTCTGTGGTATATTGGTATTCTCAAAATTAAACTTGTTTCTAACCTTCTATGTGAAATGAAGCGCATAGAAACACCCAGCTATCCAAAATTCCAATCAACTTTACTGGCCAGGAGAAACATGTCAAAAGCATTCGTAAACTAACACCAAAAACAAATGACAAATAGATTCTTCACTGCAAGAAGTAGAAAGATGACAAAGTGAAGCTAAAGTATATTCCTTAACACTGAAGATTTAATTTGTAAGGATAACACCAAGATATTATACAACATGGGATTGGGTAAATATGACATATTTACAATCTTAATAACGCGGGTTCAGTGTAGGTCATAACTCAAGCATACAATTTTATTAAGTGTTTTAACCAAAACTAACCCTTTTTTGATGGGCCAATTGAAAAATAACTTTTTTTTTTATAAATAGTTTCAGATTGACTCTTTTTGGACAAGAATACCATTGATTACTCTACCAATTACCACTAACCCTCTACCCCCCCTCCCCCCCCGCGCATTGTCTGTCATGTTCACCAAGCTTGTCACTCTTTCTACCAAACTTTTTTCTCTCATTCTCTCTCTAGGAATCCTATCTTACCGTCACACCTCCTCACGTTGAACCTCACCGTCACACCTCCACCCACCACCAATCAAACCTACTGAAATACATTAGAAACCCGACCCACCCATCGGTCTTCCTCTCTCACTGTCGATTCTCAACCATCAGAGATATGCCAACCTCTCCCCACCACAATGCTATTGATGGTGGTTCATCGAAAAGTGAGGTTTTCCTCCTCTCTTTTCTTCTTCCTCTTATTTTGTTCTCATACTTTCTTTATTTTTCTCTTTTCTTTTTGTTGTCGCCATCAGATTCGCATGTTACCATGTATCCTTCGTTTGCACATTGCTTTTAATTTGTTTGATACCTCATAATGTCATGTGTTTATAATTAAAAGAAAGAGATGAACTAAGAAGAGAGAAAAAGAAAGAAAAAAAATTGTAGTGTTTTTCTTTTCTATAACCTTTTCCAACTATAACCGAATAATTTCATTAGAATTGAATCTCACTTGCGTAGAGCTGAGCCTTTCACAAGCTGAAAAGAATGAGCCCTGGCTGAGCTCAAGCTGATATAGAAACTGATGACTTCCCTGAACTGTAGCTCTACTAACTACCTTTTGTTTGTTTCTTGTTAGATTTTTCCAGCATCCATGCTTCTCTATACATTTGTTTACATGGAAATGATTCGATTTGGCAATTGTAGCATTGTGGCTTTCGATTTAAGGTTTGGAACAAACAAACTGAAGGTGTGTCCTTTTTTGGATTAGATGATTACTTGTACTTCTAATTATGCTTTTAGTTCATGATTGCCTTTAATTCTTTTTAAAGCTAATTATACTTGTCTGAAATTTTAATGTGTAGTATCCTTTGCATAGTCTCATTGTGTTCAATTCAAACAATAAGGCTATCCCAATAGCCTGGGTGATAACCCCTAGATTTGCTAGTATTGATGTGCATAGATGGATGAGGGCTCTTTATAATAGAATTCGCACAAAAGATCCTACTTGGAAGTTGGTTGGTTTTATAGTAGATGATCCATCTGCTGATCATGTCTGACAATCAGGTAGTCTTTCATCTTAACTAAATTAAAATGGACATATGCTATAATTTATCCCTGTATTTTGGTGGAAATTTTGTCATGAACTATATCTAGTAGGGCTCAAAGCATCGACTTATGTGATTACTTGATCAATTTGCTTCCCACTAGCATAGCTTGGAATCACTTATTCGCTACAACATAAGGTTATGTTTATTCATCAATATTTTCTTGCTGATGCTCAACTTCATTTGTACTTTGGACTTGAAATTTCTTAATAATTTGGTTTAAGAACCTTGTAAGGAATCTAAATTGAAGGATTGCTAATGTCAAAGGTTAAGAAGGATCAAGTTCAAAGGGATGATTTTTTGATCAATTTTTTTTTTTTTTTTTTTTTTTTTTTTGTAATGTGAACTAAGAAATGGCCTCTTTGGTTTGTTTGAATAAGTATGTGAATGACATGTTACAGTGGTGCAATTGCATCCTTTGTTCTTGTAATGAATATATCTTGCTTGAACTAAAGTTTTCATCCTTTTTGGTTGTATTATTGTCAAGAATGTCTTTTTGTGCTCTATATTGATATCGTTTTGGCAGGTCTGACATGCATGGCATAAAAACATAGTAAAGAAATGTTCAGAATCAGATATGCATGCTAAGACATTGAGTTAACTTCGACATGCAGTAGATGACATCTACAAGGGACACAGGACAGTGGATCTGTTTAAGGAATTCATGAAAGATTTCGTTGGTAGCTCAGATTCTACGAATTATTTCAAGGCAGTCTGGTATCCTAGATTAGGTAAGTTACACTTTCAAATGTCCTCTTAGAATAATTTGCTGATGTTGTTAGCTTTTATTTTACTCTTTTACCAAGATCCTTGAATTTATTTTTCTCAATGGGTTCTAAAGTGAAAGTTACTATGGCATCCAACAAATTTTGGTAAGTAGGACACCTGTGACATGTAATATTTCAGTTGGGTGGTCTCTAGGGGATTTGTACTATTGATCCCTTGGTTGCAAAGCCAAAGGTCTTACAATCCAACCCATTTCTCATTTTTAAACACTCTTGGGAAAAATCCTAGGTTAAGGTCATTGAAGTGGTGAGTCATGTCTTGGTTGGATGTAGCTTCCAAAATACAATAATGCATTTTCATTATGTTCGAAACATGAACCCATTTTTACTTTAGTTCAGGGTGGAAAATATCATCTATTTCTAGGAGTTCTCTCTATGGTAATGCAATATTAGTTGGAAAGAAAATGAAATTTGATCATACAGTTTTAGGAATATGAATACTTACCCTAATTCTAATACTTTTACTCTATTAATTGTTTCCCTGTGAAAACCTCTTCTATTTTCTAAAGAAGATTAAAAATAATGTCCTATTGCTATAGGGACTGGGACCACAGCACTAAAAACTCTTCCACTTGCCAATCAGGAGACTAGTGTAGTAATGGAATTTTACCATAATTAGTTGAAGTTAAGGTTGTTGAACGAGAAGAATCTTGGTGTTTATCAACGTGCTGATTGTTTGGTAAATAAGTTGGGTACTAAAGTGCATTCCTACTTCTGGCTGGATAAATACTCCAAGAAAGATGATTTTGCACGATATAGGAAAGATGAGTGGGTAAGTGGTTTAACATCTTGGCGAAAAGCATTGAAAATTCCAGATTCTAATGTTGTCATAGATGGTAAAAGTGCAAGAGTTACCGACCAGCTTGATAGAGATAAAACTTATATTGTTTGGAACCTTGGTTCACAGTTTGGTACTTGCAATTGTAGTTGGACTCAAATGCTCAAATACATTAACTGTTTAGAATATTGGTTTGAGCAAAATACACAAAACCCCCCTGAGGTATGACATTAATCAGAGGGAAACACTGTTTTATTTTTATAACAAAAAAGCCTGAAGTTAACAGTCAAATACAGTTAAATCAGACAGTTGACTAGTTTTTGACTTGCAAAGACCAAAATACCCTTACTGTTTAAAATTGTAATTTTAAATAATTTAAAATATTATTAAAATAAAATAATAAATAAACAAAAATTATTAAAAACTTCTCATTCTCCACTCTCTCTCTCTCTCTCCATCAGCCTCCACCAAACATCAGATCACCACTGCCCCTTCGCACGCCGACCACCATCCTCCACCAGAGACTAGACCTCTACAACCACCCCTTCACACGCCAACCACCATTCTTTCCACCAACCCACTCTCTCTCTTTCATCTCTATTTCTCTCCTCTGTTCATGACCTTCTTCTTCTTTTCTTTTCTTGTTTTCTTCTTCTTCTTCTTCTTCTTCTTCTTCTTTTTCTTCTTCTTCTTCTTCTTCCACGAACTAGAGATATCTGGGTTCGAATCGAACCCAGCATTTTAATGAAATCTGGGTTTGTTTCGAACCCAGAGACATCTGGGTTTGTCAAACCTAACCCAAACATCTCTGGGTTCGTGAATAGGTTTGTTGATGATTCTTTTGTTTATATTTGAGTTTGATTTGTTGTTGATGATAATGATGATGATTCTGAGATGAGTTTGGTTTTCAAGTAGAGTTTTGGAGTTAATGATGATTATTCTGAGATGGAGTTTGATGATGATGATGACGATGATTCTGGGCTTCTTTTGTTTAGTTTGGGAACCCAATTGTGTTTGTTTTTTTTTTTTGTAATTTATTTTGTAATTTTCGTTTGATAATGATGCATCATCTGGGTTCCCAATTTTTTTTTTTTTTTTAAATTCTACAATGTCAGCCGGTTTCCTAACCATAATGACGAAATTACCCTTCATCATACTAACGTGGACTAACGGTCACAAACTGTTGGGGGTTAATCTGTTATAAAATCCAAACATTGACTCTGTGTCTTTAAAGGCTTAGCCAGGGGGGTTTTGTGTATTTTACTCTATTGGTTTTTGTTGTTTAATTTTGGCAGTTTTGTGATATTGGGTATTTAACTGTCAAGTCTATTGTAGTCTTGTTGGTTTTATTGGAATTGTTGTTGAAAAATAAAGATTTCACCTGCATTATAGAGTCGGCTCTTGCATTACAGAGGCTAGTCCAAGCTGCAGTAAGCATCTTTGTAATTCACTTAAGTTGTTTGAATCGTACATCTCATTGTTGGTCTAATAACCACTATGAAATAGACTCTCATTGTTTTAATATCAAAAATATTACATTTGCAGACATGGTTACTTGATGAAAATGCAAATTATGCCATTTCCGAAAATGCTTCGGAATCTATAACTCTTCAGGGCAGTGCCCTAATAAGGCCCTAATAATGTTAGACATGGATAAAATGGTTGTTGCTACTAATTCTTGCTACTATATGAAGTATCTTGTGTCTAGGTTGTGTCAGTCAATGCGATATCTTGTGTCTAGGTTCATTAGTTCCTACTATATGAAGTATAACTTCTCAATATGTCATCAGGTTACGTTTTATTATAAAAGATTTCATGTGTGTTGCTTGAGTATTCCTACTATTTGAGTTGTGAATTTACTCATTGTTGAAATACTCGTTGATTAAAACAATAATTTTTAATGTTATTCCTTCTATAATTTTTAATGTTATACTCGTTGATTAAAACAATAATTTTTAATGTTATTCCTTCTACAATTTTTAATGTTATACTCGTTGATTAAACAATAATTTTCTAGATTCTTCTTATAATGGATGTTTAGTCTTTACCTCTAAGCACTATGAATCCAACGTTTGAGGTTTGATTGGATTGATTAATCAATATGAACCCCTTTTGTGTTAACTTTTCCTACTTTGCTTTACCATGATAAGATGATTTCAAAGTGCACTCCTAAATGTATCACATCATTGACTATGCAATAAATATATAGCTATAGGAACATCTGTGTAACTGTAAAAACCTGCAAGTATATAAGCTACTGAGAAATTTCATCACTATTTTTGTACACATAACAATAGTCAGGCACAACTTGACCAGTCCCTTATGACTACTAGAAATCATCAAAAACAAACATAAATAATTACTTATACATCATTAGAGTAACCATTACTGACTAGCAATGAGAAATATAACAATTAAGGATGAAAAGGGTTTGATCAAGATTAGCTACTCTTTTTCAAACATATTTATATATAGACAGTCTACTCATCTCCTAGGCTGGAACCTCATCGGCAGGTTGCTAAAGGCCTTTCTTGCTCTCCTGCTGACATTCATAATATAATTCAGTTAGGAAATTAGACTAATGAATTAAACAATGAAAATATGAACATGAAACGGAAAATAGAAAGAAAACGAAGAGGAAAATGATGACCCCAACCTCTATTATCCAACTTGGGTACTCCAAACTGGAAGGGTTTTAACATCCATTATCCAATAATTATTGGAAGTACATAAAAAAGTATTCAATTCCCAACCTAGGTACTCGATTTCCAACCTTAGGGTTGGGATTCCCAACCTTTGGGTTAGAAATCCCAACTGGTTGGGAATCTCAACCTTCAGGTTGGGATTTCTAACCCAGGGAATGTGATTCCCAACTTCAGGGTTGGGAATCCCAACCTCCTAATCAGAAGTGTATCAACATCAATTATCCAAGAATTATTGGAAGTACAAAAAAGACGACTCAATTCCCAACCTTCGGGGTTGAAAATCCCAACCCCCAGGTTGGAAATCCCAACCGGTCCCAACTCGAATGTTGTGAAATATCGACCTCCGGCAGGATCTAAGGTGGGATTCCTAACTCGGCAGTTGGGATTCCCAACCTTTAGGTTAGGAATCCCAACCTTCAAGTTGGGAATCCCACCCTAGTTCCTACCGGAGGTCGAGAAGTAACTTGGGGGTTAGGAATCCCAACCGAAACTTGGGATTCTTAACCCCAGATCTAAGAGGTGAGGAAGTAATCCGAGGGTTGAGAATCCCAACTAGAATCCCAACCTAAAGGTTCGGAATAGGATAGGATTCCCAACCAACCTTGGATTCCGCCGGAGGTCGGGAAGTAACCCATGGGTTGGGAATCCCAATCGAAAGGTTGGGATTCCTAGCCCCTGAGTTACTTCCCAACTCTGACTAGATCCAAGGTTGGTTAGGAATCCCACCTCGTTCCCAACCTTTAAGTTAGGATTCCTAACTTCAAGGTTGGGATTCCTACCCTAAATCTCGCTTCTAGGTTGAGAATCCCAACGTTTAGGTTGGTAATCTCAACCTAAAGGTTAGGAATGTCAACCCCCATAAAACACAAATTTCAAAACTAACATTCTGCCTATATAGGCTCCAAACAGATGCCATCAAACTTACTGATACTTGTCCATTTTGCAAATTCCATCATTCAATTGACATCCATATACTAACTCTAACAAAGGTCCCTATTGCAAGCACTAATCAAATGATATCCATCTACTAACAGACAAAAAACTCCAAACTTTATCATTCAAATCACATCCATCTCCAAGCATTTAATAAACAAGAAATTCATAATGGTTACAACTAAAAATCGAAGCTTTCGAATTTCACAAGCCTCAAGATGTGAAACTGGTATTTTCCAAAATTCAAGCAAGCAGTCTAGGCAAGCTTGAAATCATTAAAATCAACATCACCACAAAATCAAAGCTTGAACTATCTACATCATGCACTACATCAATAAACACCAGCCTAGAAAATAAAAACCAAAACTTTAAAACAATAGCAACATCAAATCCAATGAAAACTTCCATCATTCAAGCTAAAACGTAAAATCCATCTAAAACTCATTTAAACAAGCCGAAAAAGCAACACAAATCATTTAAACAAACTGGAAAAGCAACACAAAAGCGGATAGATTACCAGGTTGTGGTTATGGCGGAGCTGGACGTGAAATCATTCCAGTTAATTATGGGTCGACTGTCGCTAGAGTAGAAGCCAAAAGGTTAAAAAGATGAGTAAAAGCTAAGAAAGTGTAAATCGGGAACTCAATGAAAAGGGAGCTGAATGATTTTGGAGTTTCAAACGAACTAACTCCTTTTGTTATCATTAAGGGCATTTTTGTCCATTTGAGATTTTTTTAAAGAATAAAAAATAAAAAGGTTAGTTTTGAAGTTGATCTTTCCACATGAGTTATTTTATATATTTTCTCTTTTATTAATATAATCAAGAGAGATTTATTAACAAAATAACCTTGTTTTCACATCTAACATGAAATTTATTGTTATTGTCATTATTTTGAAGTGCTCCCTCTAACATGAATTTTTGGATTCACCACTAGACACAATGAACACTACCTTTTATAATGGGTGATTTCACCAATAATGATGGTGCTTGTTCTTCCACCTAATGATCCTCAAAGGTCAAAAGCATGAGAGTACTTGAGGCAATTGCTAATGAGAGTAAGAGTTTGAACTAATATATGAAGTTTTAAAAGAAGTCAATTTGAGTTGTGGGACATCACTTTGTGAGCATCAAATCACCAAAAAAAAAAAAAAAAAGATTAAACATGGAACCGTTATAATTCCGTGGCCAACTTCTATTTTCATAATATTCGTTACTAAAAAAAATTGTATTAGTGTTCCATATATAGATTAAATAAATAAATAAAATGAATGTTCATACGATCACCACAATATTATTGAGATTAATATACAATAATTTTCTTCTTAGCATAGAAACGAAATCAATTATGAAGACTACATTGATTTGATCAGTTCTGAAAATTAATTTTTATCAATATAAATTAGATTTGTATTAGCATTAATTGATTAATTGTGTAATGATTTACTTAAATTTTTTTTATAGAATAAAAATCATGAAGAATGTTTTAATTAATTAGAGAAAGAAAAAAAGTTTCATTATGAATAGAAGAGAAACACACTTATATTTTACTTCATTTGATAGGCCTGAGTTCAGAACACAAACTCAATTATTGTAGCATTTGAAAAAATATATATATGTATATGTATCAATTCAACTATCCAGTCTATAGAATTTAATTTGAACTAATTGCTTCCATATATGCTTAATGTGGCACGGGATTGATGAGAAGATAAGCAACAAGATCCTTCATAATTACTTGAGCATGTGTGTAGCCATCTTCGTCCTTGTAGAGGACATCCATAACTCGAGCAAAATTAAGAACTAGCGTAAGTAGAGACATTAGCACTGCAGTTGGTAGGAGGCACTCCTCATTTATATCCTTCCAAGCATTTGTAACTTGTTTGCGAAATTCGTCACATGCTTCCTTTTCTGTTGCCCCATGTTGTTTCATGTAACACTCAATATTTGAAGCCACGTGCCCTCTCTTTTGTTCAAACTGCATATATAATAATTACATGTTGGTTAAAAGTAGAATTCAAGAAAACTGAAAAGTGATATCATTATTAGCTATTCATGTCAACATGGGTTGCAGAGCAATTCTAACTTTTTACAATCATTTGAAAATAAATTTACTTGTAAGAAATGGGAATATTTACATTCATATAAGTCTTGTTTGTTAACTATTAATAAATGTCATTATAAAACAAAAATAGTACCTTGTGAGAAATTATGTCGTCCATGAGTCTATTGATAACTGAGGAAGCTTGAACAATCTTGGGGTTGCTAAACAACCATTCAAAGGCTTCTTTGGTTGCAAAATCTCCCATTCCCACAAAAGAAGTGGTTGCCAACATTTTGTAGCCACAGGTAATCAATGCAACAGGCATATATTCCTCCATTGTAGGTACGTGTTGTTGGTGACACCATTTTGCTTCGAAGAAGTAATTTCTAACTAATTCCTTCATCTTAACATAAAAGAAATTATAATCAAAATCACTTTTTGTTACATACATTAAAAGATCTAATAATTAAACCATTGAATGATGAAACTTACTGCTTATTTCGCGTAACCAAAGCGAAATAGTTTTCCTTCAGAGGCAAAATCCCTTTCATTTTCTTTGTAAGCATCTAGAAGAGCCTCATGACAATTTCATATACTCGGGAATGGCTATGGTACAAACAACAAAGTTGTTTGTACCATACAAACATATTTGGCTGCCAGTTGGCAGCCAAATAGTTTCTATTGCAACCTGCAGCAACCGGTTGAAACCGGTTGCTGCAGATTTAAAATAATAATTTTATAATAAATAATATTAAAATAATAGTTTAATAATAAAATAATATTTTATTCTAAAATATAGTATTATAATAATATTTCATAATATTTTAAGTTATTATTAATATTTTATCACTAAATTATAATATATAATATTATAATTAAAATAATATAAATATAATAATTTATTATAAAATATAATATTTTATTAACTATTTTTTATTATTAAAAATTAACATTAACGTAAAAGTTGTTCTACGAACAACTCCAACGTTATCTTAACAAGTTGGTTGACGTCATCTTGTTGAGATCAACGTTGAAGTTGTTATCTGAACAAGTTTGACGTTACTCCAACGTCTGAAGTTGTTCAAACTTGACAAAAAGTACAGGTATGACGTCAGTAAACGTCAAAGTTGTTATATGAACAACTCCAACGTTATGCTAATAAGTTGGATGACGTCATCTTGTTGAAATCAACGTCGAAGTTGTTATCTGAACAAGTTTGACGTTACCCCAACGTCCGAAGTTGTTCAAACTTAACAAAAAGTACAGGTATGACGTCAGCAAACGTCCAAGTTGTTCTCTGAACAACTCCAACGTTGCGCTAACAAGTTGGATGACGTCATCTTGTTGAGACCAACATCGAAGTTGTTTTCTGAACAAGTTTCACGTTACCCCAACGTCCGAAGTTGTTCAAACTTGACAAAAAGTACAGGTATGATGTCAGCAAACGTCCAAGTTGTTCTCTGAACAACTCCAACGTTGCACTAACAAGTTGGATGACGTCATCTTGTTGAGACCAACGTTGAAGTTGTTTTCTGAACAAGTTTGACGTTACCCTAACGTCCGAAGTTGTTCAAACTTAACAAAAAGTACAGGTATGACGTCAACAAACGTCCAAGTTGTTCTCTGAACAACTCTAACGTTGCGCTAACAAGTTGGATGACGTCATCTTGTTGAGACCAACGTCGAAGTTGTTTTCTGAACAAGTTTGACGTTACCCCAACATCCGAAGTTGTACAAACTTGACAAAAAGTACAGGTATGACGTCAGCAAACATCCAAGTTGTTCTCTGAAAAACTCCAACGTTGCGCTAACAAGTTGGATGACGTCATCTTGTTGAGACCAACGTCGAAGTTGTTTTCTGAACAAGTTTGACGTTACCCCAACGACCGAAGTTGTTCAAACTTGACAAAAAATACATGTATGACGTCAGCAAACGTCCAAGTTGTTCTCTGAACAACTCCAACGTTATGCTAACAAGTTGGATGACGTCATCTTGTTGAGACCAACGTCGAAGTTGTTATCTGAACAAGTTTGACGTTACCACAACGTCCCAAGTTGTTCAAACTTGACAAAAAGTACAGTTATGACGTCAGCAAACGTCAAAGTTGTTATATGAACAACTCCAACATTATGCTAACAAGTTGGATGACGTCATCTTGTTGAGATCAACGTCGAAGTTGTTTTCTGAACAAGTTTGACGTTACCCCAACGTCCGAAGTTGTTCAAACTTGACAAAAAGTACAGGTATGACGTCAGCAAACGTCCAAGTTGTTCTCTGAACAACTCCAACGTTATGCTAACAAGTTGGATGACGTCATCTTGTTGAGACCAATGTCGAAGTTGTTATCTGAACAAGTTTGACGTTACCACAACATCCCAAGTTGTTCAAACTTGACAAAAAGTACAGGTATGACATCAGCAAACGTCAAAGTTGTTATATTAACAACTCCAACGTTATGCTAACAAGTTGGATAACATCATCTTGTTGAGACCAACGTCGAAGTTGTTCTCTGAACAAGTTTGACGTTACCCCAACGTCCGAAGTTGTTCAAACTTGACAAAAAGTACAGGTATGACGTCAGCAAACGTCCAAGTTGTTCTCTGAACAACTCCAACGTTATGTTAACAAGTTAGGTGACGTCATCTTGTTCACATCAACGTCAAAGTTGTTATGAGAACAAGTTTGACGTTCGGACAACATCACAAGTTGTTCAAACTTAACAAAAATGGGTGTATGACGTCAGCAAACATAAAAGTTGTTCTCTGAACAACTCCAACGTTATGTTAACAAGTTATGTGACGTCATCTTATTGAGATTAACGTCAAAGTTGTTCAGCTAACAAGTTGGACGTTAGGACAACGTCAGAAGTTGTTTAAACTTAAACAAAAATGGAGATATGACGTCAACAAACGTCATACTTGTTTCGTTAACAATTCCAACGTTTGTGTTAACAAGTTCCTAATTTTTATTTCGTAATTTTTTTTTTTAATTTTGATTAAGGATATTTTATTATTCATAGAGTGTGTAACGTGTTTAACTGTAGTTAAACGATTAGAGAAACTAAATTGATAAATTGTGAAGTGGAAGCCTTCCACTGGTCATGGGTGTGTGACTGTGCTCATATCATGATATAGTTATATAGTTTTTCAAATATTGGTGTGCAACTACACTACCATTTTAAAATGACCACACGCCTATACCAGTGTAAGGGGTTGTTTGTTTTTTACACTTAATAGTGTTGAATGAGGCCAATTAAAGTATTTTTGTTTGTTTTAAGTTGTCAAACCACTTAAAACAATCTAAAACCACTTAAAAAAAAAGTTACACTTTTTTACTTTTCACTTAATACAAAATCACTTAATGATTTATAAATATATTATTCCAAGTTTATTCTTTCTAAAATAACATATTTCTAATTTTATCCTGGTTTTATATTATACAAATTTCTTTTAATGTTTTAACAAACAACATTAAAAAATAAAAACCCTAAACATTTCAATATCAAATTTTCCTATAACCGGATTACTATATTTCTCCAATCAAATTTCGGTAAGCATCTTTATTGATTTTCTTTATTAATCTACTTGTGGAGTAGCTTATATTGTGTTTATTTATTAAAGTTTCACAGTGTTATTGGTGTTCTTGGTTTATGTATAACATCAAATTTTCCTATAACAAAAAATAAAATTACTATATTTTAGTTTCATCATAAGTTATGTTCAAAAGTTAACTAATTATGGGTAACTTTTTATATAAAAAATACTTTTATATATTTTTAAGAAATAAATTTAATAAAATTATTTTATAAAAAATATTTTAATCCAATTTAAGTTATTTTATATAAAATAATTCCATTTAAGTTATTATACTTTTCTACATTTTAAAATTAAAAATTAATTAGATAGCATTGGTATAACTGCGCGGCCACGCTAAAGTAGTGGTGCGGCCGCGCTAAAGTAGTGGTGCGGCCGCGCACCAATACTGGTGTTGGTGCACGGCCACGTTGAAACAAAGGTGCGGCCGCGCACCAACACCAGTGTTGGTGCGCGGCCGCACCACTACTTTAGTGTGGCCGCGCAGTTATACCAATGTTATTCAATTTAATTTTTAATTTTAAAATGTAGAAAAGTATAATAACTTAAATGGAATTATTTTATATAAAATAACTTAAATTGGATTAAAATATTTTTTATAAAATAATTTTATTAAATTTAATTCTTAAAAATATATAAAAGTATTTTTTATTTTATTTTTTATATAAAAAGTTACCCTTACAATTTAACTTTTGAACATAACTTATGATGAAACTAAAATATAGTAATTTTATTTTTTGTTAAATTAAAATTCTTACTTGTAATTGAATTGTAAATTCATGTAGAATTGTTTTTGAATGCGAATTTGAAATGCAATTTAATTATGATTTATTTTTTTAAAAAATAAAAATTGTTATAGTCAAATTTAATTATCATAACGTCGAAGTTGTCCTGAGAACATGTTTGACGTTATGACAACGTCCGAAGTTGTTCACACTTGACAAAAAGTACAGGTATAACGTCAGCAAACGTCAAAGTTGTTCTATGAACAACTCCAACATTATCCTAACAAGTTGGATGACGTCATCTTGTTGAGACAAACGTTGAAGTTGTCGTAAGAACAAGTTTGACGTTAAGACAACGTCAGAAGTTGTTAAGACGTGACAAAAAGTACAAGTATGACGTTAGCAAACGTCAAAGATGTTTGTGGAACAACTCCAACGTTATGATAACAAGTTGGATGACGTCATGTTGTTGAGACAAACGTCGAAGTTGTCCTGTGAACAAGTTTCACATTAGGACAACGTCCGAAGTTGTTCAAACTTGACAAAAAGTTGTTATCAGAACGTTGGAGTTGTTTAAACGGCAAAATTGTTTTATGACAAAATTGTAAATCAATAATTTACAATTTAAATTTAATAGGAAAAGACGTGAAATATAAAAAAATTTAAAATCCAACGACAGTCAACAATAATGGTTTTTCAATTTTACAATTTAACCTGGTTAAGGATCGTAAAAAATTATTTATAAACAATTACCTGTATCAACTGAAAAAAATTAGTTTACTTGTATCAATTTAATCCTTCTATTAGTCAAGTATTACTCAATCTTAATATGAAGAGGGTTAGTTTGGTCATTATAGTTTAATGTAGATATATCAACACATGTTTGTAAATTGAATATTATTTGTAGGTTTAAATTATTTACAAAATAAACATAATAAAATAATAAATCAATTAAAATGAATTTAATTTCCACTCACAAGCTAGGGAAAATAGTGATGTAATCACAGGAGATCACTTTGAAGGGTAGTTTTGTTCAAAAAATAATAAGGTCATTTTTGATAATTTAAAAAACTAAAAGTGCAATTCTGTAATTTTAGAAAAATTTTATAAATATTTCGTAATTTCATAAATTTGAGGGGTTGATTCGTAATTTTTTTTTACATTAGAGGGCGCTTTTTGGGTAAAAAACGCCCTCTAATGTAAAAAAATAATTACAAAATAACCCCTCAAATTTATGAAATTACGAAATATTTATACAAATATTTCGTAATTTCACAAATTTGAGGGATTGTTTCGTAATTATTTTTTTACATTAGAGGGTGCTTCCTACCCAAAAAGCGCCCTCTATAATATTTTCTAAAATTACAGAATTACACTTTTAGTTTTCTAAATTATAAAAAATGACCTTACAATCTATGATTTTATTTTTATCCAAAATTCCTTCTAATATTAATAAAAATACTCAAAATACCTGTAGAGGCATGTGAAGGAACGATAATACCCTCGATGATCACAAATTGATGATGAAGTTATAAGGAGTAAAATTGTCATTTTCTATTTTTCTTAACATTAAGGAGGATTTTGGATAAAAATAAAATTATAATATTAAAATTGACATTTTGACAAACTGTAATGGTTTTTTTTTTTTTTGAGATCATCCCTATTTTAAAATTAAAATGATCTAAAAATTAATAATTTGATATTTATATAATTTTATTATTATTATCATGTAACTTCATTTAATATAATACAAACAATTATAATAAATTATTTAACAAATACTAAAACACTTTTATGTAATGGGAGTCTTCCGTCACACTTGCCTTAGGTGTGATGGGAGGCTCTCTCATCCCATCACGGCCAAGGCTTGCACCACTCATGGGTATGTGGTTGTACCACTGTTTTAGTGTCGTCATTCATCTATACCAATGTAATCTAATTATATTTTTAAATTTTTATTTTAAAACATTGTAAAATATCATAACTGAAATTGAAAATTATCCTATCACATATAAATAAATACAGAAGAGCCTCTCGTCACTCCTAAACATGACGAAAAGCTTTCCCGTGAGGTCCAAACATGATAGAAGGTCCTCCCATTACAATTGTCTTGGGCGTGATCAGAGGCTCTCCCGTCACAATTCCTTTGGGCATAATAAGAGGCTCTCACATCATGTCACGACCAAGCGTGATAGTAAAGCCTTCTGTTATGGCCTTCCTATCACTTATAGGCGTGATAATAAGGTCTTCTGTCACAACACACATGATAGCAAAGTCTTCTTTCATGGCAAAAGTGTGACAAGAATGTCTCCTATCATAATTTTTTTTTTTTTTTGGCTTTCTTAGGACTTTTGACCCAACTACTTATAATTATCTATTTATTTATTTATCTTTATTTTTATGCAATTACAAATTAATTAAATTACTCATTATTTGGACTTTGATTTTAACATTTTTTATTAAGTAAATTTTTTTTTCTCAAACAATACTAAGTATAGTTATTATTATTATTCGTACAAAACAAGAATATTATTATTGACATACAATCCACACCCTAAGGAAGAAAGAAATTTATAATAACAACCAAGCAAATGAGATATATTTTAATAATAGTTAAAATTTCAAAAACAACCGTTCTTATGTTCTAAATTAATAAATATAACTTCATTTTATTTTAAATTAGTTAGTCTTTCTAATTTTTTAATATAATAATTTTAGCTTCACACATATCTAATCAATAAATTTTAAAATGTCAAATTTTCATAAATTCTAAAGCGGAAGTCTTCCACCAATCATAGGTGCGTGACTATGCTCATATTATGATATAGTTACGTGTTTATTCCAATATTGGTGTGCCGCTACATCACCATTTTAGCACGATCGCACTCTTATATTAGTACAAGTCTTTCATTGATCATGGGTGTGCAGTTGCACTCAAATAATGGTGCAGCCGCACCATTGTTTCAACGTGGCAACACCATTGCTTCAGCGGCTAAGTGTTGGTGCGCGGCCGCACCATTGGTTCAGCGTGGCCGCGCATCAACACCAGTGTTGGTGCACGGCCGCACCATTGCTTTAGCGTGGCCGCGTACCAACACCAGTGTTTGTGCGTGGCTGCACCACTATTTCAGCATGGCCGTGCACCAACACCAGTGTTGGTGAGCGGCCACACCTTTGTTTCAGCGTGGCCGCGCACCAATACCGGTGTTGGTGTGCGGCCGCGCACCAATACTTAGTCGCTAAAATAGCGTGGCCGCACCATTGTTTTAGAGTGGCCGCGCACCCATACCAATGCATCTAATCACACTTGCCTCATGTCAGACACAAATGTGATGGGGACGGTCTCCCGTCATGCCCAAACGTGATGGAAGAGCCTTTTGTCACACTTAAGAGTGACAGAAAGCTCTCTTATCATAGTTTCCTTAGGCGTGACAGGAGTTCTTCAATGTTCGTATGTAGCTGCACCATCGATTCAGCATGATCGTGTGCCCATAATATGAAACTTGAATTGATCATGGATGTGCAGTCGCGCTCCAATAAAGGTATGGCCGCACAACCACTTTTTTAGTGTATTCACACACCTATACTAGTGTAATCTAATTTAATTTTTAATTTTCAATTTTAAAATATAGTCAAATATAATAACTTAAATTAGATTTTTTTTATAAAGAATAATTAAATTAGATTAAAATATTATTTAATTATATTTTTGAAGAAAATAAGTTAATTAAATTTATATCTTAAAAATACATAAAAATATTTACGCCTAATTTTAATATAATTTCAAGGATTTTTTATCAGGATTTAATTTTACATTTTCATCTTCACCTTTATGATGTTTAATGGATACATAAAACTATTAGTTCACGACATACTACAAAAAGGATTGAGTTCTTTCTCTTGAATCAAATATCACTTATAAAACAAGTTTGATGTACAGTCTTAATTTTCGTGCATTTGCATGATTTTAACTTGCACGTTTACAAGTTAATTCTATTGGAAATATAAAAAAAAAAACTCAAAGAAGGCAAAAGATGGAATTTGTAAAAAACGCAACAAAAGTTTTACTTGCCTACCGGAATTTTGTTAACACCATTACCTACATCAATTGTGCTGACAATATGAATTTCAACCCATACAAAATTAATAAAAAATAATATTTTTCCCATTTTTATGTTGATAATCATTATTTCCATTATAATAATGATTATCACTCATTAACATCAAAACCCTATTCTTGTAATCCTTCAAACAACCATAAATAACAAAAGGTGGTCTACACATTCAACATTCTTAAACCAAGAAATATTGTTTATGCTTCTGCAATTGCCAGAGATAAAAAGGCTTTAAAACTTTTAAGACCTGAAAGCATTATGTTCGCTTTAAATTTCAATAACCACACCAAGACGAACCAATTTTTTTTCCACACAAATTGCAATGTCAATATTTAATTTAAAACATTCTTACCTAGGTGGTTTCCATTGGATAAGAGCTAAAACACTTGGAACCTTTCAGACTAGATTAGAACTATGAAAATCTACAAGAAAAGAAATGGATTAGCAACAACATCTTTAACTAGAAGAAGAGGAAAACAATGAACAACTTATTCCTTTTAATAAAACCAAAGCGAATGGTTTTAAGTCGTTGAAGCTGCAGTTCTTTATCTTGGTTTACTATAACATTTACCCCCAACTCCAAAGGGTTAGAAGCACAAATCTTGATAAGACATTGTTTTCATATTTGCCAACTTGATAAAACTCTACTTCTATCTCCGCTAACATAATTTGAATTCACCAATACAAAACAACTAATACCAAGTTTTTTGTAAAAATTAAAACTATAAAGACTACAATTAAAACTAAAAATTCCAAACAATCATCAAAGGAAGACATCAAATTATAACAACATGAACAACTTGGAAGCCCTCAAAAGTGCAATCTGAAAAGAGGCCAATTATAGCATCCAACATTCACAAAAATGGATATTATATCACAATTTAATTTCTGCTATAGAACCAATACTAGCAATTGTTTACTTGAATTAACACAGCATAAACATAGAATTTTTTTAAATGAATTTCTTATTCTTTTGCAGACCCCTAATATTATCACCATTCCCTTAGGCCTCCTCCGACTTTTTGTCCACTGCAAGTACAGGAAAATGGGGGTTATGGAAGAACCAAACAAATGAGATATTGAACAAAATGATGATAAAACCAAACTGCAACTTGTGATAGAATCCTTAATTGTATCATCATTCATTACAATGGATAGTCATTTAATTGAAAAACTTATATATGATGCATGTAAAAAGAAAATGGTTCATTATCGATCAAAGTTCCAAAGAAATACATGAACAATAATTTCCATAGTTTGTTATCTTAAGAACAAGGATCATAGACGTTTCAAAAATAGAGAACAAGCATCATAGATAGTATTCCTTGGTGCAACTCTTTCAAATGATTCATGATCTGAATATAGTTTTCAAACACTAGAATACAAGTTCAAGATTTTGAAAAATGACCTGGATGAGTCCCTACAAACTACAGAGAACAAAAAACGAAAAACATAATTTCTTATTATTATAATTTGAAGAAGTATTTTTGAGATTGTCTTAAAAGTTAAAGCTGTTCTTGGATGCAATCAAACCAAACAAATCTACCTTTCTAGACAATGAATCAAACAACTATTGAATTTCCTGCATTTCGCTATCAAGTTAACCACTAGAATCTAACTTACATGCCAACACTAACAATAATGTGAAAAGGAAAATCAATTCATTCATGATTAGCAAAATCAAAACATCATAATTCAATCCACAATAATATTTTGGCCTTACCACTTCTAGCCAAACTATTAACCCAACTTGGAATAGGATTTATAGTGAGTTTAAGACAAATATCACTGCACAGTTTATGGTCATCAAATTGTATGCATTGCCTTTGTAATTCTCAGCCAATTCCTCCATCATTGTCCTCACCCTTGCAAGCCCCATATAAGGTTTTCCAATCAAAATTGTGCTCCAAGATGTGAACCCATCACACTGCTTTGGCTCTCCTTCAAATATCCCTGTTGTTGGATACTCATGAGCTCCAAATGTATGCTCAACTCCATGAACTACCACCAACATCCAACCAAAAATCCCCAAATCAGAAAAGCAAAACCTCTAAAGCTAAGTTTAGTTGAACTTCTAGCTCCCTAGAAACTCAAATCACAAAAAGACCACCTCAAGTTCAAAACTTTAATAGTTAATCATCCACATTCTCATGAACCAAACAAACAAAAAACAAAAGACAAAGAAACCGAACAACTTACCAACTTACTTGAACCAACCCCAGTCTAGTTCATAAAGATTTAATAGACAAACAAGTGATTTACTACAAGACAACTAATCTAACAAGCTCACTAGCAGATCTAAACCGAACCCAGAAAATGAAAACAATAAAAAATCAAAAGCATTTCAAATTACAAAATGGGAAAAAAAAAGATCAACAAAAAAAAAAAAGAAACAGTAAAAAATCGAAAGTATCCTTTTTCACTTCCAAGCCCTTTAATCTCTTCCTCATGTGCATCTTCTCCTACCGCTTCCCCAATATTGTGTATATGTTTGACATAGTGAAACCAAATAATTTATCACATCAAATAACTACACACACAATTAAATAGAAGTCGTTTAAATCTAAATATAAGAGAACACCATACATTGAATTTCAAAATAGAACAAAAAGAACTCCATTTTGCTTAAACAAAACCATAACTAACAATACCCCAAAAGAATTTTAAAACAAAACACCATTAAAATAATAATAATAATAATCTAATCACAAGTTAAAGTTATATCACAGAAAGAAAAAACACCAAGAAAGTTAAATCGGAAAAGCAGTTGGAGGACCACACGTACAAGGCAAAAGAAGATGAGGAAGAGTCACAGAAAAGTAGTGTTGGACAGAAAAGGCAAGTAAGCACCTGGAGCTAGTTCAGCTTCATGTGTTCCAATAATACAATGAGGAGGGTATGAAAGCTCAGAGACATCAGGATGATGAGAATCGAGACAAGCTAAAACAGGCCAGTTTCTATCACAGAATGCTCTAGCAAGCCTCACTGACTCATCCAACGTTTCAGACATTTGTTTGTCAGGTGGTTGTGAAGTCTGTAACAAAAATCCCAGATTTGAAATTAAGTAACCAAACACAAATGGAAGAAAAATTATAAAACAAAGAATGACAGATTTACCAAGTTGCCAACATCGACAGTACAAAAGCCATTAACAAGGTCAACAACAACAAGACCGGTCTTCATATCAGCAGACAAAATGAGAGATTCTTGTTGGAGAGGAAGCTGCAGCTTTAACATATCCATTGTTGTCAAAACCATTTTATTCTATTGACAAATATACCAAATCAAGTGAAGTGATGACTACTACCAACAATAAAAAGAAGAAGAAACATTGGATCTGCAACTTTTAAGATGCAAACCATTCAGATCGACTTCGAGCAGCTGTTAGATCTAAGGTTTTTTTTTTTTTTTTGTTTTTCCATCTTCTGGTCTTGGTGACAGAGGAGAGGGAATGGATAAATGAGAGGGAAGGGACAGAGGGTAATAATTAATAACCACTTCACCCGGTTCTCCATTTCTAAAATTTTTTAATTATTTTTTATTTTTTCTTGTTTTCTCACCGTTGGATCATTTTTTTCATCATCCAACGGTTCAGCTCTCTTTTTTCCTCTCATTCATATGATACAAACGTTTTTAAAGTACGTATCATAGCTGTGTCCTCATATACTCAGGCAGTTGATCTATGGCACTGATATCCCACCTTAAAAAAAAAAAACAAAATCAAACATGAGCATCTGATTATTGTAACAAAATTAAAGAAGTAGAGAAATGGATGAAAATTACCTCTGAATTGCTAAGGTAAAAAGCTCAAGTTCTTCAATAGTACCATAAACATCATAGATGTCATCAATAATGGAAGGCATGGCAATCACTTTGGTTAATATCCCTCTAGCCAAAATATATTCTGGCTCAAAATACACGCCCAATATCCAGAAATAGCACTCCACCATTCTATCTCTTGCGAAAGGCAGCTTATGCAAAAAGTCTAAATTTTTCCACGAGCTAAATGACAATGACATTATCAAGAAGAACCCATTAAACTATAAAGCTTCAAGCTTGAAATGCTTACAAGCAACCATATCAAATCTTATATATACAAAGATATGTACCTACCTTGATATATCACCGAGTTCCTTCTGGTGTAGTTTTTGTAGTATGTTGAAATCTAGCTTTGCAAATATCAGTAGAGCCTTGTTGTGCAAAGGATCTTCTTGATAAACAGACATATAATGTATTGCATCTAGCCTTTGTAAGCCTTGCGAATTGGTCGATTCAAGGCATGGTTAACTTTCTCTACAAGCAAAGAACTGAATTGGGGTTGTCAATGATTCAAGGTGTCTGGTAGTGAAAGCAAGGGCTTCCTCTAGTATACCTTCTCCATGCACCCTGAGATGTGTAGCTTCATACAAGCTTAACATTCCTTTAACATCTGTTACAAGGGATTCCTTGAAGTTTCCTTTGCTGTCCTGGAACTTGTTGAACACATCTGATTGATTCAACACAAACACATTATAATCAAAATGATCATGCTCATTTTGTAGTTGAAAATTTTCACTATAAAAAGACCATGCTCTTGGAAGACTTATTAAGATTAAAACAGAGCATACCGCTGCACGTTTTATGACTAGGTTGCCTAAGTAAACGAAATTCAAGAGAAATGGAATGGAGGTCATTATAGTTGTCATCTTCGAGACTAGAGACATGGTGATGCTTGTGTATTTTTTCTAAGATTTCATCAACCTCGGTTTCAAAATGATCAGTTATGCCTAAGCGATAGATGGAATCAATCAAGTCCAATTTCCATGAAGGCTTGACATCGACCATTAGCATTTTTTTTATTTCTTCCTTCAATTCCAAAAGGTAAACATTCACATTAGCTTCCTGAACAGCCAAATTGAAGAAAAAGAGTAAATTAGTAATGATTTGACAAGAACATATAGAAATTGCAAGAGCATATAATATTGTCGTGGACATGCATGTCTTGTAAAGACCTTTTTAACATAAAATATAATATTATCCGTTTTGGAGTCAAATTTGGACATGATTTTGTTCACAGATTTTCACATGAAGATATTTTACAATAGTATTATAAGGAAATGTCAGCAGGTGGCACTTTCAATTAGTGGATTGACAATTTTATCTCATTTCAATAAAGTTAAGAATTGAGTCTCAAGCCCTATTTTTTTGGACACAAATACCCTTTCTAAAATTAAAACTGGTGACTTTGTTATTTGAGTATTTCTCTCCTCTGCTGCTCCTCTTACCCTTTCATTCTCGTCTTCTTCACAGCCACCCTGCACCCTCGATCTTCATTCTCGTTAAAACTGGCGACTCTTTTGCTACTCCTCTTACTCTTTCATTCTCGTCTTCTTCACAACCACCATCCACCATCGATCTTCATTCTTGTTTATACCACCACCATTTTCGTCTTCACAGCCACCATCCAGCTTCATTTTCATCTTCACAACCACCATTCAGCTTCAATTTCATCTTCACAGCCACCATACAGCTTCATCCAGCTTCATTTTCGTCTTCACAGCCACCATCCACCATCCAGCTTCATTTTCTTCTTCACAGCCACCATCCCACCATCTATCGTCATTCTCTTCTGCGCGACAAATTCCATCCACCATCCACCAGCGACCATTCTTTCCATCCACCATCCATAATCTTCATCTGCACTACGGGTAATGTATCTTAACTTTTGAACACTTATTTTTTAGTTGTTATTAGTTATTGTGGTTAGGTATGCTGATATTGAGCTGTAGAAATTGGCTTTAGGTTTACGAACTTAGTATTTCTATGTATGTTGATGGAAACGGCACACATGTATGACGTTATTAATGCAAGTTATCTTGGTTTGATTAGTGATGGCAAGACTTAGTTAAAAAACCAAAGACGAAAACAGTAGTCATACCAAGATGACTTGCATTATTAACACAAGTTAACTTAGTGTGACTAGTGGTGCCATGGGTTTATGGAAAAAAAAAACAGTAGGCAAAACACTAGTCACACCAAGCTGACGAGTGTTAATAATGCTAGTTACCTTAGTGTGAGTAATGGTGTCATGACTTGATGGAAAAAACTAGTACCTAGAACACTAGTCATACTAAGGTGACGAGTGTGAATAACGCTTGTTACCTTAGTGTGACTAGTGGTATAATAGGTTTATGGAAAAAAAAAAACAGTAGCCAAAACAATAGTCATACTAAGGTGACGAGTGTGAATAACGCTTGTTACGTTAGTGTGACTAGTGGTATCATAGGTTTATGGAAAAAAAAACAGTAGCCAAAACACTAGTCATACCAAGGTGACGAGTGTGAATAACGCTTGTTACCTTAGTGTGACTAGTGGTATCATAGGTTTATGGAAAAAAAAACAGTAGCCAAAACACTAGTCATACCAAGGTGACGAGTGTGAATAACGCTTGTTACCTTAGTGTGACTAGTGGTATCATAGGTTTATGGAAAAAAAAAACAATAGCCAAAACACTAGTCAGACTGAGGTAACTAGTGTTATTAATGTATATCACCTTGGCGTCACTATTAGTGTCATATTATGAGCATTTATTTAGTAGTTTAATTACTTAATTGTATCAAAGTATGAGTAATGATATATTGCTAGTCTTGATTTAGTCCTCTATTAATAAATTCGATCATTTATTTGTGTACAGTGACATGGATGAAACTAAAATTATAGTCACCCATGGTGGACAATGGATTGGTTATAAGTATGAGGGTGGTGAATCAGAAATAGTATTTGTTTCGACGAATGCGACACTTGATGACTTAAAGAAGACCGTTGAGAATATTGTTCGAGTTGATATAACAAAGAGTACATTTGACTTACACATATTGGTGGAGACTTCCGGTAGGCCTGCCATTCCAAAATTAACAACCGATAAAGTTGTGTCTTTCTGGCTACATGAGAAAAATCCTGAAGTTTACGTAACTGTTGTTCCAAACAATCTAAATGACTGTCTGAGAGAGAAAGGAAATGTTTAAGTACCAATCCAACAACAAATTCAACAACCAATCTTCATATAGCTACCAATCCAACCGCAAATCCAATTATCAAGCCAATCACAAATCCATTAATAAACCAACCACAACACCAAAGCTTTGTTGAATTAGTTTCTCAATTCAAGTCTGTTTCGTCAAGCAACGAAGTTCCAATCCATGAGGATCGTAACATTGAAGATGAATGTGAAGACATAGATGAAGAAGAAGATGAAGATGATGATGATGAAGAAAAAGAAGATAATGTTGACTCACACGGTGAGTATAACTTAAATGACAGTGAGTATAATCGTTCTACAGAACATTCGTTGGATGACATTGATTTAGACGAGTTTTCAGACTACTATCGTCTAGCTAAAAGTATTCCTATAGCCACTAATATTTTCAGAGGAGATAGAGGAAGTCGACATGCAGTTATGGCAGAAGATTTAGGTGGTGATGCTGACAGTGGTGGTGGATTTAATCATGATGTTCGTGATGAGGATTGTGATATAGATAATGATAATGTTCGCGATGTTAGGGATGATGGCAGTGGGTGTGAACATCAAGCCAATGATGATAATAACAGGCAACAAAGAGTAACCAGTGAATGACGCATCCCTGGAATAGATCTTTCCGCATTTTTTCAAAGGGAAAATATTTCCTTCAAAGCGTGATATGGGTAAAGCTGTAGAGATGTATGCATTGAAGGAAGGTTTTCATAAAAAGGTCAAGAAATCAAACAACATCTGTTATGATGTTAGGTGCAAGGATAAGAACTGTAAATTTCAGCTTGTAGCCATCAAAACCAAGATTGGAGACCAATGGGAGGTGCGAAAATTCCGAAAACAACATTGTTGTTCGCTTGATAGTGTACATCGACGGTGCAGGAAAGTGAGTGCAAAATTAATCGGAGACCTTATCACTCCGAAATTGCAAGTCAGTGGTCAAAGCATGAAACCCAAAGAAATCCAGGCAGAAATTCAAGTTAATTATGGAGTTACTTTGCCATATAATCAATGTCGGAGAGCTAAAGATCATGCTGAAGACAACGTTTTTGGGTCTGCAGAGTTGTCATTTGAACAGTTGCCTGCGTATTGTTATCAGTTGGAGTTAGCTAACCCAGGTACAGTCACAAACATTGAGACAAATGACAACAACCAGTTTCTATACATGTTTATTGCTTATGGTGTTAGTATATCTAGGTTTCGTCAAGTGATTAGACCAGTTATTGCCATTGATGGAACACATTTGAAAGGGAAATTTGGTGGGATTATGTTCATTGCGGCATGTAAAGATGCAAACGAGCAAGTGTATCCCTTAGCATTTGGGTTTGGGGATGTTGAAGATGAGAAATCATGGTCATGGTTTTTAACAAAGTTGAAAAATGTAATTCGGTGTCCAAAGAATTGCATGTTCATATCCGACCGGCATCTTGGAATTAAAGTAGCTATGGAAAAAGTATACCCCGATGCACATCATGGCCTTTGCATGTATCACATGACACAAAATGTGAAAAATTTATACAAAAATAAGATTGTCACCGGATTATTCCATCGCGTATCAAGGTGTTATCGTCAATCCAAGTTTTGGGACATGATGGAAGACCTTAGCAAAATACACCCAACGGCGCATAGAGAATTAATCGAACTTGGACCACATAGATGGGCATTGGCAATGACTCCAGTAAGGCGCTACTGGATTTTAACTTCCAACATTGCTGAATGCATGAACTCATGCTTGGTTAAAGCTCGCCAATATCCATTAACAACTTTGGTTGAGTATATAAGGGGTATGATGCAAATATGGTTTTATGACCGCCGGAAGAATGCAGAAAAAATGTCAGCAGAGATAACACAATAGGCAGAGAAGAAAATTGCAGAGTATACTAGAGACTCACAAACTTACATGGTCACACCAATCGATGATAGCAAGTATGCTGTAAAGGTTGGGAGTAGGAAGACCGTTGTCAATCAAACTGAAAGGACGTGTACTTGTGTGGCATTCCAGATAGATCTTTTACCATGTTCACATGCACTTGCGATGCTAAGGTAAGACCATAATATTTGCGAGGTTTTGCTCTAATTGTAGAATAAAAGTTTAATATTGTTTTCGGTTGTATAGGTATTGTAATAGGTTATTCATCCCCTACATATCCGACTGTTACAAAACACCCAATCTATTGGCTGCATATGCTGGTGCTATCTTCCGGTTCCTGACCCAGATGAATGGACAGTTTCAGAAGACATCCGAAACAGGATTGTTGTACTACCACCATGGCGTCCGCAAGTTGGCAGGCCTAGAAAGAAAAGGATTCCATCTACTGGCGAGAAAAGGGTTTTGAAATGCTCCCATTGTGGGCAAAAAGGCCACTATCGACAAAACTGTCATAATCCACATCCATCTCAACGACCCTCTATGAACAATAGTGAAGGATCTGTTACCCAAGTAAGAAGACAAAGAAAGTGTCGGACCTGCCATCAAGTAGGACACAATAGCAAGACTTGTAACAATGCTCCCCGACCCACTGTACCAGAACAATGTCAACCATAACCTTGTATTTTGGTTGTTGAAATATCGTTGTTTTGATTTGTAACAAATGCAAAACTATCTTCTTTTGAAAATAAACTAGTTTGTGTCTGTGTTTGGTGATCTTGTTAATCACACTAGTCACATTCTTAAGGATTTGTATGAAAACAGGTTCTGTTGTCGCTAGTAAACTTGTGCTATGTTTTATAATCTTGAAAACCAGTAGCGAAAACACTAGTCACACCAACGTGACGAGTGTGAGTAATACCAGTTCTGTCTGGGTGTGACTAGTGGTGCAAGTTATCTTGATGAAAAAAAATCAGTAGCAAAAACACTAGTCACACCAAGGTGGGGAGTGTGAATAATATCAGTTCTGTCTGGGTGTGACTAGTGGTGCAACAGGTTAATGAAAAAACCAGTAGAGGAAACACTAGTCACACCAAGGTCGGGAGTGTGAGTAATACCAGTTCTGTCTGGGTGTGACTAGTGGTGCAATAGGATGATGTGGATATAGGACCCCTCAGAGGAATGTTTTGATATCAATTATGTGCCCAAAGAAGTTAAGTATCAGCCACTTGTCGAGAAGAAAGCCCCTGACAAAAAGTCAACTGGTCTTGCTGCACCTCCAAGTGGCCCTGCCTCTACTGTTGATGCTTATGAAAAACTGCTTTCTTCAATTCCAGAATTCTCAGACGTTGGGAAGCTTTTCATGGTTCAGTGACCAAATTGAAATTTATATTTTTTCTAATTTTCTTTTTATACATACCAGTCCTCAGCACCTGTGGAGCTCACTGAAGTAGAAACAAAATATGCAGTTAATGTTGTTGAGCACATTTTTGATAGGCATGTTGTGTGAAGAGTGTGAGTAATATCAATTCTGTCTGGGTGTGAGTAATACCAATTCTGTCTGGGTGTGACTAGTGGTGCATTAGGTTGATGGTCGATTAAATCAGTAGAGAAAGCACTAGTCACACCAAAGTGACGAGTGTGATTAATACCAGTTCTGTCTGGGTGTAACTAGTGGTGCATTAGGCTGATGGTCAATTAAACCAGTAAAGGAAGCACTAGTCACACCAAGGTGACGAGTGTGATTAATACCAATTCTATCTGGGTGTGACTAGTGGTGCATTAGGCTGATGGTCGATTAAACCAGTAGAGGAAGCACTAGTCACACCAGGGTGACGAGTGTGATTAATACCAGTTGTGTTTGGGTGTGACTAGTGCTGCATTAGGTTGATGAAAAAAAACTAGTAGCAAAAACACTAGTCACACCCAGACAGAACTAGTATTAATCACACTCATCACCTTGGTGTGACTAGTGCTTCCTCTACTGGTTTAATCGACCATCAGCCTAATGCACCACTAGTCACACCCAGACAGAACTGGTATTAATCACACTCGTCACTTGGTGTGACTAGTGTTTTTGCTACTGGTTTTTTTCATCAACCCATTGCACCACTAATCACACTCAGACAGAACTGGTATTACTCACACTCCCCACTTTGGTGTGACTAGTGTTTCCTCTACTGGTTTTTTCATCAACCTGTTGCACCACTAGTCATAGCCAGACAGAACTACTATTACTCACACTCTCTACCTTGGTGTGACTAGTGTTTTCGCTATTGGTTTTTTCCAAGATTATAAAAGGGATAGCCCAACTTTTACATACAACCTCAAATATCACACAAAATATTTAAGCAAAAAACACAAAGGTAACGTTGGACCTGTAAATAACTTTCTATATATACACATGTTGATATATGAATGTGGCAATGTAAACCCAAATTACATGTCATTTGCCTCAATAACATTACAAAAAATGGCAAAGGCGTATTCCCTTCTCATCTTGTGAACTTCCGACAGCCCCCAATTCCATGATAAACCTTTCCTAATGATACAGTCGACATACTTACATACAAATCCACCACAACTAATGTCATCCTTCTGAGATGGTATGCTTTTGTGGTTCAAGGGAAGTACAGTAAAGCAGTCCCCTCTCCTCTCCATGTGTTTCTCCTCAAAATAACCTGACTTTGCCAACACAGAAGGCAACAAGTACCGCAAAGGCATCACTTGGTTCTCTCTATATGTCGACTCGGCTGGGATCTTATGTGAAAACGAATCATATATAACAATACTCTACTGTGATAAATCTACCTTACATAAGATCCAATGACCATCAGGAGATCCAACCGCACACAGAATTAACAACTGCATAACAAACAACAAAAAATTACAAGAAACCATGGTGACACAACATTGTGTTTGGTCATTAAGGCATACTTACTGTGTTTACAAGTGTCCATCTCTTCCCCCATGCCGGCTTTTCTCCTGTACCATATAGTATCCAATCATCAGGGGCATTGAATGATAATGCATCAAATTGACCAGTAAATGGTTCTTGCACATTTGGATGAATTTCCTTCCAAGCCTCTGACAATTTTGACTGTAAATTATACCATAACATGTCACAAAAAATTAGATTGTACAACAATGTTATAATAAATTCTAATTAAATGACATAAGACCCTAAACTTACAAAGAAATCAACACACAACACTGCAATATCATCATAAAATAGATTGGGGTACTCGTTTCTTCGCTTGCCAAAAAGTGCTAGAATCCCATCAATGTGTTGTATTCAAACGAAAACAATATTTTGTCAAATTAACAAAAGTAAACTTATACATAAAATTTGGTAATATATATTCAAATATAAAGCCAATGCTGACATATTCAACGAGTTACTCACTTCATTTGACATCCAAACTGAAGTCTTCTCCAACTCGATAAAGAAATTCCAATCTGCAAACAACTCGGTGCCGATATTTAGTCCAAAATGAATAGAAATCATTAATAAAAAAACCTTCAAATTGACTTCTATTTAACAGAAATCATAAATATACTCACAGGGCTGCAGGATTTTTTGCTTTCTTGTATGCTTTATATTCCTTTTTCTTCTGCGACAGTATTGCAGACTCTGTTGCCCAAGGATTGATGTACGGAGAAGCACAATATTTTGATGCAATCTTTACTCTAACGGTTCGATCAGCCTGTGTCTCCGGACGGGGAGCATCCGCAAATATGACATCATTATCATTACCCACTTGGACATCCTCAGCCATCATATTAATAGCACTGTCAAGATTAAACCCTTCACCATACAATTCCTCCAACCGAGTTGCCAACAACCCCTGACTATCCTTCCTTGTCCTTCCTTTTCCCTTTTTCTGATAAACATATAGCGACTCCATATTTCAGACCTCTGGTAGCCCTCCTGATTGTGCCTGCTCAGTAGTTGGGGGCGTCACTGCTGCATTCGTAGGAACTGATTGTGCGACAAAGGACATCCTATGGGCAGGTTGGACATCATCAGGAGGACCATCAGCAGAGAATGTATAATTATGATACTCCTGATTCAATGAAAGTTGGTTACATTCGATGAACATTCGAGCATTACAAAAGCATAGTAACTGGCAATATTGTGCACATACCTGATCAGCTGAATATTGCTAACGATTTTCAAATGCTTTATCAATACATTCATTTAATCGACCCTCTAATGCCTCCAACTTTTTATCGATATAGTCCTCCATACGTTGCGAGATTTCCTCCATCGCATTCTTCACTAACTCCATTAATTTCTCCAATCCCTACATAGAAGAACAACACTAGTCAAAGGATAAAAAAAAACATGAGCTTTTATGTAATAATGGTTTTATGAAGTATACTAACTTCTACAGAGGTATTCGATGGTATTAAGTCCTCTGCTGTTGGGGGGTGGGGGGAGATGGATCTGAAGTGTGTGACCGTTTCTTCTGTCTCTCACGACGACGTATTGGACTACTCACACCGACATCATTATCACCTTCATCAGAATCCACTACTGTGAGTGGAATAAATTCCACACCTTCATCCAAATTGATATTAATACCCTTCCAGTAATCTCGGCGGGTCTCCTCCCTCGTTGGTCTGAATAACTCACGAGTTGGAACAAACTATAACCAAAATATTCAAATGTTAGAAACAATTAAAACTGCTAAAATATAATAACCGTTTTTCAATCTTACATCTCCACGCTCCTCTATTTGTTTAAGGTTCTGTTGAAAAGTTTTTGGGCGCCGATTGAAACTCCATTTCAACATTCTTAGGTATTTACCACTCGATACCCGAGTAGCTAACATTTCTCTCATTGATGGGATGTTCTCCATCGCCCATATCTGTAAATACAAAAATGACTACAAGTTCAATATTATAATACAAAACATAAACATATAAAATATACATCAACACATGAAACAAAACAAATAAAAACCAACCTATAAAGCATAAGGAAACCCATAAAAATTTCTTTTTCCAACCGCTTTTCTCAAATAGTACAACGTTAACTTGAAAATATAATGTCCCCATGGAAATGCATTCCACTCATCTATATTCTCTACCAACATTAACAACCATAATGTCATTTTGCCCTTCGAAAGTTGCCCAAATAATATGATGTTTGCTAGCAACACAAGGGCCATCTTCAAACAATCTCCTTCTTGGTGAAATTCCTGGGTGGCAAGATGGTTGTGTATCTCGAAAAGCGGCAATGGTATTTTCCCATCAAAATATCGATCGTGTATCCCCCCAGGTACCATGACATATGGTCGTTCAAGAATATCAGGTAATGGACCAAAAGGTAATCCGGTCATTAGACAAAACTCAACACGGGAAAACCTACTCTTCATGCCCTCAATGGAAAACCACATCTCATGTGGACTTGCTTCTTCCAAATTAATTTCTCTTTGAAGTAATTGCTGAATCAACCGGGCAGCAAACATGTGTTTAGCAGGTATTTTTAATAAATACCTGAAAACTGTTTCTTCAGCTAGTTTGTACTCCCCTTCCCGATACAATATATTTTCAATCAAGCCTATCACGTCGAACTTGGAGTGCATGTTAATCGACCTCCCTGATACCCATTCTGATATAGGTATCTTCAAAAATTGATCATAATTAATATTTTCCATCTGCAAACAAATAAAAATATATATGTAATTAACTGCAAGCTCTTTACCTTAATTGATAACATAGAAAGTAAACTATATTAGCCAAAAGCCCTTTAGTGTTTATCTTTTCATTATAGAGAGTGGAAAGGGAGCTAGAAGAGAAGACGAAACAAAGGAGTGTTAATAATGCTACTTACCTCGGTGTGACTAGTAATGTCATGGGTTTAAGATAAAAAGTAGTAACCAAAGCACTAGTCACACCAAGGTGCGAGTGTTAATAATACTAGTTATGTCGGTGTGATTAGTGGTGCTGTAGATATATACAAAAAGCCAGTAGCAAAACCACTACTCACACCAAGGTGACTAGCGTTAATAATGCTAGTAACCTCGGTGTGACTAGTGGTGCCATGAGTTGATCGAAAAAAACCAGCTGCAAAACACTAGTCACACCCAAGTAACTAGTGTTACTAACACCCGTCACATTGGTGTGACTAGTGTTTTGTCTATTGGTTTTATCCCATCAACTCATGGCACCACTAGTCATACCGAGCTGAATAGCATTATTAACGCTAGTCACCTTGGTGTGACTAGTGGTTTCGCTACTGGCTTTTTGCATATATCCACAGCACCACTAATCACACCGACATAACTAGTATTATTAACACTCGCACCTTGGTGTGACTAGTGTTTTGGATACCAATTTTCTTCATAAACCAATGATACCACTTGTGTTAGAAACACTAGTCATGTTCTGATTTCAAAGCATGTTCTGATTTCCAAGTTCATAATACATAAGAACAGAGATTATTATTTCGATTTTGTTATAAAAATTGACAAGTAGTACATGTCACACAAAACGAATACCCCATTTGTCAATTTCCATCATTACTTCAAACACATAAATCAGTTTCATTCAACAAAGGCAAAGCTTACACCTTTAGTCACTTTCATAACTCATTTTTACAAATCATTGATCACAACAGAGTAAAGAACCAAACTTTCATATTACAAGCAAAGTTCGAAACATGAAGCAAAGCCAAATTTGGACAGCAATGTAGAACTCAAGCCAAACTATGCTTCAAAAATCTGAAATACAAGTTGTGTGATGTACCAGTTTCTGTGTGAGGAAGGTAGATAGTCGTGGCCAATAGAGGGGGAGATAGGGGCTTCGCGTTTCGTAGCGACCAAACAAAGTCTCGTGTGCAAGTGACCAAACGAAGTCAGGGGCATAGCGGCTCCGCCTAAGGAAGGGAAAGACCAAAGCGACCAACGGCGGGGGAGGCAACGACTTCGACTTTCACAGCGAGGAGATGAGTGTCCGGTGCCGCGCATGCAATACTGACACAAACAACTCGATGGAAAAGGGCAGACGACGACGACGACGCTGCGTGGCTCTGTGCACGGTACGGACAGATGATGGCGGGTGTTGATTTTGGGGGAGACAAAGGCTCCTATTGCTTTTGGGAGGAAAAAGATTTTTTTGGGAGGCAAACAGTTTTTTTTAAGGTTTGATTTTGGGGGGAATAGGTTTTTTTCAAAACAAACACTATTATTACACATTTTTACTGAAAGGGTATTTTAGTACTTTTACATATCATTTAGGACTCTATTGTCACATTTTCTCAAAAGGGACATAAATGTTAAGTCACTACTTAAATATGCTACTTTTGTCCTTGTCCCTAGTATTATTATAGGCAATAGTGAGATTCTTTTAATCAAATGAAGTAATCACAAATAAAACCTATCTAATTATCACTTTAAGTTGGATGTACTACCATACAATTAGAAAAGTGTGTCTACAATAGAAATATGTAAATGGATTATGTCAACTAAACTAATAACTCAAAAGATGAGCACATTTACCAAGGATTCATCCCCAGCATAAGAGAGGAAATAATCCCCCATATGCTAGGATGATAATTTTTCGAGCAACGCTGCTAGTTATCTTGGGTCGAGGTAGCATCTAGTGCTGAAACTTAAAGAGACATTGTTGGAGGGTAGTTTAATTAATTGCTTATAGTGCTTGCTTGAATTGTGTGAGTCATGGTGTGTTCTTGTTCACGTATTTATAGGCATCAATATTTGATGTAGCTTTGAAATGGCAGCAATATACGGAACACATGCAATAAAACTATACTCAAGATGAAGAGAATTATAACACGTTTTTCTCTCTTTTCACACTTTATTCTAATTTGATACAAAGGCCCTTTCTCTTCTTTGGATGTACGAAAGATAAGTGACCAGACATTAGATGCACTAGATCATGTTAATTATAGTTTGTTGGTCTCTTAAAAATTGTCTTTGTCCAAAGAAATTGTGAAATTATCTTTGTCCAAATCATTTCACAACTTCTTTCTTAATTTAATCCTTCCACTCAAGACATCTAAAAATTTGAGATTGATTAGGAGGACATTTTAAATACACAAATAAAGAAATTACCTTATACAATGTATGCCATGAGTATGGGAGAACTATATATATATATATGTTACCTTATATGAAGAAAACGACAGTTGTACGTCAGAGTTAGGATGATGAGGCTAGTGGGTCCGCAAGACAGAGAGGGCTGCAATCGTGAAGAAGTAAAAGGTCCAGTTTTATTATTTATTTTTTTATCGATCAATATATAGATCGAAAACATTTCATTGTTTTGGATCCCCAAAATGATGTCATTTTGGTTATTTAAGAAAAAATAAATAACCAAAATAGTATCGTTTTGGAGGGGTCCAAAAAGATGTTGTTTTAGACCTGAAATTTTTTAAAATATCAATAATAGTTCAATTTAGTCCCCTTATTAGTCAAACATAAAAGTTCCAAAAAATACAGATAACCGATGGTTGTAGTGGCATCCTAGTCCATGGAGTTTGGCCCATCAGTTACACATCCATGTTTCAATCTGCTTCCAAGACTCTAAAGATGAAGGCAATTTTTTGATGTGATGCGGGTCTTTTCTCCTAATTCTGGGAGCCCAATTCTAGATCACACCTCAAAGACTTTGATCAAGAGTATCTAATAAGCTATACTGGATATATAATACTTGTGAAATAATAATAAAAAAAATATAGTTCCAAAAATAATTGGACCTTATAATATATAACATTAAAAAACATGACACATGTCCTCTTAAAAACATAGACCACTAGATTGATGACACATGGCAATTAACCCTTTTAAAAACAAAAAGATAAAAATTAAAAAATTTGAGAAAAAAAATAATAAAACAATGGTGAAGATCAAAATTGGATTTTCTTGACAAATTGATATTTGATAGAGACCAATTGGATCTTTATCATCGATCAATGGGAACATAGCAATGGGTGTATATCGTTGATGCTAAATAACTTTTGATAGGTCTCCATTGGTTATCGATGGAGATCAATGGAGACCCATCATTGTAATGTCTTCATCAACAATCAATGGAGACCTTAATCAACGGGGATCCATCATTGTAATATCTTCCTCAACAATCAATGAAGACCAAGCAATAGGCACCCACGCTTAATAGCATCAGTGCATCACCATCTAGATCTAATGGAGATTTTCTTTTTCTTTTTCATTTTTTTTTTAATTTTTTACACCAAATTTTATAGTTTAGATTATTTTATAGGTTTTTTCTATTTATTTTATTTCAAATCTCTCTCTCTCTCTTTCTCTCTCCCCCTCACTTTCTCTCTTTCTCTCTCTCTCACATACATATGTATGGGGAAACTTTATTTTATTCTTTGAGGTTTCAAAAAATATTAGAGTTTTAAAGCTCTTTTGGAAACAACTATTTCCTTTCCCAACTTTTCTAAAACTTTTTAAAAATATCCAAATCGTCAAATTAGTTAACGGTCAATATTAATAGAATGCATTAAAAAATATTTTTGCCTTCGATGGTTATTAGTGGCACATAAATTACCAGATTACTCTAATAAAATTATGAATTTACAAGTTAAATTACCTAAAATGTTCATGAATTTAAGTTATTAAATTACAATTTAAATTGCTTAAAGTCACTATTGATTGTCAGTTGACTGACGATTTGGACCTTTTTGAAAAGTTTAGAAAAGTTAAGGATGAAAAGAGTTGTTTCCAAAAAAGTTTTAAAAACATGATATTTTTCGAAATCTTAGTGACTGAAATACATATATACTATAATTTAATAATTAAGCGTGTTTGTGCATATATAGTGTGTGTGTTCACTCTAACCATATTATATACTATAATTTGATACCTGGGTATGTGTGTATGTGTATGTCTATGTGTTCACTCTAAGCACATTATGTACTATAACTTAATAATTGTGTGTGTATTCACTCTAACCATATTATGTATTGTAATTTAATAATTGAGTGTGTGTGTGTGTGTGTGTTTTCACTCTAACCATATTATATGTGCACTATATGTGTGTCCTATAGTTTATTAATTAAATAGTGTTTCTCTCACTATAAGTTAATAATTAAATAGTGTGTCTTTAACCACATTATATACTAGATTTTAATAATTGTATGTGTGCACATGTGCTATAATTTAATAATTAAATAGTGTGTATGTCTAATTACATTATGTACTATAAGTTAATAATTGTGCATATATTATAATTTAATAATTGTGCATGTATCTGTGCGTTCACTCTAACCACATTATGTGTAACGGACCGGCCCCGCCTTGACAATGACTGTTTGGTCAGGTTGGGGCTCACCCTCAGAACCAGTATTGCTGCCCGGCCTCAGCTGCACGGTTCTTCTAGCCCAATTAACTTCCTTTCACCCAATTCATACCAACATACTGGAATCCTGCACCGTTTTTCGTAGAGTGCTTCATACAATGCCATGCTGATACTGGCTTGATAATTATTATTATTATAGGCAAACTCGATCAACAACAGGTAAGTATCCCAACTACCTCCGAATTTCATCACATAGGATTTGAGCATATCTTCCAAAGTCTGAATAGTGCACTCTGACTGTCCATCGATCTGTGGATGAAATGCTATACTGAAGTGTAATCAAGTGCCTAAAGCCCTCTGTAGACTTGGCCAACATTGGGATGTAAACCTTAGATCTCTATCAGATACAATGGATACTGGAGTCCCATGAAGCCTTATAATCTCATCTATATATAACTTGGCTAATTTGTCCAGGGAATATGTACTCCGAATGGGTAAGAAATGGGCTGACTTCATAAGTCGATCTATTATCACCCATATACTGCCATATCCATTCTGACTTTGTGGAAATCCTATCATAAAATCCATGGTAATATTCTCTCATTTCCATTCAGGGATAGGGAGTGGATAAGTAAGTCCTGCAAGTCTCTGGTGCTTTGTTTTAACCTGCTGACATATCAAACACTTGGATACATACTCAACTATCTCCCTCTTCATACCTTTCCACGAGTAATGTTCTTTTAAGGTATGGTACATCTTAGTACTCCTTGGATGCATAGCATAAGCCAAGGAGTGGGCTTCCTCTAAAATCTTCTTCTTGAGTTCTACTAGGTCAGGTACACATAGTTTTGTCCTATAACCAGAGTACCATCATTTCTTACTGAAAAGTCTTCCCTGTGACCTGACTCTACCTTTTGTCTGATCTTTATCAACTGAGGATCTTGAATCTACAACTCCCGGACGCGATCTACCAATATTAGTCGAACCTGAAACGTAGTTAGGAATGCACCGATATCCGTTGTTTCCAACTTGACTCCTAAAGCTCTCATCTTTATCAACAACAGAATGTACCCTGCTCTTAAATGCGACAATGAGTTGGTGGGTCTTCTGCTCAATGCATCTATTACTACCCTTGCTTTTCCTAGATGGTATTCTATGGTACAATCGTAGTCCTTGATCAATTCTAATAATCTTTTCTACCTTATGATTAATTCTTTTTGAGTAAATAAATATTGGAGGCTTTTATGGTCTGCGAATATTTGACATGGAACATTGTATAAATAATGTCTCCAGATCCTCAGTACAAATACCACAGCAGCTAACTCCAGATCATGAGTTTGTTAATTTTGCTCATGCTTTTTTAATTGCCAGGAAGCATAAGCTATCACTTTTCCATTTTGCATTAGAACACAACCCAAGCCTTGACTGGAAGCATCACTTTACATGATGAATCCCTCGTTTCCTTCAAGGAGTGTAAGTATAGGAGCGGAAGTCAATTTGGCCTTCAGTTCATCAAAACTCTTTTGACAAGCTTCCGACCAGTCAAATTTTGTTTCCTTTTAGGTGAGCTTCGTCAACGGGATGACAATCTTCAAAAATCCCTTAACTAACTTTCGGTAATATCCTACCAGCCCTAAGAAACTTCTAATTTTTGTTACTGTGGTCGGCTGCTTCCAATTTACAGTTGTTCAATTTTTTAAGGGTCAACACTTATGTCATCTGTTGACATAACATGTCCCAAAAAAGTGACTTTATCCAACCAGAACTAACACTTGCTGAATTTGGCATAAAGTCGCTACTCCCTCAACGTTTGTAAAACTGCTCTCAAATGCTTAACATGCTGCTCTTTGCAACTCGAATATACTAGGATGTCATCTATGAACACTATCACAAACTTAACTAGGAATCCATGGAATATCCTGTTCATTAGATCCATGAATGTAGCTGGTGCATTGGTTAGCCTGAAAGGCATAACCAAAAACTCATAGTGTCCACAGCGCGTTATAAAAGCAGTTTTAGAGACATCATCACCCTTAATCTTCAACTGATGGCATCTGGACCTCAAATCTATCTTGTAAAACACCTGTACCCCCTGAAGCTGATCAAACAAATCCTTTATCCTCGGGAGTGGATATTTATTCCTTATAGTCACTTCATTTAGTTCTTGATAATCAATACACAACCTTATACTTTCATCTTTTTTCCTAACAAACAATACTGGTACTCTCTAAGGAGATACGTTTCGTTGGATAAAACCTTTATCTACCAATTGTTCCTTAGAAACAAAGGAGTGAGTAACTCCTAAGTCAATCAGAGCATATGCATCTTTACCAAACACTGTCACTGTACCTGTAACAACCTCTGGGGTGGTTTCAGCATCCTGCTATGGTATTGCAAATACCTTGACCTATGCTCGCGATCTCTCTGGCTATCCTTTGGATGGGGCGCCTCTACTTACACCTCTGTCAAGCTGCCTGGGAGAGGAGTCCCTGGTCCTCTCGATTATGAACCTCTCATCTTCTGAAACTGACCCTACTGGTCTGTCCTTGAGTCACTGATCTCGACTTACCACTATCAACAATAGCTCTTTGAGGACAATCTCTCATATAGTGTCCTTTCTTGCCATAATGATAGCAACCTGTAATGCCCATGCGGCACTCTTCCCTATGTAGTCTATCGCATTTTTTGCACATTTATGATCTACTCTAGACACTACCTCTACCCTGTGATCCTGACGGTGGCCTAATGGAACCCTGACTGGATATGGCTCTATGACTTTACTGTCTACTACCAGACCACCTAGACTTACTTCTAGTCTTAGGTGCTTTATTGGGACCCCTTGAAAACCAACCTGAACCCTGACTACACTTCTGTTTTTGCATCGGATCTCTGTCTTCCTACACAATCCTCTCGACTCTCAACGCTACCTCTACCAATCGTTCGTACTCTTTATGCTCTACAACTACATAGACCTTGATCTTAGGATTTAGGCCTTGCTCAAACTTACGACACCTGTTCAACTCATCGTCAACTATAAATGGTGCCACTCTCGACGGCTCGGTAAACTTCTTCTCATATTATTCAACGGTCATATCTCCTTGGACCAGGCTGTAGAATTCTTCTATTCGGGCATCTCTGCAAGCTCTTGGATAAAACTTCTCGTTGAAATCTTCTTTGAATTTCTCCCAAGTGATTTGACCTGTAGTTCTCCTCCTAATAGAGTCCTACCAATCCCTAATGGATGCTTTTAGCAATGGATACTTTTTGAGAATCCATGCACTCCATTTGCTCCAATATCCTCTCGATACTATCCAACCATTCAATAGTAACCTCCGGACCTTCCGATTCGTCATACATTTCAGCACCCAATTTCCTCGCCCTCTCTATAATGGCACGAGGTGCGCGCAGTCTCAAGCCCTCTATTACTTGAGCTAATCTTTCCATCGAGTCTACTACAGGTTCTCCCATAAGCGCTTTGTATGGACTCGTTACTTGTGGATCATTCACCGATTCGTTTACTCTCTCTCCACCCTTAGGTGGAGCAGGTGGAGCCTCAGCTGCGGCCTTACGCATACGGGGACGACCAGCACGACGCGTTACTCACTACATTCAAATAGGCTAAAATTTCATGCACTGTATGATTTATGTGAAAATAAATTCAAAAAGTTGTTCTGATACCAAACTGACAGACCCCTCTCCTTACTAGGCCTACCGGCCATCTCACGGTAGCCCTCTAGTGGATATCTAATCTAACTGAAAAGTTCCCATAAAGCTATGCCGTTTACTTTTCAAAAGTTTCTTTTAATACGGAAATGCGGGGAAATTTTTTGTTTTCTTTTTAATCGTTTATAAAACAAATTTATAAAAATTTGGGCAACATAACGACTGTTTCCGCAACATGCCACCCTGCAAATTTCAAAATTTACACTTCTATAGCAAACAAATCTTCACTACTGGGCCTCAGGCCCTCAAATCATTTCCACAATGCAATCACAAATAAGTTCTAATTTTGGAAACAATAAAATTATAATTCATTTTCATTTAACCCAAAAGTATAATTTCATTTACCAAAAATTTAATTTCATTAACACAATATATTATATACAACCCAAAAGATAATTTACAAATATATTTACCAAAATCTACTTATGATCATGACATACAATTTAAAATATAAACCTATGTAGTGATTATCTTTGCGTTAGACCACTTACGCGTCCGATGAAGCCTCTTCTAGTTGATGGTTCATACCTGCACCTGGGGAGGATTTTTCAAAAACATATGAAAAGAATGGTGAGTATAAAACTCAGTGAGCGGATAACTTTTAACTAAAGGTTTTTTTTTTTTTATATTTATATATATATGTCGTCCCAAAATTGTTTAAAAACGAAAATTCTTATAACTTTATTAAAATTATAAAACTAATTAATGCTTATAAAAATTTCTTTATTTCTGGAAATTAGAAATAAATTTCTCATTTTGTAAACTTCACATCTATTGATATGTTTTTCTCTTTTATCTTGTCAAAGGCAACCCAAGGAAATCTTAGCTTTATAATGACCGAATTTCTCATCGCCACCTAAGCTTGGGAATATTACTTTGTATAGTCACAGATGCGGGAAACTTGAGGTTGTGATCCTCCCCAACATCGACAGATCTACACTACCATATGTGAGTAGAGGATGACTCACAGACTTGACTCAACCCTTAAGTTAGTGACTAACTCTCCCAACCACTCTTGCCATATACGCATACAGTACTTCGACCGATAATCTTTGGGATTAGGGTAAACCTAAGGCATCTAAATTTTCTTTTTCAAAGTACTAAATTTTCTTTCTTTTCATTTCAACTTATTGCTTGAAAATAAAACTTCACATTTCTAAGGTCAAAGCCTAACATCAAATCTACTTTAGCATGTTTATTCTTGCACATATATACTCAAATAAAATAAATTGCTTTCAAACTAATAATGTAATGCCCCAAATTTTCTTTATTTAAGAGGAACAAAAATATATCGGAATGAATAGTATTTTCGGAATAAATAGTGGTTTTCAAATGAATAATGATTTTCGGATGAATAGTATCCATATGAATACTGAATTTTTTGAAAAGCGGACCCCAAAGTTAAAAAATTCTGGAATAAGTACTAGAGTCTAAGGAAACTGAAACGGATAAAAATGAGCCCGTTTGAGGTAAAATAGAGCTGTTTTTAAATCCGATCAAAAATTTATAAAGATTTTGGAAAAAATTCAAAAATTTAGAGAAGCATCAAAATGAGTATTACAATGCTCAAGAAGTATTTTAGAAACTCAAACAGTACTTTTAAAGGAGATTAGGATGAAAATGGAATCAATCTAGAAATCGTCGGAGACGATTTAATGAATTTTCAGAGAGCCAAAAAGGGGCATGAAATGACTTTTAAGAGCCACCAAGGATACTAGGAGTATGTAGGCAGTTTGAATATAGGTCTCGGTAAATTTTGAAATGATTTCAAAAAAGTCCTAGAAAAGCTGGGCGTCCCGAAAAAATCAAATCAAAAGAAATGGGAAAGGATAGACATATGGGGCAATCCACCACAAGAATGTTACACATGGCATTATGGATAAGGATGAGGACACTTGTCAAAGTTCTATGGATGGCATTTTTGTTATTTTTAGTAAGTTTTAAGGGCAAAATGGTCATTTAGTGGATAATATATAAAGTGAAGTGTGAAATGAGATGAAATAAGAGTATATAGTCCGCAAAGAGAAGAAAACTAAAAGGGAGAGGTGTGAGAGAGAGTAGAATCATGAGAGAAGAAAGAAAAGAAAAAAATGGAGTCGTGAAAGAGGAAGAAAGAAAGAAGAAGAAGAAGAAGAAAAGGTTCCCAAGGTGTTCATCCATACTTCTCTCTCAAATTCATCCAAGAAACTCTCAAGAAATTGGTAAGTGAATGGATTAATTTGATATTAATTGATCTGAGTATTATGGGTATTTTTTTTAGAATGAATTTGAATGAGTTTTTGATGAATTTTATGGGTTGATTAGAGGTTAATCATCATCAAATTGAACTTGGAAAAGAAAGAAATCATCAAGGAGCTTTGGGTCAAGGAAGCTAGTAAGGTATGAGTTAGGGTTTATGTTATAATTTTAATGGAATTTAATGGATTTTTAGTTTAAGGCTTTAGTTGATATTTGGATGATTAATGGATGCATTTGGATGTGATTTTGAGCTTGAAATAAAAATATTAGCTTGGTTGTGATCAAGATTAGTAAGTGGTCAACTTGGAAAAGTTTAGGTAGTTTAATGAATTTTGAAGTTTGGATGATATTATATAATGATTTATGTTGAGTTGAGATGATATTTGGAATGAAAATGTAAATGGATAAATAGATGAGTGATTATATTAGTATGTGGACAATTTGTGTTTTTGCTTGTATTGGAGTGATTTTAAAAGTTTAAATGGTTTGTATGAAGTTTGGAATGCATTTGAGTTAATTTGGTAGCAAATGAATGGAAGAAAAATTTAAAATAGAAAGTTTGAGTGTTAAGGTAGTTTAAAGTGAAAAATGGGTGTGTGAATGGATATTTGATGCTTGATTTTGTGTTTGATGAAAATGGTATGAGTTTTGGGTAGATTTTCAACTAATTGATGTAAAGAAAATGAAAAATTCGGGTGTGGTTCATAAAAATGAATTTTTGCTAGAATAGGGTGTAATTGTGTATTGAGTTGGTTTGTTGATGTTTGATGTGAGTATGGAATGTTTTTGGATGAATTTGAATGAATATAAGTCAATGAAATGAAGAAAATAGATTTGATTATCTAGAGGGGGTGGACGGCCAAAGAAGAAGATAATGGAATGTTGTTGATTTTTTTAGTTTGATATAATGGTGTGAGAATTGATTGAAAGTAGGTTAGTTGACGGAAAACAAATTAAAGAAAGGGATGAATTTTGCATTCTTGAAACCTAGGTGTGGAACTAGCTTAAGGAACCCAAGAGAAAGATAAAAAGAAGTGTGAGCTCAACTTGAAGGTGTGGAGGAGCCATAAATCATGCCCAAAAAAGTTGGTGTACACTTATTTTAAAAACTTATTTTTACTAGTAAAGGTTTTGTTTAATTTAGTATATGATTTTGTTAAATTTTAATTAAATAGATTACATGAATATGTGTGAATTAAGTTGTGAATGATTTTTGTAGTATTTGATGATAAAAAAAAGAAAAAAAAAAGAAAAAAAATAATTGAAAAGTTTGTGAAAAATATGTGTATTGGCCGAATAGATGATATGAGGTTTTTATGATATTATTTTGATAAATTATAATAAAAGTTTGTTTGAATACAATTTTAATAACTTTCGAATAGAAACATGAAGGAATCGAAACGAAAGAGATGAGTTAGTGCCTTGTCCGAACATACATTCGGTGAAGGGCATGAAGGTTTGATTAAGTTTGATGAGTAAATTGAGTTAAAAACGATGTGTTGTGATACTAAAATCATATTTTGAATAAATGGGAACAACTATAATTGAAATCGTGTTCGTTGCTTTTCGAACGAAACTTTTATTTATATTTGAAAATTTGTTAATATGTGAAATCTTTGTAAATGAATAAAATTATAAGGGCCCTAATAAACCTGAACATTGGTAGGTGGAAACTGGTAGTTGGCATGTCAATAGAGTGATTATAGCAGTACGACACCAATTTGCCCATACACATTGATACTAGATTCATGGACCTTGCGAAACACCGAGTATCCGGTCCCAAAATTTATGTGATATGTGAAATGAGATCCGACGGGTAGTCACTGAGTGTCCGATGTCGGAGAAACCCGTTTTCTAGTTCATGGTATCGTGTCAGAGTTTACGAAGGGCGCTGAGAAAAATATTAAGTGAAAATCGTGTAGCCATATTTGAAAAATGATTTTTATGTGTTTTATATATGTATTTGTCAGTAATGTGCTTTCATTGTGATTTATTATAAAAATTCGAAGAAATCATGTTGATATGTTTGGAAACGTCTTTTTGTGTTATATATGTGTTTTTATAAATAAAGTGATTTTCTTACGAATTATTATAGTATTTTGAGAAAATGTAAAAGGTTGCGTTACCCTGCGATATTTTTGTGAACTGAGGAAGTTAAATTATTTGTTTTATATGTGTAATTATTGGTAAATTAACTTATTTGTAAATTTTGATAAAAGTTTGAGCATTTTGAAAATTTGGTTTTTGATATGCTTGGAAACAAATTTCATGTGTTTTATAATTGTAAGTATTAGTAAATTGATTTATTTGTAAATTTTGATAAAAGCTTGAGAATTTAGGAAATTTTGTTTTATAATATGGAATTCTTGATGTAATGATAAATGTAAAGTTTGTGTACTAAGTAAAAATACTTAGCGCGTTGGATTTTCCACACATAGGTTGAAATTGGACATTGTAGATAGAGATAGACGAGAAGATAGCCGCAACGCTTTCTGTGAGTTACATCTCTCCATATTTGGTAGTTCTACTTTTAGTATTGTATAGTAGTGTTAAAGTATATGGAAATGCATGTACATGTATATAGTTTCATGAGGTTTTGTAAATGATGAAGTATATCAATCGTAGAAAAAGTTTTTGGTTTGTAAAGTGATTTTGTAAAAGAATTCTTACTTATCTTTTAATTAGTAATTTCGATTAGTATGACTTTTATCAAATGTTGTGTTTATAAATGTTTGTGTGACAAAGTGGTTTTGGAGTCGGATGGAGGGTTCGAAATGGAAGTTGAGAAAATGAATGTATTTTAGAAGTGTTTCTCTTGAAATCTGCAAATTTTGAAAATTTTGGACTTTCAAAAAAACAGAGGAAATTCTACCGGATTTTCAAAACAAAAAAAACTATAGTGCATATATATAAAATAATAACGAATAAACCGATTAAGGTAATATCCTTCGACTCGACTCCCCATCCGAATGAGAATTGGGTGGAGGGTGTTACAAATAATCAACATGCTGAAGTTTAAACAATTCAAAATTATAAATTTGGTAACTAAAATAATATGATTACTTGAACAAATAAAAAGGGAGCATTTAAACAACAATGTAAATAATTTCATTACAACTCATAAAAACTTATAAACACTTTAAATAAAATATAATCACTCACAACTTTTTTTTTCACCACTCTTCCAAACCTCCCTTTGATTGTTTTTGCTTCCAATTCCTACAATCACATTCCACCATAATTTCATCACCTTTTTCACTCAATTTCAATGCTAATCATATTATTCCTTCAGTTTAAACTTAAATGATCATGCACCCATTTAATTCCAATTCTTAACATCATCTTTCCAACCAACTTCTTAACCAATATTTTTCATTTACAATCAAGTTAAGAATTCAACCATTCACCCAATTACATCTACACATAAAATTTCAATTAATCAATTAATCCAACTCAATATATATATTCAAATATCTCACAACTTTACCATAATTCCATCTAATTTTCTAACATCCATTTCTTTGCATTTCTTTGGCACAATTGCATTCAAACACATCCTAAACACCAATCAAACACCTTAAAATGATTGGATAACACTTTAGAACCCAATTCTTTACCTTAAACACATTAACACCCAAACTTTTTCCAATTTTCATTTTTCTTACATTTTTTTTTAATTCCAATCAACTTAAATTCATCTCAAAACCTCATACAACTGATTCAAACCTTAAAATCAACCTAAATACATGCAAAAATACAAATGGTCGATACACTAGTATAATTACTTATCATTTCATTTCTTCGATTTTCTTTCCAAAAATTCATTCCAATCCACTTAAAATGTCACATAAATTCATTCAACCATCAAATTAATTCCATTACATAAACTTTTTCCAATTTAGGCACATACTAGTATATCACACAATCAACTTATTCACTTCATTCCAAGCTCAAAAATCACACACAAAAGCATCAACAAACCATCAATTGATCAACTAAAACCTTAAACTAAAAATCAATCATATTCCATCAACTTTAATATATCAAACCCTAACCTTACCTTACTAATATCTTGACCCAAAGCTTCTCGATGCATTCCTTCACTTCCAAGCTCAATTTGATGAGGATCTAACTCCATTCATGCCATTAAATCCATCAAAACTCATTTAAATCCATTCTAAAAAAAATACCCATAAAAACTCATATCAACTAACATTAAATTAAATCCATTTTCTTACCACTTTCTTGAGAGTTTCTTGGATGAATTTTAGAGAGAAGGATAGATGAACACCTTGGAAACCTCCTCCTCTTCTTCTTCTTCCTTCACGGCACCACCTCCTCACTTTTTTTTTTCTTTCGATTCTGCTCTACCTCACGGACAACTCTCTTTAGTTCACAGGTTCACTTTGGTTCTCACGGTTTCTCTCTTCTTTTAGCCGAATCACATCCCGTCATTCATCCATTCTTGCATTCACTTTATATACTAACACCTACCAATGTCTAAATTGCACTTGAACCAACTTTAAAATCACACTTGTGCCATTAATTACAAATAAGCTCATTTGATTGGTCAAAAGATTAACTAATTGTTCAACTAACTAAATCCTTTCAATTCTAGTTCAAACTCAATCAATTAAGTTACTTTTTTGACTTCAATGTGTCCACACATTATTGGTTCCTTCACTTTCACAAGGATTTGTGTTAGTTTGGTAGTCATCCTTTCATGCATTTCTTTAATCATCTCTTAAACTTAAAATTTAATTCCTCATTTAACACTAATAAATTTCAAAAATATTCCTTGGTCATCCTATCATCAAATTGACCATGCAATACTCTAATTGGGTGTCTTAACTTTCAATCTCATGCTTTGAAAAAATTTCAATTGGTTTAAACTCACTAAATTCTCAACGTTTCCAATGAAGGTATTTTTATTGATTTATTTTCAGAACCATTAAAATCCACCTACACGGACTCCTCTTTTCTCTGTTTCAATTTCATTAGGCTCTATTACTCATTCTGAATATTTTTTATTTTCTAGGGTCAAACTCGAAAAGTTACTATTCATTCATCACTATTCACCAAAAAATCACTATTCATCCGAAAAACACTATTTCTCCTAGAAAATGAAATTTTGGGTCCTATAATCTTGCTTCCCAATTGTACTTAAGCCTCAGGTCCTGGGTTCGAGAGATGTGGGAGGCATAGAAAAACCCTTGGAGGGAGGGAATAGTACTTGTTAGATGGTTGGGTCCTAGTTGCTCGGGGGCGAGCCCTAACCTGACAGGCCTAAACCCAAGAGAGAAGGAACGGGCCGTTACATTAAGTACTATAACTTAATAATTATGTGTATACTATAATTTAATAATTAAATTATAGTGTGTATGTCTTTAACCACATTATATAGTATAAATTAATAATTGTGTGTGATTGAACTATAATTTAATAATTAAATAGTGTATTTAATACTATAATTTTAATATATATAATTATAGTACACATTCTTTAGAGACAAATTAAAAACATGTTTCAGTTACAAAACATAATCTTTATCGATGAAGGATATCAATTAATTAATTTAGAGCAGTACCTGATGGGAACCTATGTCATCCATGAGTCTGTAATTTATTGATGAGGCCTTGACAATTTGTATTCATGTATAAAATGAGACATCATATGTGCTAAAATTAATTATATATATTTATATACGATATATTCTACAATACACTTGATAAAAAAAAAAAAGAATGATTTTATTCTAAAATTATTTATTGTAATTTATTATATCTTTATTATATTTGATTACAATTAAACATATCTTATTACAATCAGTAGATATAATACTACTTCTCAATTCTTATAAATATAATTTAACTCATTTAGTTGTAATTGAATATAATAAAAATATAATAAACTACAATCAACAATTTTAGAATACAATCATTTTTATTTTTTGGTCAAGTGTATTGATATCCTAGATGTAGGGGACCCATATATATATATATCACAAAATCAATTCTTCAAAATATTAAGTGACTCACAAACCTTCCAGTAACATTATTAATTTCATATTTTTCTCCTTTGTGCTAATTAAAATTATAAACACTTTCTTAGCTATTATCGGTTATATTACTTACTTAATCAACATTTATTCCATTTAATTAATGGCTTATAAACTTTGCATTATCATTATAACTTTCAATGTGCATTGAAGAGAAAACTTTCTAGTCTCGGTCACTTCTTTTATTAAATATATTAATTTTGGTGCATTCTAAGAAGTAAATTCTATTTATTATATATACACATACCACTCATCTAACAAAGAAGACAGTGGCGCAACCACATTGTAGAATGGATGAGCATGAATTTTTCCTTTAGCTTTATGATAGAAATTGAAATCCCATTTTTGCCAATTAAATCACAAAGTATGGGGAGACCCTTCTCGTAGTCCAGAGTCATGTTGCAGACTATGCTTGTAGTGGTTTATCTCAATAATTCCAAAAAACCTCCTTTAACCCAATTGTTATTAGATCTCAAAAAAAAAAAAAAAAAAGAAGAAGAAAATAACGTTGAACCTCCTTTTTTTATTCCTCTTATAGTTAAGAAAACAGTGTTTGAACCTTGTAAAGGTACCCAACATGTTCTCTGTATCTATAATTTAGTTAATACTAGATTGTGTGATAAATTAAATTAAGGAATTTGAGATTTGAACTCAAAATTTGCTCTCTAGATATAATGCTAGATCGTGGGACAAATTAAATTTAGCAAATATGGGATTATACATTTAAAATTCACACATCCGTTTTTAATAAAGTAGATGAGTGCTTTTTCTTCATCTATGTGATAGGTAGTTAGAAACAAATGTACACATCACAAATGAAAGAAAAATTAAGGTAAATTTGCCAATTCCTTTATTGCATGCCCTATGATAAAACATTATACATATATTTGGTTCTGTCATACTCTTGTTATACACTGTATAAAGTAATTTCTTTATTTATGTTTTTAAAATGTGTTCCTAATCAATCTCAAATTCTAGATGTCTTGTGTGGAATTAGGATTAAATTAAGAAAGAAATTATGAATGATTTGGATAAAGACAATTTTTTAGAGACTATTTGTAATTAACATGATCTAGTGCATCTAATCTCCGGTCACACTTATTTTTCTTACATCTAAAGAAGACAAAGGGTATGTGTTTCCTATGAGAATAAAGTGTGAAAGGAAGCAAAAATGTGTTATAATTCTTTTCTTCTTAAGTAAGTTTTACTGCATATGTTACGTATATTGCTACTTTGTCGAATCTACATTACATATTGATGCCTATAAATACCTGAAAAAGAACATATCATGACTCACACAAGTCAACATTACAATAAAAAACAGGTTAATCATACCGAGTAGCCGGCCGATATGGATGCTATCAGTATGGATACTGAGTATCCATACCGAGCGATATCTAGTATGGATATGTTACAAGTCACGAATCAACCCATGGGTCGACTCATGACTTATCCACTATCCATACCCAGCAGACGCTTGATATGGATAATATTATCCATACCGGGCACATGTCCGGTATGGATAGTTGTACTTGGGCTCCAACTCAGTACAGAGACTTTTGTCCATACCGGGTCAGAGCCCGAAATGGGTAATTATCTATATTGGGCGGGGCATTATGGTTACTTTTATCTAGCCCCGTATGGAAAACATTTTAATTTCAAAAATAAATAAATTAAAATATATAATTTAATATTATAATAAAACTAACAATATACATCTAAAATGTGTTTTTTCATATATATATCACCTAATGTTAATGTAGATCACTTAAAGTTAACATACATCATTTAAAGTCATTGTACATTATGAATATTATAACAACTCAGTACATAATTGACAAGCCCATCTTTCTTATACGCTAGGTGGCCTGCCCAGTAACCCCACGGTAGCCCTCCAAATAGGATCTGTACCGCCTGAAAGGTTCTCGTGAAGCTAAGTTTTTTCTTTTACTAAAAGCTTTTATGAAACTCTTCGAAATACTTTTTCAAAATACGTTCGTAAATTAGGTTTGAATAAAATCCAGCAGTACAACGACTGTTTTTATGAAAAATCTACCCTGTAAAACATGAAGGAAAACTTGTGCATTTTTTAAATTATTCCAATCTCAACTTTCAGCCTCAAGCCCTCATCCAAATCCACAATCAATCGTAAATACGATTTCATTCAAAGATAACAAGAAATCCACTAAAACTAAATAAAACAACATGCACATATGGTTTACAAAATATAATACGTGATACACGAATTATGGATTCTTAAATTATAGTTTATGCAACATGGATTATGTTCAAAAGATATGCAATACTGATAGTGCGGAAGTAAACAAATTAGTGCAGTAGCATCACTTATCAGCCCTTGTGCATGCCCAATGGAGCTCCCTTTGATCTCTAGCTCACATCTGCACCTGGGGAGAGCTTTTATAAAACAAGGAAATGAGTGGTGAGTAATAACTCAGTGAGTGGGTAACTTATCAACTTATCAACTTGCTTTCAAAAATATATATACGACTCCCAAAATAATTTGAGGAAAACTAGTGCTTTATCTCATATTGATAAAACATAAATCAAGCATAATATAAAAATGATTTCACTAGAAACTGATAATAATATTTTTCATAAATCATAAATCTTTTTTATAGTAAAGCTTTCTTGTCTCTTTGAAATCTCACGTCTAATGACGTGTTTCTTTTTCTGAAACTTGCCTTACTAGGTAACCCAAAGAAACTCACCCTCACGTGATTATACGTCTACACGTCACGGAACTCGGGCTAGGGAATGTAAAACTCAAAACCTTAGCTTCTGAAAAAAAAAAAAAAAATTCCAAATGAATAGTGTTTCGGACGAAAAGTGTTCAATTGAATAGTAATTTTTTGAAAACGGACTTTAGATTAGGTGGGCCAAGACGACCGATGATACTGTATGGTTTCATTTATAAATATTGTGACTTGGATATTAATCATATGTTTGGGCAAATACTTGATTGTGAACAAATTTTGTAAAACTTTTATGTTAAGATGATGTATGCATGTTCTAGATATTTGAATATTATTGATGATACTTTTAATTATATTTTTAGTTAACTTGAAAATTTGAAATGAGGTTTTAAATTGCATGATTCCTATGATTAGCAAATTATTAATAGTTAAGGGTTCGCTTCATGACATCCTTTTGAGTCTTGCTAGTTAGACTGCAGAAGGGTTTTGTAGGGTGTCCAGTAGGATCACCAGGTCAGGTCCTATCGGCTTGGTATCAAAGCAAAGGTTTTATATGATTTTGAGACAAAGTTCGTAAATGTTTAAATGATCATTTTCGAATGAGCCTTTTTATAGTTGCATGGTTTTTACAATATTGTTTTCACTTCATGCATTTCATGATTTCATTCATGTTGGAATTTCACAGAATCATGCGTCATCAAGGTCGCCCATCTATTAGGAAAGTAGTTACTCAAGTACTTGCACCAGGAGAGAGACACGTTGACGAATCTGTTAACATGCCTATGGATCAGACTCAAGTAGGACCTTCGTGACCTGTATAGCCAGTAATTGAGAATATGAATGTAGAGCAGCTAGCCCAAGTTTTGGCAACAGCATTTCACCAATCATGGGAGATAGGGGTTTCCATCGAACGTGCTCAAAAATTGGGCATTAAGCCTTACCATGGGACTAGTGATTTGGAGTGCGAATTGTCTTGGCTAGAAACCAATAAGGAGATTTTCCAAGTTATAGGATGTTTATAGGACCAAATGGTGTCACTCTTTACCTTCCTGCTAAAGGATAGAGCTAAAGACTGGTGAAAAGCAATACAAAGGTGGAACATAATTGGAGTATCTTGGCGTTATTCAAGCAAGAATTCATGGATAAATTTTATTCGAAGAGTTATCAGGATGCGAAGATTGAGAAGTTCTTCAAGCTGGAACAGGGAAATCTTTTAGTAACTGATTATGAAAAGAGATTTTCAGAGTTGATTTGCATAGTGCCGTTCATAGTAAACAATGAAAAACAGAAGACAAAGAGGTTCGCAGCAGTCCTGAATCCTAAAATTAAGGCCTATGTAGTCTCAGTAGATCACACTCAGTACGGAGAACTAGTAGAAGCTACGATCGGAGTGGAAAGAAGCATAGAGGCCATTCCTAGACCTAGACAGGCATCTTAAACATGCGGTTGGACATGTGGTCTTTTAGGAGTACTTAGCAAGTTCACCGAAAGTGGAGAGTCATCCATTAGATCTGGTAGCCGAAGATCGAGCCAGGGGTCAAAATCCAAAAAAACTTCGTAAAATAATCAGTTGGATCCAGAAGCAGCGATGAGAGTTAGAAAAATTGGCCTGTGTGTCGAAACTGCGAAAGGATGCATCCGAGCGAATGTTTGAAAGGTAGCACCGAATGTTACAAATGCGAACAAGAGGGCCATTTTATGAAAGATTGTCCAAATATAGCTTCAGTTGCCAGATAGGAGATCAGGCTCGTAGCATCGGGACAAACTAGTGGAGGTCGGGAATTTGATTAGAAGGGCTTCCAAGCTAGAGGGGTTACTAGTTCTGGCCAGCCTAGCAAAGCATCAGGCAGGGGTGTATCATTTAGAAGCTAGTCAGGTGAACTCCGTACTCAGGCTAGAGTGTTCACGATGACCAGCAGGAGGCAAACATCACCCCTGAAGTTGTAACAAGTATCATTTCAATTTTTTACCGTGATACATATGTGTTGATAAACCCTGGGGCTACCCATTCCTTTGTGTCTAAGAGCTTTGCTAAGACTATTGGTGTTGAGCCCGAGCCCGAGCCCTTAGATTGTGGTATGATAGTGTCCATTCTCACAAGGGATTCTTTTTTAGCGAAGAGAGTATTTAGAGGTAGTACAGTAGTTATTGAGGATAAAGTTTTCCCAATGAACCTAATTGTGTTGGATATCCATGACTTCAATATCATATTAGGAATGGATTGGTTATCCATGCATTGTACCTTAGCGGACTGCTTCTGAAAAGAAGTTAGATTTCCCAGAGTATGAGAGCCTGATGTTATTTTCCATGGAGTATGGAAATCGCTTCCTTCCAGTATCATATCAACTATAGAGGCTAGTAAGATGCTTAGGAAGTCATGTCAAGGATATCTAGCTTATGCAGTGGAGACAAGAGATGACGGAGTGAGGTTAGGAGTTATTCCAATGGTCAGCGGCTTTCTAGATGTGTTTCTAGAGGAAATTCCAAGTTTGCCTCTGGATCGGGAAATAGAATTTGAAATAGATTTGATTCAGGGAACTAAGTCAATTTCTATTGCATCATACATAATGGCTCCAACCTAAAATAAAAGAGCTAAAGGTACAAATGGAAGAATTATTGGAAAAAGGGTTCATGTGACCCAGTCATTCGCCATGGGGGGCTTCAGTATTATTTGTTAAGAAGAAAAATGGAAGCTTTAGATTATGTATCGATTATCAGCAGCTGAACAAAGTGACAATACGAAATTAGTATTCGCTCCCGAGGATCAACGACCTGTTTGGCCAGCTATAGGGATCTAGAGTATATTCGAAAATTGACCTAAGGTCAGGACATTATCAGCTGAGGATTTGTGGAGAAGATATTTCGAAGACTGCCTTTAGAACTCGCTACAAATGTTATAAGCTTTTAGTCATGCCATTCAGATTAACTAATGCCCCATCAGCTTTCATGGATCTGATGAACAAAATCTTCAAACCATATCTGGATATTCGTGATAGTGTTTATTGATGATATTTTGGTGTATTCAGTCAGCTACGAGAAGCATGCAGAGCACCTTTAGATAGTATTGCAGACCTACGAGAGCATCACCTTTATGCAAAGTTCAGCAATGCCAATTCTAGTTAAACGGTGTTGCTTTCTTGGGCCATATAATATCAGCTGAAGGATTAAGTGTGGATCTCTAGAAGATAAAAGTAATAACGAGCTGAAGGCTGCCCATCAATGTTACTGAGGTTCGGAGCTTCCTCAAGTTGGCAGGTTGCTACAGGAAAGTTGTAGAGGGGTTTTCGAGAATTGTAGCCCCACTAACCAGATTAACTAAAACAGAAGAGAGATTCAAGTGGTTAGACACCTACTAGCAGAGTTTTAACGAGCTGAAGAGAAGATTGATCTCAGCTCAAGTGTTAACACTACCAACGGGGAAGATGGTTTTATAATCTTCAATGATGCCTCAAGATAGGGTTTGGGGTGTGTTCTAATGCAAAATGGTAAAGTTGTAGCATGTGCTTCTAGGCAGCTGAAAAAGCATGAGTAGAACTATCCCACCCACAATCTAGAGCTCATAATATTAGTATCTACGCTAAGAATTTGAAGACATTACTTATATGGTGTCCCTTGTCAGATCTTCACCGATCACAAGAGTTTATGATATCTATTTACTCAGAAAGAATTAAATATGAGGTAGAGGAGGTGGTTAGAGTTTATTAAGGATTATGATTGTACAATAGAATACCACCCCAGAAAGGCCAATGTAGTGGTGGACGCGTTAAGCAAGCGACCTACGAGTTCCCTAGCTGAATTGAGGATAGTACATTTTCCACTTCTTGTGGAACTAAGATCGCTGGGAGTCGAGTTAGATGTAGCAGACTCAGGGGCATTGTTAGCTACTTTTCATGTTCGCCTCATTTTAGTAGATCAGATAAGGGAGCAGTAATGACAAAATCCTTAGTTGATAAAGCTAAGAAAGGAAGTTGGAGAAGAGCAGAGAACATATTTTACAATTAAGGAAGATGGTATACTAATGATAGGTCAACGTTTATGTGTATCGAACGAAAGCAATCTAAAAAGGGAGATCATGGAAGAAACTCATTTTTCAACGTATGTTATGCATCCAGACAGCACGAAGATGTGTCGTACCCTGAAAGAGCATTATTGGTGGAAAGGGATGAAGAAAGAGATTGCGGATTTTGTATCCCGATGCTTGATCTGTCAATAAGTCAAAGCAAAGCATAAAAAATCAACAGGATTACTACAGCCTCTTTCTATTCTGGAATGGAAATGAGAGAATATTACCATGGACTTCGTTGTAGGACTTCCGCGCAGTCAAAAAAGGCATGATGTTATATGGGTGATAATGGATAGATTGACAAAGTCCGCCCATTTCTTGTCAATTAGGAACAATTACCCCCTAAGTAAGTTAGCGCAACTCTATATAGATGAGATAGTCAGACTCTATGGTATACCGGTTTCTATCGTTTCAGATCGAGATCCTCGATTTACTTTGAAGTTCTAGCCCAGTTTGCAAAAGGCAACAGGTACTCGACTGAACTTCAGCACGACCTTCCATCCCCAGACGGACGGTCAGTTAGAGAGAACAATCCAAACACTCAAAGATATGCTCATAGCGTGTTTTTTAGAATTCAAGGGAAATTGAGATATACATTTACCATTGGTGGAGTTCACATACAATAATAGTTATCAGGCCAGTATAGGTATGGCCCCATACGGAGCCCTTTACGGAAGAAAGTGTTGAACTCCGTTGTGCTGGTATGAGGTAAGTGAGAGAAAATTGATAGGTCCCGAGCTTGTTCAGATTACTACAGACAAAATTAAAATCATTAGAGGTAAGCTGAAAATAGCAAGTGATAGACAGAAAAGCTATGCAGATAATCATCGTAGGGACCTCGAGTTTGAAGATGGCGATAGAGTATTCCTCAAGATATCTCATTGGAAAGGCGTGCTAAGATTTGGGAAGCATGGTAAGTTGAGTCCATACTATATCGGGCCATATAAGATAGTAAAAAGAGTGGGGTCGGTAGTATACAGGTTATAGCTACCACCACAGCTAAGTAAGATTCATGATGTATTTCATGTATCCATGCTTTGTAAGTACATTCTAGATCCCTCCCATATACTTAGAGAACAAATCGGTTGAGCTAAGGAAGAACCTGACCTATGAAGAGGAGTTAGTACAGATCTTAAATCGCAGAGAACAGGCTCTGCAAAATAAAGTTATCCCTTTAGTAAAAGTTTTATGGAGGAATCACAAGGTAGAAGAGGCTACTTAGAAGCATGATGATCAAATGTATCATAGGTATCCCTACTTTTTTCAATAAGTTATATAAATTTCGAGGACGAAATTTTTATAAGGGGGAAAGAAATTGTAATACCTTCTCTCGATTCTACTACTATACATATGTGCAAAATTATGTATAGTACTAATATACCCTCGTTTATGAAATAATAAAGGGATTTTACAATGTTCAAAAGTGAAATTAAAGTTTTATAGAATTTTTGGAAGGATCAAAACAAAATTTAAATTTTCTGAAGGGAAATCAAGTTTAGGAAGATTATTAAGCTAGATTTTGTAAGAATCAGGTGGTAAGATTGAGTTTCCATGATTTTCTTTTAGTGAGAAGTCTATCGAAGCAGTATATGAACTACACCCGATATATTGAGATTTTTATATATAGATCTAGAGGTTTGAAGCTACAAACGAGGGGGAACGTAATACAAGAGATCAAGGGGGACATTGATAAGTGAAGTAGCTAAGAAAATAAATTGAATTGAAAGAAGTTTGATTTGTTGTTTAGAATGTTAAGTTTTCGTCATAAAACCTTTGATGGTTGCGACCTGGGTTATGTCAAGGAACTGATGAAATATTATGGTGTATTTATGTGAGTGCTTGTAAAAGTGTAAAACCTAAAAAAGAATTATTGAGTTCGAGTATGCGTGAGTTAGGGCAGGAACTCATAAGGTGCGAGCTGGATAATGCCCGTAGCCTATTTTCAGTACTAGTCGAGTTGGGCTAGAGCAGCAAGTTGCAAAGAGTGAGCTGAGTGATCTACAACCCATTATAATACCTGTTCGAGCTGGACTAAGGCAACAACTCACAAAGGGCGAGCTGGGCAGGGTTCGTGAATTGAGTTTAACTAAAAGGTAGTAGCTTGTTGAAAGGGTGAGCTGAACGAGCTTGTTGGAATAGTGGATGCCCACAAATAGGGCTGAATTGATCGAAGTAGGAGCTCGTATAGGATGAGCTGGGCGAGCTGAACGAGCTTATAGCTCGACTTGGACGTTGCAGTGTGCAATCCATCACCTCTTGAATGAGATTATAAGTTATATCGATAATTGAATAGACTTGGTAGGAAGGTATTGAATATCTTTGCACGTTCTAAGTGGAGATTTCATTTGTATTAAGTGTAGGTAAAGAGCCAAGGTAAAAGAGGTCGCTGAAGAAGTGATTTTGGGTGATTTGAAAAGCAAGCTATAAGTGTGAAAATGTTTTTATAAGTGTTAAATATTTTTCAGTTTATCATACAAGCATTTTATAGACTTTCATTTCTTATTTTAGTTTATAAGTGATTTCATATCCTAGTATGGAAAGATATAGTTTATTTATGAATTGATATGCTATATATATTATTATATTTTATAGAATGAAAAAGAATGCAATTTGAACTATAGAAAGAAAAGGTTTTCAAAGGCTAGTGGACTACCCAAGTTAATAGATAGACTTTGTAGCTTCTGAGACAGGTCGGTATACCCCATAGTGTATGGCAAGTGTTGAGAGGGCATATCACTAACATTGGGGGGATCGAGTCTGTCATGTCTGTAGAGTCGCCTTCTACACTTGTGGGGTATTATCTCGCTATGCGATGTGCGATGTAGCATTTCGCCATGTAGTAGTGAGATGTCTTTGTAGATTTGTCACGGTGTGTGATGCTAGCTTTTATGCCACGTGACCCCCCCCCCCCCCCCATTAAGCATAACTAGTCTGACTGTCATGTGGTTGTAGCTTCCCTTCGGTTCTCATTAGTGCATTTTCGGAAAGAAAAGCATACCATTAAAAGTGGATTTTAGAAAGAAAATGTTTTAGAAATTATGAAATATTTTAGCATTTTATGAACTTAATTTGAGTACGAGCTTTGAAACCTTATAATAATTAAAACACCAGTTTTAGAAATAAAATTGTTTTTAAAGGAAAATATTCTTTTTCAAATGTTTTTTGGGAGGAGCATTTTATAAGGATTAATTTAAATAGAAACGCATACACATTCACTGAGCTTTTGTAACTCACAATATTTTTGTTTTATGTTACAAAAACCTCTCAGATGTAGGAACAAGTGATCAGGGTACCAGATCGTCTCATTCAGATTAGGTGGACCAAGACGACCGATGATACTGTATGGTTTCATTTATAAATATTATGAGTTAGATATTAATCATATGTTTGGGCAAATACTTGATTGTGAACAAATTTTGTAAAACTTTTATGTTAAGATGATACATGCATGTTTTAGATATTTGAATATTATTGATGATACTTTTAATTATATTTTTAATTTACTTGAAAATTTGAAATGAGGTTTTAAAATGCATGATTCCTATGATTAGCAAATTATTAATAGTTAAGGGTTCACTCCACAACATCCTTTTTAGTCTTGCTAGTTAGACTGTAGAAGTGGGGTGCCCGGCAAGATCATTGGGTTCGTTAGAAGGAATCCAGATCGGGTCCTGTCACTGTGTCTGTGTGTGCTCACTCTAACCACATTATACACTATAATTTAATAATTAAGTGTATTTGTGTGTATATAGTGTGTGTGTGTCCATGTGTGTTCACTCTAACCACGTTATATACTATAATTTAATAATTAGGTGCGTATTTGTATGTGTGTGTTTTCACAGTAGCTGCATTATGTACTATAAGTTAATAATTTTGTGTGTGTGTGTTCACTCTGACCATATTATGTGTGCATGCACTATGTGTGTGCTATAATTTAATAATTAAATAGTGTGTGTCTCTCACTATAATTTAATAATTAAATAGTGTGTCTCTAACCACATTATATACTATAATTTAATAATTGCGTGTGTGTGCATGCCCTATAATTTAATAATTAAATTGTGTCTCTATTGATCACATTATGTACTATAAGTTAATAATTGTGTGCGTATGTGTGTGTTCACTCGAACCATATTATGTATTATAATTTTATAATTATGTGTACTATAATTTAATAATTAAATTATAGTGTGTATGCCTTTAACCACATTATATACTTTATTTTAATAATTGCGTGCACACGCTGTAATTTAATAATTAAATAGTGTCTTTAATCACATTATGTACTATAATTTTAATATATATATAATTATGGTACACATTGGTTAGAGACAAATTAAAAACATGTTTCAGTTACAAAAAATAATCTTTATCAATGAAGGATATCAATTAATTAATTTAGACCAGTACCTGGTCAGAAACTATGTCATCCATGAGTCAACAAATTATTGATGTGGCCTTGATAATTTTAGGTTTTTTAAGTATCCATTTAAAGGCTTCTTGGGTTGCAGCATCTCCCTTACCCACAAAAGATATGGTTGCAGCTTTATTTTATATAAATTAATTATGAAACCAACTTGAGGAGACTAAAATTAATTATATATATAATTAATTTAATGTGTATTCATGTATAAAATGAGATATTGTGTGTGCTAAAATTAATTATATATTCTGTAATATACTTGAGGTATCAATACACTTGACCAAACAAAAAAAAAAAAGAATGATTGCATTTTAAAATTGTTAATTGTAATTTATTATATCTTATTACAACTAAACATATCTCATTACAATCAGTAAATATAATACTACTTGTCGATTGTTACAAATATAATTTAACTCATTTAATTGTAATTAGATATAATAAAAATATAATAAATAACAATAAACAATTTTAGAATGCAATCATTTTTTTTAGTTGTCAAGTGTATCGATTTTTTATGTGTATACAAGGGAACCCATATATATATACATATATATATCATGAAATCAATTCTTCAAAATATTCAATGACTCACAAACCTTCCAATAACATTATTAATTTCATATTTTTCTTCTTTGTGCCAATTAAAATTATAAGCACTTTCTCAGCTATTATCAGTTATATTACTTACTTTTACTTAGTCAACATTTATTCCACTTAATTAATGGCTTATAAACTTTGCATTAACATTATAACTTTCAATGTGTATTGAGGAGAAAACTTTCTAATCTCGGTCTCTTCTTTTATTAAATATATTAATTTTAGTGCATTCTAAGAAGTAAACTTTATTTATTATAGACACACACCACTTATCTAACAAATAAGAAAGTAGCACAATCACTCTATAGAATAGTTTAGCATTAATTTTTACTTCAACTTTACGATAGAAATTCAAATCCCATTTTTACCAATTAAATCACAAAGTATGGGAGACCCTTCTCATAGTCTAGAGTTGTGTTGCAGACTGTACTTGTAATGGTTTATCTCAATAATTCTAAAAAACCTCCTTTTACTCAATTATTATTAGATCTCAAAATATTAAAAATAATAATAATAAGAAGAAATGAAAACAACGTTGAGTGTCCTTTGTTTATTCCTCTTACAGTTAAGAAAACAATATTTGAAGCTTGCTAAGGTACCCAACATGTTCTCTCTATCTATAATACAGTTACTACTAGATCCCGTGATAAATTAAATAAAAGAATTTGAGATTTAAGCTCAAAATTTTCTCTCTAGATATAATGCTAGATTGTGGGACAAATTAAATTTTGCAAATATGGGATTATGCATTTAAAATTGATCGAGTATGTACTATTTCACACATCCATTTTTAATAAAGTAGTTGAGTACTTTTTCTTCATCTTTGTGATAGGTATTTAGAAACAAATGTACACATTTCAAATGAAAGAAAATTTAAGGTAAATTTGCCAATTCCTCTATTTCATACCCTATGATAAAGGTTTAATTCTTAATTACCTTCTACATATATTTAGTTCTATCATATTCATGGCATACACTGTATAAGGTAATTTCTTTGTTTATGTTTTTAAAATGTCCTCCGAATTATCTCAAATTTCCAGATGTCTTGTGAGAGGAAAGAAAAACAGGTTATAATTCTGCTCTTCTTGAGTAAGTTTTATTGCATATGTTCGGTATATTGCTGCCTTGTCAAAGCTACATTACATACTTATGCCTATAAGTACCTGAACAAGAATACACCAAGACTCACACAAGCCAAGCAAGCACACTAAGCTATAAACTACCCTCCAACTGGAAGTAGAAACAACACTATGTCTCTTCAAGTTTCAGTACTAGATGCTACCTCAGCCTAAGATAACCAGCAACGTCGCGCGGCAAATTATCATCCTGGCATATTATTTCCGCTCTTATGCTGGGGATGAATCCTTGGTAAACATGCTCATTTTTTAAGCTATTTGTTTAGTTGATATAATCCATTTACATATTTCTATTTTAGACACACTTTTCTAATTGTACAGTACTACATACGACTTAAAGTGATAATTAGATAGGTTTTATTTGTGATTACGTCATTTGATTAAAAAGAATCTCATTATTGCCTATAATAATACTATTGGAAAATATCTTCAGGTGAAAATCCAACAATGTCTCTTCAAGTTCCAGTGGATGCTACGTCGGCCCAATATAACCAGCAGTGTCGCTCAACAAATTATCATCCTAGCATATGGGGGGATTATTTCCTCTCTTATGCTGGTGATGAATCCTTGGTAAAGATGCTTATTTTCTAAGTTATTAGTTTAGTTGAAATTGACATAATCCATTTGCATATTTCTATTGTAGACACACTTTTGATCTAATTGTAAAATGTTACATACAAGTACAACTTAAAGTGTTAATAAAATATGTTTTATTTGTGATTACGTTATTTGATTAGAAAGATAATCTCATCATTACCTATAATAATACTATTGCAAAATATCTTCAAGTGTAAATCTATGAACAAAATCATGTACATGTATGACTCTAAAACGGATATATAATATTGTATTTTATGTTAAAGAAGTCTTTATAAGACATGCATGTCCATGGCAATATTATGAGCTCTTGCAATTTCTATATGTTGTCAAATCATTATTAATTTGCTCAATTTCTTCAATTTGGCTGTTCAGGAAGCTGATGATGTGAATGTTAACCTTCTGGAATTGAAGGAAGAAATCAGAAAAATGTTAATGGCAGATGTTAAGCCTTCACAGAAATTGGACTTGATTGATGCCATCTATCGCTTAGGCATATCTTATCATTTTGAAACCATGGTTGATGAAATCTTAGAAAAAATACACAAGAATATTATGAATTAACATTCCTATAACATCTGTTACAAGGGATTCCTTGAAGTTTCCTTTGCTGTTCTTGAACTTGTTGAACACATCTGACTGATTCAACACAAAAACATTATATCCAAAATGATCAAGCTCAGTTGTAGTTGAAATTTTTTGACCAAGTTCTTGGAAGAATTATTAAGATTAAAAAAAAAATCGCATTTCATTGCACATTTTATGACCATGTTGCCTAAGTAAACAAAATTCAAGAGAAATGGAATGGAGGTCACCATCATTGTCATCTTCGAGACTAGAGACATAGTGGTTTTTGTGCATTTTTTATAAGATTTCATCAACCTTAGTTTCGAAATGATAAGATATGCCTAAGCGATAGATGACATTAATCAAGTCCAATTTCTGTGAAGGCTTGACATCTGCCATTAACATTTTTCTGATTTCTTCCTTCAATTCCAGAAGGTTAACATTCACATCATCAGCTTCCTGAACAGCCAAATTGAAGAAATAGAGCAAATTAATAATGATTTGACAACGACATATAGAAATTGCAAGAGCTTATAATATTGCCATAGACATGCATGCCTTATAAAGACTTCTTTAACATAAAATACAATATTATATATCCGTTTTAGAGTCATACATGTACATGATTTTGTTCATAGATTTACACCTGAAGATATTTTTCAATAGTATTATTATAGGTAATGATGAAATTATCTTTCTAATCAAATAACGTAATCACAAATAAAACATATTTAATTAACACTTTAAGTTGTACTTGTATGTAACATTGTACAATTAGATCAAAAGTGTGTCTACAATAGAAATATGCAAATGGATTATGCCAACTAAACTAATAACTTAAAAAATGAGCATCTTTACCAAGGATTCATCACCAGCATAAGAGAGAAAATAATCCCCCCATATGCTAGGATGACAATTTGCTGAGCGACGCTGCTGGTTATATTGGGCCAAGGTAGCATATACTGGAACTTGAAGAGACATTGTTGGATTTTTATGGGAAGATATTTTATGATAGCATTATTATAGGCAATAATGAGATTCTTTTTAATCAAACGACGTAATCACAAATAAATCCTATCTAATTATCACTTTAAGTTGTATGTAGTACTGTACAATTAGAAAAGTGTGTCTACAATAGAAATATGTAAATGGATTATGGCAATTAAACTAATAATTTAAAAAACAAGCATCTTTAGCAAGGATTTATCCCCAGCTGATAAACATAATTTATATACATTTATTACCCTTAAATATAGATTTATTAGTCAAATTTTATGTTAAGTTTATTTTAATTAGTTATGTTTTTGGTGAAACAGGAATAAAAAGAATTTATATATTGAATGAGGAAAAATTATAATTTTTGTCAAGTCAAAATCTAAATCAACCAATGATTCAAGTCTTGTCCAAAATATTTGTTAAACAATTAGGAAATTGGTTGAGACAAGGAAATAAATCAATGAAGAAAAAAAGACAAATTTGAAACAAATTAATTTTAAGTTATATTTGGTGCTTAGAAAGGAAGCAAAGGAGAGAGCATTAAGGAGTCACCTGGTCAGCTTTGAAAACATAGGAAACAAATCAAGAAAAGAAGAAAAACAGTTGTAGAATTTGAGAGAAAAATCAAGGCCTGCTAAGAGTTTTATGGAAAGATAAAAACAGTGTTGTAATTGAGCAATATAAAAGCAGTTTTCAGTTTACAAAAAGGGACGAGCAGCAATAGTATAAAAGAGAAAAAGAGGAGCAACTATTGGAACGACTAGAGGAGAACACAGGACAACAGCTTTGGTGGAGAAGAAGACAAAAACAGTAGCAAAGTTCACAAAAATATACTGGGTTTTGATTTGTTTGTTCTTGTTATTACCATGGTTGTTTGATTTTCTTTTCTAAGGTGCAGGATGAAACCATATTAACTTTGTAATGATTCTGCTATTTGAATTTTATTCTCAATTTTGTTTTTAATGTTTAATAATTTGTAATTTCATTAATTAATAAAATAAAAATTATTTCACCTTAAATATCAAGTATTTTTGGTAGTTATAAAATTATTTTATTAGTTTGACTTTGGATTGAAAAAGGTTTAAATATACAATTGAATACATATAATACTTAGATCTTATAAATTTCAACTCTTGAAGTAAGAATTTATATAAGATTTATTTTTTTGAAGCTTAATTAACAAATTCTGAGAAAATAATAGATTGATTTCTAAGTTGTTTCTTTAATTTTTGAGAATAATATTTGAATAGTAAAACATTACAAGTTGATAATGGTGGATTCTAAACCTCAGACGTCTGTTGCTTGAGTTTTGCAATTTAATCTTGTTTCGTTAATTTAGAATTTTATTTTCTTTAGTTTTAATTAATTCTCAAACATTGTTAACTATATTAAAATTAAATTTAATTTGGATTTAGATTAATATTTTCTCAATCTCTATGGAATCGATCTCGTACTTACATAATTTATTCTACAATAGATTCGTACACTTGTGAGTACTAAAATTTGCACAACACCAACATAAGAGAGGAAATAATCCCCCCATATGCTAGGATGATAGTTTGCCAAGTGACCTTGCTGGTTATCTTAGGACGAGGTAGCATCTAGTAATGAAACTTGAAGAGTCATTGTTGGAGGGTAGTTTAATTAATAGCTTGTTGTGCTTGCTTGACTTGTGTGAGTCATGGTGTGTTCTTGTTCAGGTATTTATAGGCATCAACGTTTGATGTAGCTTTGAAAAGACAGCAATAAACGAAACACATGCAGTAAAATTATACTCAAGTTGAAGAGAATTTTAACACTTTTTTCTCTCCTTTCACACTTTATTCTCATTTGAGACACATAACCTTTATCTTCTTTAGATGTAAGAAAAATAAGTGACCAAAGATTAGATGCACTAGATCATGTTAATTACAGTCTATTAGTTTCTTAAAAATTGTCTTTGTCCAAAGAAGTTGTGAAATTGTCTTTGTCCAAATCATTTCACAATTTCTTTCTCAATTTAGTCCTTCCATACAAAACATCTAAAAATTTGAGACTGATTAGGAGGACATTTTAAAAACATAAATAATGAAATTACCTTATACAATTAATGTATGCCAAGAGTATGAGAGAACTATATGTATATATATATTACCTTATATGAGGAAAACAGCAGTTGTCGGAGCTAGGACAATGAGGAGAGCTAGTCTGCAAGAAAGAGAGGCTGCAATCATAAAGAAGAAGTAGAAGGTCCAGCTGCTTGGTCCTTTTATTATTATTATTTTTAATATGCAGATCCAAAACGTGTCATCATTTTGGATCCCCAAAATGATGTCGTTCTGGTTATTTAAAAAGATAAATAAATAACTAAAACAACATCATTTTGGAGGGGTCCAAAAAGATGTCACTTTGGCTTGTAATTTTTTTCTTTTTTTAAAGGGTTTTGTTGAAAAATAACCCATTTCTGATGACCCATTTGGGAACTACCTTTTTTGTAAAAGTAGGGGACATTGGCATTTTTCGAACGAAAATGCCTTTGACCCATCCATTTTTTGTGTTTGGATGTGTCTCTCTCAACCAAACGGTTGACTCTGTCTCTCTCTATTCCCAACGTGTCCCTTGTGTCTGTGTAATTGAAAATGAAGCAACTGTCCGACCTTATCACCGTCGCATATCACCCATTGCGGACCTCCACCCATGACCAAAGAGGTAAAGGTGACGCACGCATCGGTGTTCCCACCGATGCACCCACCGGTTTTTGTATCATTTTCCATGAAAGAAACTGTCTACCATTTCCAACCCATTGTCAAACAGCATCACCGTCGCCTGTCATCGATCGCCGACCTCCACACACGACCAAGAAGGCAAACCCGACCCACCCAATGTCATTTTCTCTCTCTGTCGAAGAAACTAACCTACCGAAAGTAGAAAAAGAAGTAGAGGATGGAAGAAGAAGGAAGAAGTTGAGGGAAGAAAAGGCAAAAAGGTGAAGGAAGAAGAGGCAACAACTTGAATGTGAGTGAGAGACGCGCCAGGCCTGGAAAAAATCCACAATAAGAACACATTGCTTATGGGGTGTTTTTATTATATTAATGGTTGTATGTTATTTGTAGCATAAAATGTTTGATGTTGTTAAGATTGTTGAGTTTCTGCTATGAATGTTGTACACGATTGGTTGCATGGTGTCGTTTATGGGTATTGTCAATAGGTGAGTGAATTTGAAACTGTGGGTTTAGTTTATGATGGATAATTGCATGGTTGTGTTGGTTTGCAAATATGGATATTAGTCAGTTGTAAACAACCCCACCATTAGGACTCCAATTTTGACGTTTGGAATCGTAACTTGGAGGTGGGGATTTATAACTTTTGGGTGAACATACTTTTGGAAGTGGGGGTTGGAACCGAACTTGCAGGTTGGGATTTATAACTTTTGGGTGAATATATTATTGCGGACTTAAGTTGAAACCACAGTGAGCTTGTGGGAATCAGGACAAGAGCTGGCGAGGTGCGAGCTGGATGATATCCTCAGCCCATTTCCAACGCTGGTTGAATCGACCTGAAACGCGAGCTCATGAGAGCGAGCTGAATGATGATGATACAACCTCTATAACGTCTGGCCAAGCTGGCCTAAGGTAGTAGCTCGCAAGGGTGAGCTAAGGGGTGTTGAGGAATGAACCGAGCTAGAAGAAAGTAGCAGCTCGATGAATAGAGTGAGCTCGCTGGAATGGTAGATGCCCGTAAAATGGGCTGAGTTGGTTAAGGTAGGAGCTTGCTGAAGGCACGAGCTGGGGCGAGTTGGAGTGCGAGCTCGCAACTCGAGCTAGACTAGCAGTGTTACAGTCCATAGCATCTTGGTTGAGATTATAAGTTATAGAGATAATAAAAATTGAAATGTTCTGCGAGCTGAATGGAGAATTTCAATTTGTGATTAAAAATAGGTGACCAGTGAGCTGACGAAGGATGTTGAATGAGCATCTGTTGGTGAGTTGGGTAGTGAACTGTGAGTGTGAAAAATGTTTTTAAATACCTTTCAATTTATTTTGCAAATCCTTACAGACCTTTATCACTTGTTCTTTTTAAGCTTAACAATGATTTATTTTTAGCATGCAAAGAAATTTTTTATGTATGAGATGTTATGCAAATATTATTAGCACATTTTATGAAAAAGAATTTGAATTGAATTATAGAAAAGAAAGAGTTTTTTTAAAGACTAGTGGAACGACCCAAGTTTATAGATAGAGAGACCTTGTAGCTTTAGACCAGACCGGTATACCCTGTACTGTATGACAAATGTTGGGAGGGCTAGTCCAGCTAACATCGAGAGGATTGAGTCTGTCATGTCTATCAAGTCGCCCTCTATACTTGTGGGGTATTATCTCACTATACGATGTGCGATGGCAGTTCCGTCATGCAGTAGCGAGATGTCTTTGTAGCTTTGTCACGGTGTGCGATGCTAGCTTTACGTCACATGACCCCCCACACTGAGCAGACCTAGTTTACTCGCTCATGTGGTTGTAGTTTCTCTTGGGTTCCTTATTAGTGTAGTTTTAGAAAGAAAAGTATACCATTAAAGCAAACTTTAGAAAGAAAATGTTTTAGAAATATTTTAGAAAGCCATAAAATATTTTAGTACTTTATGAAAACTTTTAGAATTTTAAAGAGATTTTTATAAAACCCAAATTTTTAGAAATAAATCGTTTTAAAGAAAAAGGTTTTCAAACTAATGTTTTTCAGGAGGTATACTTTAAAATATATATATATAAATTTAAATAGAAACCCTTCGCACTTAGTGAGTAATTTTTTTTTTTTTTTTTATATTACAAAAACCTCCTAGGTGTAGGAGCGAAAGATCAGGGTACCAGTTCACCGCGTTCAGACTAGGTGGGCCAGACTTCCGACAATGCTACTTAGTTTCTTTATAAATGTTATGATTTAAATGTTAATCATGTATTTGTGCATATCTTGCTTTTGGGCATGGTTTATAGAATTTTTATGATGAGATGATGCATGCATATTTCATATACTTGAATATTTATGATAATACTTTTAATTACATATTTCTGGATAATTTTGAAATGAGGTTTTAAAGTACATGATATTTTATGTTTAGTAAAATTATTTATAGTTATGGATTTGCCTCACGACATCCTTTTAAGTCATATTAATTAAACATAAAAAAGGGTCCCGTGAGGTGCCTGACAGAACCGTTGGGTTCAGTAGAGGGAATTTGGGTCGGGTCCTATCATAAACATATGCATAGGGTTGTAAATGTAAGTCCAATTCATAAAATCTCACTTTTACGCAAATAACCAAAGTTTGGCCGTAACTTAGTTACTTGATATTCTATTGATTTCTTTTTCAATTCCATGCTAATTCCATCATCCAAATACTCCACAAAATCACACAAACCAACCCAAAACAATTTTCCATTACTCTAAGCTTATCATGGCCGAATACAAAGCAGATAAACATACCAACCTTTGCATCTTAACATGTCCAAATGCATGAAAATTAATCAAACAAAAGTGAACTCATTTTGGACCATTTCTAATCTCCTTGGCTGAATCACACATAAGCTTATAACATCAATCTTTCTTTACATCAACACTTATATACACATTAAAATCACATTACATATCATATCAAACAACCAAAAATTAATTTGAACTATTAAAACCTCTTTATGGGCGAATTCAACATGCAACTCCATAACAACATTTTATCAAATTTTACACTCACATTCATATCAAAACAACACCAAACTCATGGCAAAACAATCAAATTCCATTTAACCCACGAATTCTTCCTTTGGCTGAAACCATATCAACATGCATTTCAATTTTCACACTTGATTCAACATCAAATCCACATGTAATTCATGAAGGGAAAAAACAACAATTGTTTTTATAAAATTAAGATTTGCGGAACATTGAGTTTTAAATTTTTTTTTTTAGAAAACTCAAGAATCCTAGATCCATAAAGCAATGAAATAAAATAATAAAACATAATAAAGATCGAATCTTATACCTTTTTATATTGATCTCTGTGGATTGCTCACCACCTTGCCTTCCTTGATATGACTCTACACCAAGAAACAAGTGAGTGGGCACAATTATATAGAATTGTGCTCACTTTCTATTGATTTATTTTCTCAAAAGAATAAAAGGCGAAAATAGGTTTTTGTTTTTAAAGAACGTAAACAAAACCTAAATATAACTTCTGTTAGGAAAAGAAGACTATTTCTTTTCTATTTATAGGCAACCAATTAGGGTTTTAATTAATCAAAATTAATATTTAACCCCATGTTTATTAAAATTAAACTTTTGCCTATATAACATAATTAATTCAAAATTAATTCATGTTATATTTTGTAATCATACTTGTGACCTATAATTAATTCATAATTAATTTAAACCCGATCACAACTAAGAATTGAATTCAAGACCTCTTATCAAATTAATTAAATAATTATTAATTCATAATTAATAATTAACTAATTAATAATTTGAATAATCAATATTATTCAAATACCAAGTAAACACATATTTTACTACTTATGTAACAAATATAATTGGACGATCCAATTACAATATTCTATATACACGTTTCTTATAGTGAAATGAGCTATCAACGGGACCCGATGGACCTACAGTTTTGAGCTCCAATAATATCATAATTATTAATTAAACATAAAAAAGGGTCCCGTGAGGTGCCTGACAGAACCGTTGGGTTCAGTAGAGGGAATTTGGGTCGGGTCCTATCATAAACATATGCATAGGGTTGTAAATGTAAGTCCAATTCATAAAATCTCACTTTTACGCAAATAACCAAAGTTTGGCCGTAACTTAGTTACTTGATATTCTATTGATTTCTTTTTCAATTCCATGCTAATTCCATCATCCAAATACTCCACAAAATCACACAAACCAACCCAAAACAATTTTCCATTACTCTAAGCTTATCATGGCCGAATACAAAGCAGATAAACATACCAACCTTTGCATCTTAACATGTCCAAATGCATGAAAATTAATCAAACAAAAGTGAACTCATTTTGGACCATTTCTAATCTCCTTGGCTGAATCACACATAAGCTTATAACATCAATCTTTCTTTACATCAACACTTATATACACATTAAAATCACATTACATATCATATCAAACAACCAAAAATTAATTTGAACCATTAAAACCTCTTTATGGGCGAATTCAACATGCAACTCCATAACAACATTTTATCAAATTTTACACTCACATTCATATCAAAACAACACCAAACTCATGGCAAAACAATCAAATTCCATTTAACCCACGAATTCTTCCTTTGGCTGAAACCATATCAACATGCATTTCAATTTTCACACTTGATTCAACATCAAATCCACATGTAATTCATGAAGGGAAAAAACAACAATTGTTTTTATAAAATTAAGATTTGCGGAACATTGAGTTTTAAATTTTTTTTTTTAGAAAACTCAAGAATCCTAGATCCATAAAGCAATGAAATAAAATAATAAAACATAATAAAGATCGAATCTTATACCTTTTTATATTGATCTCTGTGGATTGCTCACCACCTTGCCTTCCTTGATATGACTCTACACCAAGAAACAAGTGAGTGGGCACAATTATATAGAATTGTGCTCACTTTCTATTGATTTATTTTCTCAAAAGAATAAAAGGCGAAAATAGGTTTTTGTTTTTAAAGAACGTAAAACAAAACCTAAATATAACTTCTGTTAGGAAAAGAAGACTATTTCTTTTCTATTTATAGGCAACCAATTAGGGTTTTAATTAATCAAAATTAATATTTAACCCCATGTTTATTAAAATTAAACTTTTGCCTATATAACATAATTAATTCAAAATTAATTCATGTTATATTTTGTAATCATACTTGTGACCTATAATTAATTCATAATTAATTTAAACCCGATCACAACTAAGAATTGAATTCAAGACCTCTTATCAAATTAATTAAATAATTATTAATTCATAATTAATAATTAACTAATTAATAATTTGAATAATCAATATTATTCAAATACCAAGTGAACACATATTTTACTACTTATGTAACAAATATAATTGGACGATCCAATTACAATATTCTATATACACGTTTCTTATAGTGAAATGAGCTATCAACGGGACCCGATGGACCTACAGTTTTGAGCTCCAATAATATCATAATTATTAATTAAACTCTTTAATTAAATAATTCACTATTATTAATCTTAGAGTTACTCCACTAAAAACCTAAGATTGCACTCTCAAAACTATAGATGTTTTTATACAATCTGAAATTTTCAGCGTCCATTGATATAATCAATACATATGATTTGACCCTCCACAAATAGTTCATAATTAGAGCTATATCATAATATCCGTTATACCCCTCTAATTATATCTTGATCCTTAAGTACCATTGATTCTCTAATGAACAATATATTCATAACAACTTATGAATTTATCTTTCCGTTTACATATGAACAGAAAGTTGAGCGCTCTTATTGTTCAAGACCTGAATCAACCCTTAAGAGAACTATTTCTCTACTTCTCGTAAGAAGGAGTGGATTCCACTATTGTATAGAATGTTCCCAACTACTTACTAAATCATATCCCCAAAGTACGAAGTTATTGATCGAGCATCTATATCGATCTCACCCATGTAAATCAAAGGACATAACTCAACAAGCAGAAGTCCATAATACACTCAGGATTAAGATCAGTTCATATATGATCATCTAATCGATAAATATAAATCTCTAAGTTTAACGAATATTAACTAGAGACTCATGTTTATCGTGATCCAGTCCTATATAATCTTTATTATATAAGGTGCCTCCATTTCCATGTCACTACATGAATAGTCTTGGATAAAACTATTGTACCGAATACAAAATGGACCGCAACTGTAGATTTACCACAAACAAAGTACCCAGCTTCGTTTGCTTTCTACGGACTCTTTAGATTACTTCTCTCAAACTAAATCCGCTTGTATATAACACTTATATACTTAGTTTGAAAATACATCAGTAATCAAGGATGTTTCTCATGACATATATAATTTTTGCAAAATATATAAATTGAATAAAATGAATACTTTATTATTATTTATTAAAACCATTTACATAATTACAAGCTCTTAGGGCACAAAACCCAACAATTCAACCTCTACACTATTAAGGATTCAAATCCTAAAACCCAAGGATAATATCACAAAATCTATCTATTTCTTCAACAAAAATCATGGAAACTTAGAGCTTACCTCTTGGAATAGATGAAAATTGCTTCTAGCCTTGTTCACATCCTTTGCATGTGTTGGATTCTCACAAAAACAGCTTCAAAATCAACAAAAATGGGTGTTGCCCTCTTTCTGCAGTTCTCAACCAAGCACTCTTCCTTTTTTCTCACAAAACTGAGCACCACTCTCTTGTTTTTGGTGTGTGACCGATTGCTTTTCTTGTTTGTTCATTTCTTTGTTTTCATTTCACTTTATATATGTTTGATTGCTTCCATAAATTTGTCACTCTCTCAATTTCAATCTCCATACACTTGTCATCTTTTTCTTTAATTCATGATACTTGTCCCACTTGCATGCTTCCACTTTCAAGTATTCTTCTATACTTTTCGATTTCCGTATTCGAAATCATTTCGGGTCCATCTAGAAATTTTATTATAACCCAATTTCACATCCAGAATTTTATTAGGATTCGATTACACATTTGAATCCATCCATTTTAAATTACTTTATTATTTCACAAATAAAAACCATTCTCGATCCCATTAGAAAATTCTACAAAAATTCAATTTCACATCCGGGCACTTTAATCTATTTTTATTACTACATAAATACTTCATACTTAATACAATACATGTATATTACAATAATTCGGGAGAGTATGTTATAAATTCTCCCTCCCTTATAAAATTTTGTCCCTGAAATTTACAAGATCTATCTATTTGTAAAGGTGGGTGTATGCTCCCATGTGGCCTCTTCCACATCATGATTCCTCCACAGAACCTTCACCAAGGGAGACTTGTTCCCTGTGATCTAAAATCTGAAATGATTATTCTTCATAAGTCAAATTCTTCCTTAGTTCCACATGTTGATTTCCAAGTACATGGGAGGGATCGAAAATGTACTTCTGAAGCATGGATACATGAAATACGTTGTGTATTTTGGCCAATTGCGGTAGTAGTTTCAACCTGTAAGCCATTTATCCAACTTTGTTTGTGATTTCATATGACCCAATGTAGCACGGACTTAGCTTATCACGCTTCCCAAATCTAAGCACACATTTCCATGGGGAGATCTTAAAAAATACTCTATCACCAATCTCAAACTTAAGGTCTCTACGACGATTGTCTGCATAACTCTTCTGCCTGTCACTTGCTATCTTAAGCCTATCCCTGATAACTTTAATTTTATCTAAAGTAATTTGGACAAGCTCGGGGTCTATCAATTTCTTTCACCTACCTCATTCCAACATACTGGAGTTTTGCATTTCCTTCCATAAAGAGCCTCATATGGTGTCATTCCAATACTGGCATAATAACTATTATTATAAGTGAACTTATAAGCTATAGGTATGTATCCCAACTTTCCCTTAATTTCATGACACATGCTCTCAACATATCTTCGAGTGCCTGAATCGTTCTTTATGATTGACCATCGGTCTGAGGATGAAAAATTGTGCTGAAATTCAATAGTGTACCCAAAGCTTTTTGTAGATTGGGCCAAAACTTTGACGTAAATCTTGGATCACGGTTAGAGACAATAGATACCAGCGTATCATGGAGTCTGACTATCTCATTGATATAGAGCTGGGCTAATCTGCTTAAAGAGTAATCACTCTTGATTAGCAAAAAATAGGTAGATTTTGTCAACCTATCCACTATAACCCATATAGCATCGTGCCCTCTCTGACTACGTGGAAGCCCTATTACGAAATCCATGATAATTTTCTCCCACTTCAATTCTGGAAGAAGGAAGGGCTGCAACAATCCTGTAGGTTTTTAATGCTCTACTTTCACCTGTTGATAGGTTAAACATTTGGAGATGAAATATGCTATTTCTTTCTTCAATCCTTTCAACCAGTAATGCTCCATTAGAGTATAGTACATCTTTGTGCTACCTGGATGCGTGACATAAACTAAAGAGTGAGCTTCCTCCATAATCTCCTTTTTCAGACTTCCATATCTAGTACATATAAACATTGACCCATCATCACTGTACCATCATCTCAAATTACAAAATCAGGTCTCTGCCCGCTCTCGATCTCCCTCCTTATCTTCACCAATTGGGGATCTTGTTTTTGCTACTCCCTAGTCTGATCCACCAAAATTGGATGAATATGAAAAGTAGCTAATAATGCCCCTAAGTCTGCCATTTCAAACTTCACTCCCAAAGACCTCATTTCCACCAGAAGCGGAAGGTACACCATCTGCAACTACGCTAATAAATTGGTAGGTCTCCTACTTAAAGCATCAGCTACTATATTGGCCTTCTCGGAGTGGTATTCTATCGTATAGTCATAATCTTTTATCAGTTCTAACCAACCTTCCGCCTCAAATTCAATTCTTTCTAAGTGAACAGATACTATAGACTCTTGTGATCCATAAAGATCCGATAAGAGACACCATATAAGTAATGCCTCCAAATCCTCAGTGCAAATACCACTACTGCAAGCTCCAAATCATGGGTAGGGTAATTATGCTCATGCTTCTTCAACTATCTGGAAGCATATGTGATAACTCTATCATTCTGCATCAAAACACACCCCAAACCCTGTCTCGAGGCATCACTACATACTGTAAAACCATTCGCCTCTGAAGGTAATGTAAGTACAGGAGCTAATGTCAATCTTCTCTTCAACTCATCAAAACTTTGCTGACAAGCATCTGACCATACAAACTTTTCTTCTTTCCTTGTCAGTTTGCTTAATAGGGCTACTATTCTGGAAAACCCCTCGACAAACTTTCTATAATAGCCTGCCAACCCGAGGAAGCTCCTGACTTCAATTATATTGGTGGGCGGTTTCCAGTTCATAATCGCTTCTATCTTTTAGGGATCCATACTAAGTCCTTCAGCTGAAATCATATCACCCAAGAAAGCAACCCTGTCCAACCAAAACTGGCACTTATTGAACTTAGCATACAACTGGTGCTCTTATAGAGTTTGTAACACTATCTTGAGGTATTCCATATGCTCCTTATGATTGCCTAAATACATTAAAATGTCATCAATAAACGCAATTACAAACTTATCCAAGTAGGCTCGGAAGATACTATTCATCAGGTCCACAAAGGTTGCTGGGGCATTTGTCAACCCAAAGGGCATGACTAAAAACTTGTAATGCCCATACCAAGTCCTAAAAGCAGTCTTTGGAACATTTTCGTTACAAATTTTGAACTGATGATAACCCAATCTCAGGTTAATCTTCAAATACACTTTAGATTCTTGTAATTGATCAAACAAATCATCAATCTTAAGGAATGGATACTGGTTCTATATTGTCGCCTTGTTAAGCTACTTGTAGTCGATGCACGACCTTAAACTCCCATCTTTCTTCTTGAAAAACAAAATTGGAACCCTCAATGGAGAAATGTTGGGTCTCACAAAACCCTTATCTAGCAACTCTTTCATCTGTATTTTTAACTCTTTCAACTCAGCTAGAGCCATCCTGTAAGGAATGATTGAGATTGGCTTAGTTTTCGGAGTCAAATCTATCTCAAACTCTATCTCCCTTATTGGGAGTAAACCTGGGAGATCCTCCAGAAACACATTTGGAAATTCTCTAACCACCAGGATATCTTCAAATTGACTCTCATAATCTTTTTGTTCATAATTCATTCTGAACTCATGCAAGCAACATTCTAACATCCTTTCTAGGTTTATACCAACAATCACAACCAAAATAACAGCTTAACAATTAATGCACTCATAACACATGCATGGCAGCTTGCATTATCAACTTATTCATGCTTAACATTACACATTCAATTTCACACAATAAAGCTACTGCCCTCCTTACAGATCAATCCTTAAATGACCAATAAAGCTACTGCTCTCCTTGGTATTCTAGATCCCGAGCTCCCTCTTTAATCCAAATGACATGCAGGCGTTAGAAATATCTTATATCTAGTCAAAATCCACAAGAAAATAGAAAGCTTACCTTACTTTTTCCTCTCGACAGAAACGTCCTCTTTGGCTAAGCTCTACTTCTCCTTTTGCAACGTCCTTATCTTGATTCACTCTTAGACTTATCTCAGCATGGCTTCAACTGATCAGAATAGATCAGATCTGCCTTGCACTCGATCACACTCTCTCTTTCTCAATATAACCAAACGCCTTACATTCTCTCTCTCTCTAATTCTTTTGTCAATTCTTCTTTCACCTTTTCAAGACAACTCTACCTTATATATAGACTTTTACAAGTTAGTGGATTCCAAATGTCAACCTCTTATTAGCCCATTTTACTTCACATAGATTGTGCTTTTTTATGAGATCTCATTCTATATAATACTTACACACAATCCAAATGTGCTTGAGAATGGTAGATATCTACTTGGCCTCTAATACTTTGAATTTACATTTTAGCCCCAAGAATTTTTAAAATTATTCTATGGCCCTTAATTCTTCAAATTGATCATAAAATACTCTAATTGAGCATTTTATCTCTAAATTCATATTCAAAGGAAATTGTTATGAATATAAAATCATCAATACCCATTTTTCCCCAAAAAGGATATTTTCGTCCAATAACTCCAGATTACTTAGAAATCTTCTCAATTAAATTCATCTTCGCTCCATTTTAGATTTCATTAATTCAAATATTAATGTCAAAGTTTTACTTCACAAGGTTCTTTTTTCAAAATTACTATTCACTCGAACATTTTCTATCCGAAAATACTATTTATCAAAAAAAATAATCATTTTCTAGAAGTTAAAGTTTTGGGTTTCATAATTCACTTCTCTTTAAAAAAAATTTGTCCTTGAAATTTGCATATCGTCTAAAACATTCAAAATCGAAGCCTATGACACCAATGTTAAGACTCTTTATATAATCTTATGCAATTATGGAGAAAATGAAATATACTTACTTATCTCAAATAGTTATGGATATTGACTGTGCATCTGCTCCTTGTGCTTCTAAATGTTCTCTTCCACTGCATGATTCATTCACAGCACTTTCACCAATGGAATGACCTTGTTGTGCAAAACTTGCTCTCTCTTATCAAGAATCTGAACTGGTGTCTCCTCATACGTTAAGTTCTCCTTGAGCTCCATTTGTTGTTCTATCAAGATATGTGAAGGATCTGTTATATACTTACAGAGCATTGAGACATGGAGCATATTATGAATTTTGGAGAGTTCTGATGGCACTCAAATCAATATGCCACTTCTCCTACTTTGCCAATTTCTTTATAAAGACTAATGTAATGTGGACTCAATTTACCATATCTTTCGAACCAGATTATCCCTTTCCATGGTGATACTCTCAAAAATACTTTATCCCTAACCTGGAACTCCAAATCTTTTCTTCGCTTATCCGCGTAGTTTTTTTATTGATCTTGGGCAACTTTCAATTTGTCCTGAATAATTTTGATCTTATCTGTCGTCATTTGAACCAGCTCGGGATCTATAAATCTCCTCTTGCCAACTTTATCCCAACACACTGGAGTCCTACACTTTCTTTCATAAAGTGCCTCATATGGTGCCATGCCGATACTCGCTTGATAACTGTTATTGTAGGCAAATTCGATTAGCGGTAGGTGAGTACCCCAACTACCTCCGAACTCTATAACGTAGGATCTAAGCATATCCTCCAAGGTTTGAATAGTACGTTCAGACTGTCCATCTGTTTGCAGATGAAATGTCATGCTGAAATGTAATCGAGTGCCCAATGCTCATTGAAGGCTTAGCCAGAACCTAGATGTGAACCTCGGATCTTTATCTGATAGAATCAATACTGAAGCCCTAGGTAGCCGTACAATCTTATCCACATATAACTTGGATAGTTGGTCAAGGGAATAAATACTTTGGATGGGTAGGAAATGAGTTGACTTCGTAAGTTGATCTGCTATCACCTATATGCTATGTAAGCCCTTTTTCGTAATTTGGTATTTTTTAGTAATAGTAATTAACTTATAGGGTGAGAATACCAAATTTCATAAATATTAACCTTCTCAGTGATATTAAAATGTTAGTAGAGATTTTAAAAGTTAGTTAAATCAATAGCAAGTTAAAATGTTAATAAGAGCAAAACGGTCATTTGCCCATATAAGAGCCCTATATATATAAGGGTTAGCTTCCAACACTTAGCAAAATTTGAAGCAAAAGTAGATAGAAAAGAGAGAGCGAGGGACGACCACAAGAGGAGGAAGGAGAACCAAACTTTTTCAAGCCCCATTTGAAGATCCAAACAAGAATTTAGCCCAATTCAAGCTAGAAAACCCAAGTTTGAGCAAGATCGAAGTAAGTTATCTTCACTTTTACTAAGTTGATATTAGTTAAGTTCATATGTTGAATTGATGATTGGGTTTGTTGTTTTTTGTAAATTTGATGGGGGTTTTGATAGGAATCAATTTTAGAATCATAATAAATAAGAAAGGAGACTTGATATAAGAAAACCTATGCAAGAAATGAAAGTTAGGGTTTATGTAGGAGAAACCCTAAAACTTGATTTAAGCTTGGTTTAAGTGAATTGAGTGTAGATAAGGTGTTTGATGAAATGCCTAAGAGAATGATAATGTACAAATCTTGAAAGTTGAAATAAGCAATGTGTCATGTGTGAGTGTGTAGTTCACGACCACCAAGAGGGATATGTGATTCCATTGAGTTTTGATGAAATTAAGCTTGAATTCATGCATGTGAGAAGCTAGAATATCACATAGAAGTGTTAGAATTGGAAAAAGGAAATGAAATGAGACAATGTGTTGTTTTAGCTAGATGAAGGGCATTGATGGTCACCATGCAATGCCACTTCCTCTTTGCATTTTTATGTCATGTATGATCCTAATTGAGTATATGTGAGTCTAAGAACCCTAACGGAAAGAAAATTGAGTTAAGAATGTAAAAGGGGTAGATTTTGACATGAAAAATAGGGGTTTTGGCTAGGAACCTCCACCCAACAGCCATTTCTTTTTTAATTCACTTCCAGGCTGACCTAAATGAGAGATAGGGAGATGATTGGAGTGAAAACGGAAGAAAGAAAAGCTAGGGATTGCTCCCTAGCATGTATTTGCCCAAAGGGGGGTCTAAAAAGAAGGTTTTTCATTTCAAGTTTCAGAAAATTATTCCAAGCATGTGGAGGTGCTCATAGGTGATAATAAATGAGGTTCATGGAAAGAAATCGGAATTTTAATGCTTGAGTTAAGTTAGAACCCAGATGGGAAAGTTGTAGTCTAAAAGGTTTTCAATAGAGTTAGTTGTGTTGAAAACTTTGATTGTAGCTTTGAGTAGTTCATTTTAGTGGAAATTGAATGAGAATATGGTATGTAGGTGAAGCACAAGCAAGTGGAATGAGGGAGGTCTATTAGAGCTCATTGGCAAGCTTGGACTCAATGTGAGTGCCATTAACTCACACTATGAATATTGTGTTGCAAATGTAATTTTATTTGATATTAAAAGTTTATGAATGATTTTAGTATGTGTTCAAAGTAATTTCGAAAGTAAAATAATTTTTATGAAGGTTGAGCTTAAAAGCTCTAGTTTAAAGTTTTCAAAGGCCATGTGTATACGCTCAGAATCAGGGATTTTCTTAGGCTACAATATGTGATGTAGAAAATTCTGCAATGTAGTTGCCAAGATTATATATAATATCTCGCAATACGATTTGCGATGCAAAAAATTCTGCATGTAGTCACTAAAATTTATAGATAACCTCACACTACGATTTGCGATACAAAAAATTTTGCACGTAGTTGTCAAGGAGTCCCATTAGTATCACGGTTGGTGTCAGTTGAAAAGCGCCATATGATATAGCAGTTAGGGGTACACATGGTGCTTTTAGAAAGAAATGAGTTACATGGTATTTTCATGCATAACTAAATAAATTTGTAACTATTAAGTCAACAATCGTTAAATTGCTTAAGTTGTTCTGAGATTTCATTCTTCCCATATTGTATTGTATAAGCCATTTTCAGGCACTTGAGCGGGCAACTGAAGCAAACAAATATTTTCGTCAATATAGGCAGGCGTACACTCGAATAATGCACCATATAACTTGCTTTGTAGTTTGTTAGTGCACACCTCATCTTGCATTTTGAAATCATATAAGTAATGATATGTTCTGAAATAATATTTACAAAATGTGCAAATAAATCTCAAATAGTTAAATATGTACATGGAACTCAAAGATGTATCAATGCAATAACGTCATGTGATAAGCTAACCTGCACGCCCGATGAAGTCCCTTCCAGTGCATGGCTTCTCTCTACACTTAGGGAGGATTTTTTTTTTTATGAAAACAAGGAAAAATGTGGTGAGTAATAACTTAGTGAGTGGGTAAGTTTTTATACTTGGAAATTCATTTTCAAAATATATCTATCCTCCCAAAATAGTTTTAAAAACTAATAATAATGTAATACTTTTTACTGGAAACTATAAATCAAGCATACAATTTTAGAATTCCATAGACTCGCAATCTCATAATAATTTCATAAAACATATTTTTCTTCTTTCTAAATTTTATGTCAGATAACATGCTTTTTATTTCTTTATCTTACCTTAGCTGGTAACCCAAGGAAATTTCATCCTTTCAAGATGTTACCTATACATAAAAGTAATAGAACTTGCACACATCACTAGGATTAGGGAAATACTCTATGTGTAGTCACCGATGAGGGACCTCAAAGATAGTGATACTGACAGGACCCGACCTGGATTCCCTCTAATGAACCCGGCGGTCCTACTGAGTACCCCACGAGACCCTTCTGAAGTCTAACTATTCAAGCCCAAAAGGATGTCGTGGAGCGGACCCGTATCAATAAGTAACTTTGCTAAACAAGAAAACCATCTATCTTAAAATTTCTTCTCAACATCCATGCCAATCATGTTCTGATTAAAAACATTATCATGAATATGCAAATATCTAAAATAGGCATGTCATGTAAGCCATTTTTTGTAATTTTGCAATTATTAGTAGTGGTAACTAACTTATAGGGTAAGAATAATAAATCTCATAAATATTACCCTCATAAGTGGTATTAAAATGTTAGTAGAGATTTTAGAAATCAATTAAGACAAATAACAAGTTAATTACTAATAAAGGGTAAAATGATCATTTGTCATATAAGAGCCTATATATCTATGAGTGTTAGCTTCGATACTTAGTGAAAATTGAAGCCAAAATAGAGAGAAAGAGAGGGTTATGGTCAGCCAAGAGAGGGAGAAGAAGAAGTAAGCTTTTCCAAGTCCATTTGAAGCTCTAACTCAAGATTTTGAGTAGATTCAAGCTAGAAAACCCAATTTTGAGCAAGATCAAGGTAAGTTATCCTCACTTTTACTAAGTTGATGTTAGTAGGTTTGTGTGATGAGATGTTGATGGTTGAGTTGTTTATGATAAATTTGATGTGGGTTTTGATCTAAATCAAGACTAGAACCCTAAACTACTAAAAGGAAGCTTAGTTTAGGTGAAATTACATAAGAGATTCAAAGTTAGGATTTATGGAAGCAAAACCCTAAAGATTGATTTAAGGTTGTTTTAAACAAATTGATTGCATTCCAACTGTTTGATGAAATGTCTAAGTGAAACACAATGTAAGATTCTTGAAAATTTAGAGAAACAATGTGTTGTGTGTGAATGGGTAATTCACAACCGCCAAGGGTAATGTGTGAATCCATTGAGTTTTGATGAGACTGAGCTTGAATTCATGTATATGAGAGGCTAGAACATTATATAGAAGTGATAGAATTGAAAAAGGAAATGAATGAAGGCAATGTGTAGTTTTGGGGCTAGATGAAGGGCATTGGTGGTTACCATGCAATGCCACTTCCTCTTTGCATTTTTATGTCATGTATGATCCTAATTGAGTATATGTGAGTCTAAGAATCCTAAATGAAAGAGAACTGAGTTGAGAATATAAAAAAGGTAGATTTTGACATTAAAAAGTAGTGAAAAATAGGGGTTTTTCATAGGTTTCATCTCTCTATAGTTGAAATTTTTTGAAATCGTTTTATGGGTGACCTAAATGGGAGATATGGAGATGATACAAGTGAAAACAGAAGCGAAAAAGCCCACGGATTGGGCTATGAATAGTATTCAGTCAAAGGGGGTCCAAAAATTTTGACTTTTCGTTCCGAGCCTTTGAAAATTATACGGACTGCGTGGGGATGTCCCTAGGGGTATATAAGTTAAACTTTTGCAAAGAAATTGGAATTTTAGAGCTTTGGTTGAGTTAGTGTAAACCCTTAGTCTCGATTTTCAATGTTCTAGTGTTAGAAGCTAGAGTATGAAATTAAAATAATAAATCTAGTCAACGATTATCTAAATCGGAACATTAAGGAGTTAGTAATCGTTTAAGATTATACGATAATCGTATTAATAAGAAAAAGTTAAGGAAGGGTAAAGTAGTCCTTCCACAAATGAGAGATAAATCATAAGTGGTAATGTGTATAAATTCAAAAATAAAAACTAAAGGAATTATTGTATGGAATTAGTGGTCTATTACTAGTGTAATTATAATAAAAGGTTGGTTGTAGTCAAATACTCAAATAGGACAAGTTTGGCATTCTATAAATTTTTAATGAGATATATAAATACAACAATTAGAGCACAAATTGACAAAAGAAGAAGCAAGCTGCCATGAGATGTAAAAGAAGAGAGTGATTCCCGTATGAAGTAGAGAATGAGAGAGAATGATAGTCAAACAAGTCAAAAGGGGGACATAAGTGCCATTTTTATGAAAGTTAAGTATATATATCACACTTAGACCAAATTTTCAGCAAAGAAGAGGGTGTTGGCGTGAAAGAAGAAGAAAATCAGCAGCTGTCGTGGAGGAGAAGCAGAACCGAAACCTGGAGAAAAAAAATATGGACAGCAAGTAAGAAGGAAAAGGAAAGGGACCTTCCATCAACTACCCAAGCCTCAAACCACCTCTCTAGGATCTCTTCCAAGTCCATCTCAGTTCTCTAAACAAGAACCAAGTAAGATGTCATCTCCTCTTTTCCTCTACTTGATGAAATTGGAAGTAGTTGAGTTGATGAAAGTTATATTGTTGTGGTGTATTGTGTTGGAGGTTTTACACTTAAAATTTGTGTAAAACCCTAAGTGATTATTGTAGAATCTTAAATGACAAGTTTTTGTGTGATAATGGTAGCTTAGGGTTGTATAAAAGGGCTGTCATACACTTGATAACAGTGGAAACAAAAACTGGTTTCATGCACTCTAAGTATTTGGTAAAAAGCTTGTGAGAGATAGTTTTGTAAAAACTTGAAAGTTTTACTCTAGAATGAGTGCGTGGATGTGTTATGGACATGAAGAGCAGTAGATAACCTCTGAGATTAGATGGTTTTGAACCCAAAATTTAGCATAAATAAGGTTAAGAAAATAGGAAGAAGTGATAGAAGTTCAATGGTAGTAGTTTTGAGCAAATTGGACATCCCGAGCTCAAACCTTGGGATAGAGATAACCTGTGTAAGTCTGACATATATGGGGTTTTTCTACACCTCAAATGATGCCTAGGAGTCATAGAAAACCATAGGTTTTAGAATGGATCGATTCCGATAAAAATTGCGCAAGTTATGCCCAAAATAGTACCGTTAGAGAGACGTTAGGTGAAATAGCAATGTAAATGCAATTTTTATTGTATGGAATGAATTTAGTTGATCATAATTAGGTAAAAGAACCTTAGATAAGAAAGAAAAACCATCGTCGCTTGTCCGATACGAAAACACGCACCGAAAAGGGCCCAAAACAGGACGTTTTTCTTAGATTTGACATAGCAAACGATAGAATTTTTTTGACAAAATTTGACTTGTGACCATAATATGAGATAAGTGAGCTGTAGGAAAAAGAACGAAGGAAAACGGAGTCCCGAGTAGGCTACTGCATTACATTCTGTTATAGGGTGTCAAAAGAGGCGAAAAATTTCGATTTTTCGTTTTGGGCCTCTAAAAATTATATGGACTACGTGAGGGTGTCCCTAGGGGTCCAAAACTGAAACTTTTGCGAAGAAATCAGAATTAGAGAGTCTCGGTTGAGTTAGAAACAAGTTAGGAAGTTATAGTGTAAAAAGGGCCGTTATTAGAGAATGTTAATTTAAAGTTAAAGTTGAGTTATGAGATTATCACTAGTGATAATAAGAAATTGTTATGTAGGTGACGAGTGAGCGAGCGAAGTTCGAGAGACGCTTGATTCGGATTTGCGCGACTTGGAGGTAAGTGTACTACCACTTATATTTAATTTCACTTCCTTGTGTTAAATTTTGTATATACTTGTTAAGTGAGAACAAAAATGATTTCCCAAAATCAAAGTTCAAGTTTTGAGTATATGAATTCTTATGAAATTCATAAAGTGACTAAAATCAATATTAAGTTGTTCTAAAAAGAGTTGAATCAAGAGAGTTTTTAAAAAGTTTCAAAAATTGTTCGTTTTGTGCTTTTGCACTTAATGAATTTAGTTTAAAAAAACCCATGTATATACCTTAAGATTATATGAGATTTAGTGCTACGTGATGACGTAGAAAATTCCGTCCATAGTTGCACATATTAGAGAGAAGTTAGCACTACGTGACGACGCAGAAAATTCCGTCCGTAGTTGCTCATTTTTCCTAGAAAGTATAGCGCTACGTTGCGATGTAGACAATTTCGCGCGTAGTTGATTATTTTACAGTTGGCACTATGTAGCGATGCAGAAAATTCCACTCGTAGTCGCCTAGAGTTTTAGTACTACAATTGCGCTGCAAAAAATTCTGCGTTGTAGTTGTTCAATTATGAGAGTAATCACCCTACGTGAGATACAGTAAATTTCGTATCGTAGTAGTTGAGACACCACAGTAGCTTCACGTTGGTGTTAGTTAAAACCACCTGTGATGGATAGAGTACTCAGAAGGTATACATGGGGATTTTGTAAGAAAATACTAATATTTTGAAAGTGTTGAAAATGAATAAGATTTTGGCTTAATGTATTGGTGTATGTTATATTATAATATCTTGTTGCACTAACTTGTTGATTTATTGTGTAGCTCAGTTACATCCCATTGAGTGTCACCGTTGGACAGGACGACGACATTTTGTTTTACATATATATATATAGGTGGGCGAGTCATGCAAGATGCTTGTGTAAATTCGTGTATATGGATTGACTATATTACATTTGGAAACACACTTGCGTTTGGATTGTATAGTTGTAAATATTTTTGGTGATTAGTGATGGATTTTCATGTAGATATATACTTGTACATTGTATTAAAATTCCATGCTTGTTGATTGAGAAATTATGGTGATATTACATGATTGTGGATAAAGAAGTTGGGAGGAAATGAAATTATAGTCGAAGTGTTTGTTTACTCACAGGTAAAATTTTGGATTTGTAAAAAATGCAGCCGTTATGCTGTCAAAATTTTTATAAAATCGTTTTGAAATGAAATCGTAAAAAATTTTATCACTCCCAATTGTTTTAAAGAAAACCAAATTCTTAAGTTTAAACGAGCAAATCGGCTAAGAAAGTTAGAGGTTCGCTTCTCGGGTTTCTTCAATCCGATGAGTCGGGTTCAGGAAGTCCGTTGAAGTGCCCGGCAGGATCCTCCAGACAAGAGCTTAGATAAAGTATGGTTTGGGTCCTGTCAGTTAGAATTTAGACGAGAAAGTTGTAGTCTAAGGGGTTGTTAATAGAGTTAGTTGTGTTGAAAGCTTTGATTTTAGCTTTGAGTAGTTCAATTTAGTGGAAATTGAGTAAGATTGTGATGTGTAGGTGAAGCGCAAGCAAGTGGAGCGAGAGAGGCCCACTAGAGCTCCTTGGCACGCTTGGATTCGAGGTGAGTGTCACTAACTTACACTATGAGTATTTATGTTTCAAATGAAATTTTATTGTTGTTAAAATGGTTATGAATGGTTTTTATATGTGTTCAAAGAAATCTCAAAAGTAAAGTGACTTTTATGAGAAGTTGAGCTTAAAAGCTCTAGTCAAAAGTTTCAAAAGAAAAGCTATTTTTGTACTTATAGCACATAGTAGAAAAGAGTTTTCAAAGGCCATGTGTATACCCTCAGAATCAGAGACTTTCTTGGGCTACAATATGCGATGCAGAAAATTCCACAATGTAGTTGCCAAGATTAGATAGTAAATTGCGCTATGGTTTACGATGTAAAAAATTTCGCATGTAGTCACTAGAGTTCATAGTTAACCTCACACTATGTTGTGATGCAGAAAATTTCGTACGTAGTTGTTAAGGATTTTCAGTAGCGCCACGGTTGGTGTCAGTTAAAAATTGCCACGTGACATAACAGTTAGGGAAACGCATGGTGCTTTTAGAAAGGAAAAAAAAAAACAAGTTTGTGACATTTTATGCATAACTAGATGAGTTTATAATTGTTTAGTGAAAAATTGTTAAATCACTTTAGTTGTTTTGAGATTACAATTGTTTTGTGTTATATTGTATAACCATTTTCAGTTACTCACGTGAACGACTAAAGCAAACAATTTTTTCGTTACTATAGGTGGGACAAATCTTGAAGAATGTATTATATAAGCTACATTGTATCTTGTTAATATTTTGCATTTTGAAATACTCACGTAGATACTTACAATAATATGTTTTGTAGTGTAGATTACTTGTAAATATTTTCATGTTATGAAAGCTAGTTATTCTCCATGGTTTTGTGAAAATGATGAACCAATTATTAAGACGTATGTTTGGGAAAGAAGTTGGTTTGTGATTGAAAGGATATGAGACTGTAATTTCTTTGCAAGAAAATTTGATAACCTTATAATTGCAACCGTTATGCTGCTAGATTTTCGCCAAAAATATTTTTTGATTTCGAAAACAAAAATGATTACTTTTATGGTTTTAGTTAAATTTCCAAATCAATGAAATGAACATAAATTTTAATCAACCCAACTAATTTTCAAATAATAAGATTAAATGAGATTCGAAGCAAAGTAAATGGACAAGTTCAGGGTTAGCTCCGCGAATTTCTTTTAGCCGCTTAAGAGGGTTTAAAAGGAGTTCGTTGGGGTGCCAAGCGAGGCCCACCAGATACTAGCCTAGAGGGAATCTGGTTTAGATCTTCTCATGTCATCATGGTTATATAAAAATTCTACAAAATATTATTCAAATTTTAAAATATGCACGATAACATAATTGATAATAACATTAGAAGCATAGTGTTTATAGAAGAAACAATGCAGCGTCGTAAGTTGTCTGACCCACCTAGCCTGATCGCAACGAACTGATATCCTAATTCCTTGTTCCTACACCTAGGAGGTTTTGTAACATAGAACCAAAAATAATTGTAAACTATAAAGCCTACTGAGTGCGAGGGTTTGATTAAACTAAGTTTTATAAAATACCTCATGAATACATTTTTCTTTAAAATGATTTGTTTTTGAAAACTTGGGTTTTATAAATTTTCTTTAGCAATTCAAAAGTTTTTTCTAGAATAATTTCTTTCCGAAACCTGTTTTTCAATGGTATGCTGCTCTTACTAAAATTTGTACTAATGGAAAACCTAAGGAAAGCTACGACCACATGAATGGGTAGACCAGCTTCGCTCAGTGTAGGGGTCACGTGGTGGAATAGCTATCATTGCACTCTGTGACAAAGCTACAAAGACACCCGCTACTACGTGGCAAAACTATCATTGCACATTGCAAGTGAGACAATACCCCACAGTGTAGAAGGCGACTCAACAGACATGACAGACTCTATCCCCCTGATGTTAGTAGGACTAACCCTCCCAACACTTTCCCTACATTATGGGGTATATCGACCAAGTCTAATGCTGGAAGGTCTGTCTACCAATAACCTTGGGTTGTTCCAGTAGTCATTGAAAAAAATCTTTACTCTTTTTTTTTTTTTTTTACTCTTCTATATTTCAAATAAGTTAATTTTTCATGCTAAACATGAATTGTTGATGAGCTAAAAATAATTTATGAGAATTTATATAATAATTGCAGAAAAATCTTAAAAGCATTTAACATAAAGAAAATTTTTTCACACTCACTGCTTGCCGTTCTATTTACTTGCGCCACTGCTTTCGTGACCTCCTTAGCGACCTCATCTCAACTCGCTGTCACCTACACTTATTCACAAATGAAATCTTCACTTAGCTAGCTAAATTATTATCTTTAATTCCTACTCCATACAAGCTGCTAAGGACTGCAATACTGCCAATCCAGCTCGAGCTACAAGCTCGCACCTCAATGAGCTCCTACCTCGCTTAGCACAGCCCAAACTAAGGGCATCCACCTTCAGTAAGCTCGCTCAGCTCACTTCTTTAGCGAGCTGAGATCTTTTTCTAGCTCAGGTCGCTCCTCATACCTCTCAATTCGCCCTTGCAAGCTACAGTCTTAGGCCAGCTCGGCTAGGCACCCCTGCTGAGCTGCAACCCCACTCAGCACTTCTTTGTAAGCTCACACCTCGCGAGCTCCCGCTTTGACTCTCACAACTTAGTTCACACATATACACTAAATCAACATATCATCTGTTCTTTACCAAATCTTAGGTTGCGACCTCATCAGGTTCAACGACAAAAACTAAGTCGTCCAAATCTATGAACAAACCACCACAATCAGCATCATTTTTCGGCTATTTCACTTACCAGACTCTTACTCAACCTTTTGCCTTACTTCTTTGCTCGCTTTCAGCTTTAAATTATTAGATCTACATACCAAAAATCTTGTTAAACACTTGTAACCCCGAAGCTATTCTCGACAACTTTTCACCAACACAAAACTATAAAAACTTATTCTTATCACTTAAATTTTACCAAATCTGCTCCTTAAATCTTACCAAATCTGCTCCTTAAATCTGTTCTTCACCTTCCAACAACTTGATCCTCTATAAAAATGGTAGAAATCAGCTCAACACAGCTGCAGATTTGCCCTTCTTGCTTTTGCCGACGATCGCTTCTCTTCCTCTCTCTTTCTCTCTTTCTCTCTTTTTTTTTTCCAGATTTTTTTTCTGTCGACATACCTACCACACACCTATATTTATAGGCGTGGGTTAAGCTTGATTTCATCCTTGGACTTCTTTAAAATTACGCTTTCATCAGATTCTAGAGAATTCTTCATTTTTTTCCAATGTCTTTGTCCTTTCCTCATATTTAAAATTTTGTCATTCTTTGTAAAATGTTTTATTTTTACCATTTTACCCTCAAATTTTAATATTTAATTTTTCTCCCAATCCTCCTGAAAACTCTATAAAATTTAAATTGCACTTCCAAACACTCAAAAAATCCTTTTTATTATTTTATAAATAAAATTTATCTCATTTTGTACATAGATACAGTACAACTTGGGAGAGGGTGTTACAATTATTTCCCCCTTATAAAATTTTCGTCCTCAAAATTTACATACTACACTGAAAAAGATGGGGGTACCTCTGATACATCTGATCTTCATGCTCCTTAGTAGCTTTTTCTACCTCATGATTCCTCCACAATACTTTCACTAAAGGGATGACTTTACTTCGCAGCACTTGCTCTCTGCGGTCTAATATCTGCACCGTTCCTCTTCATAAGTCAGATTCGTTCTTAGCTCTACCGGTTGTTCCTTAAGCATGTGGAAGGGATCTGTAACATACTTGCGGAGCATGGATACATGGAATACATCATTAATCTTACTCAACTGCTAAGGCAGCTTTAATCTATAGGCCACAGGTCCTACTCTCTCCATGATTTCGTACGGACCAATATAGCGCGGACTCAGCTTCCCACGCTTCCCAAATCTGAGCACGCCCTTCCACGGGGATATCCTGAGAAATACTCTATCCCTAACTTTAAACTCAAGGTCCATATGGCGGTTGTCCATATAGCTCTTTTGTCTGTCATTTGCTATCTTAAGCTTGTCCCTAATGATCTTAATCTTATCTGAAGTCATTTGGACAAGCTCAGGACCTATCAGCTTCTTATCGTCTACCTCATACCAACATATTGGAGTTCGGCACTTCCTTCCATATAGAGCTTCATATGGAGCCATACTTATGCTGGCCTGATAACTGTTATTGTATGCGAACTCCACAAGCTATAGGTATGTATCCCAACTCCTTCTGAATTCTAAAGCATACGCTCTGACCATTTCTTCAAGCGTTTGGATGGTTCTCTTTGATTGGCCATCCGTCTGGTGATGAAAACCCGTGCTGAAGTCCAGTCGAGTACCTAGAGCCTTCTGCAAGCTACGCTAGAACTTGGAAGTAAATCTAAGGTCGCGATCTGATATAACAGAAACCGATATACCATGGAGTCTCACGATCTCATCTAAGTAGAGTTGCGCCAATTTGCTAAGGGGGTAATTGCTCTTGATTGGTAGGAAATGGGTGGACTTCGTCAATCTATTTACTATCATCCATATGACATCATGCCCCTTTTGACTGCGAGAAGCCCTACAACAAAATCCATGGTAATATTCTCCCACTTCCATTCAGGGATGGAAAGCGGTTGAAGTAATCTTGTCGGTTTCCGATGCTCTGCTTTGACTTGTTGATAGGTCAAGCATCGGGATACGAATTCTGCGATCTCTCTCTTCATCCCTTTCCACCAATAATGCTCCTTCAGGGTATGGTACATCTTCATACTACCCGGATGCATGGCATATGTTGAAGAATGAGCTTCTTCCATAATTTTTCTTTTCAGATCACTAATATCCGGCACGCATAGAAGTCATCCCATCATTATGGCACTATTTTCCCTGATCGTAAAATCAGCTTAGCATCCTTCTCTAATTTCTTGTCTTATCTTTACCAACTGGGGATCCTGCCACTACTGTTCCCTTATTTGGTTTATTAGAATAGAGCGAACATAAAAAGTAGCTAATAAAACCCCTGAGTTTGATACACCTAGCCAAGCTCCCAACGATCATAATTCCATTAAAAGTGGAAGATATACTATCCTCAAATAAGCTAGGGAACTCGTAGGTTATTTGCTTAAAGTATCTGCCACTACATTGGCCTTCCCGGGGTGGTACTCTATTGTACAATCATAATCTTTAATCAATTCCAACCATCGTCGCTGCCTCATATTTAGCTCTCTCTGAGTGAATAGATACTGCAGACTCTTGTGATTTGTAAAGATTTGGCAAGGAACACCATAGAGGTAATGCCTCTATATTTGCAGCACGAATACTATTGCTGTGAGCTCTACATCGTGGGTAGGGTAGTTCTATTCATGCGGCTTAAACTACCTGGAAGCATATGCTACAACTTTATCATTTTGCATCAGAACACACCCCAGACCCTGTCTTGAGGCATCACTAAAAATAGTGAATCCATCCTCTTATGTTGGTAAAGTTGACACTGTAGTTGAGGTCAGTCTTCTCTTTAGCTTGTCGAAACTCTACTGGCAGGCGTCTGACCATTCAAACCTTTCTTCTTTTCTGGTTAACCTAGTCAATGGAGCTACTATCCTGGAAAACCCCTCTACAAATTTCCTATAGTAACCTACCAGTCCGAGGAAACTCCGGACCTTAGTAACATTTGTAAGCGGTTTCCAACTCATTATTGCCTCTATCTTCTGAGGATCTACACTGATTCCTTCAATTGATACTACGTGACCCAAGAAAGCAACATTGTCCAGCTAGAATTGGCATTTACTAAGCTTTGCATACAGTTGATGCTCTCGTTGGGTCTGTAGCACTATCCAGAGATGCTCTACATGCTCCTTATAGTTGCTTGAATACACCAAGATATCGTCGATAAACACAATCACGAACTTGTCTAGATACGACCTGAAGATCCTGTTCATTAGGCCCATGAATGCTGCTGGTGTATTAGTCAATCCAAATGGCATGACTAAAAACTCGTAATGCCCATATCTAGTCATGAAAGTGGTCTTAGGAACGTCTTCAACACGAATCCTCAACTGATGATAGTTTGACCTTAGGTCGATCTTTGAATATACTCTAGATGACGAGACCTAAACTAGATTCCCTCTAGGCTAGTATCTGGTGAGCCTCGCCTGGCACTCCGACGAACCCCACTTAATCTTGACTGGTCGGCTAATGGGATTCGTGGAGCGAACCCTGAAACTTGCCCGTGTACTTTTGCTTTGAAACCACTTTAATATCTTTATTTTAAAGCTAGTTCGGTTGGTTTGTTAATTTTTCAATTTTCATCATCTTTGTAAAGTTAGAAAAGTGACCGTTTTGTTTTCAAACTTCATAATTTGTTTTGACAAAAATCTGATAGCATAACGGCGGCATTTATAAGATTTCCAAAATTCTTGCATAGAAAAATACACTCCCAAAAGATACCAATCATAACCCAACTTCTTTTCATACTACAAACATACATTTCCACAAACATATCATCATTTTTCACAAACCACAATGTATACGCAATTAGGTTCATATCATTAGAAACTTTACAAAACCTTTGCATCTCAAAACATCATGATATATATTCTTAAACATTTTTCACACACAAAATGTAACCATAATGTATGAAATGTTTAGTTAGCAATATAGATATATATACAAATATATTGATGAAATATGGTCTTCAGGTTTTCGCCCACGTATTGCAATGAAGTATTTCTTCGACTTTAATTTTGATCTTGATTTGTTCCTTGCGGGTACCTGTGGAGGTTTTATACAATATAACAAAACAACAATATGAATTTAAAACAATCACTACCATTAGGTAATTTACAATTAATCGCTTATAAACTTGTTGGAAATCATAACTTATTCAAAATTATAAAGCTTTTCATGAAATTCTTTTACTTTGAAAGGCACCATTCGTATTCCCCAATTGATATGTCACGAGGCGACTTAACGGACACCAATCGTGACATTTATAATACTTCTCAGCAACCACGTGCAGAATTTTCTGCATCGCAAATCGTGGTGCGAGCTACTATATAGGCTTGGCGACTACGTGCAGAATTTACTACATCACAAACGTAGCGCAAGACACTATATCAAATCTAAGCACTAGATTGCGGAATTTTCTACAACGCAATACGTAGTGCTATGCTAAACTGTAACTCTGAGCGACTATGAGCGGAATTTTCTGCATCGCTACGTAGTGCTAGATACTTTGAGATGCTAAGGGTCTACGAATGGCTTTGAAAAATCCTTTTTTTATAATTTCTTTTCTAAGTGCATGAAGCACTAACTAACTCATCTTTTGAGACTTTTAAACTTAGAGCATTTTAAGCTCACTTTCTAAAGAATCTTTTACTTTCAAAACACTTTGAACACATTTTAACATTTATACATAAATCTTTTTGAAAATAAATAAAATTACAATAACCAACACAATTGAATACAATGTGAGTTAGTATACTCACCTCAATCCACGCTCGCCAACGGGCTCTAATGGATCTCCCTCTCTCCGCTAGCTTGCTCCAAACCTACATATCACATTCTCATTCACACTTTGCTAGAATGAACTTCATTGAACTACAATTGAAACTTGAAATACAATTAACTCTATTATGACCACTTTAGACTACAACTTTCCCACCTAGTTTCTAACTTAACCGAGGCCTTCAAATTCTGATTTCTTTGTAAAAGTTTCACTTTTAGACCCCTAGGATCATCCCTATATGGTCCATATAATTTTTGAAGGCCCGTAACGGAAAATCATAAATTTAAGCCTCTTTTGACACCCCAAAATAGAATGTGATGCATAGCTTTGCTCGGGGCTCCTTTTTCTTTTGTTCTTTTTCCTACGGTCCTCTTATCTCACATTCTGGTCACTCATAAAATTTCATCAAAAAATTCTATCGTTTGCTATGTCAAATCTAAGAAAAATGTCATTTTTCAGGCACTTTTTGATGCACTTTTTCGCATCAAACAAGCGACGTTGTTATTTCTTTCGTATCTAAGGTTCTTTTACCTAATTATAATCAAATATATTCATCCCATGCAATAAAAATTATATTTACATAGTTATTTCACTTAACGACTCTCTAACGGTACTATTTTGGACATAACTTGCGTAATTTTTATCGGAATTGTTCCCTTCCAAAACCTATGCTTTTCTATGATTCCTAGGCATAATTTGAGGTATAGAACAACCCCAAATAAGTCAGACTTGTACAGGTCATCTCTGTCCCTTGGTTTGAGCTCAGGATTCCCAAATTGCCCAAAACTACTCCTTTGATAATCCTATCACTTCTATATGCTTTCCTAACCTTAATTATGCTTAAATTTGAGTTCAAATAAATCAAAACTCAAAGGTTTCTTACTACCATTCATGGCCTTGACACACCCACACACCCATTAAAGAGTAGAGGTTTCAAATTTTTTACTAGTCAATCTCTCACAATCTTTTCATCAAACAATTTATCTACTACTTTTGTGACATTCTAATGCTTTAACTCTCACTTTAAAGTTTGTTATCCACAAACCCTAACCTACCATTCACACACAACAACATGTCATTTAAGCTTCCACAACACTTACTTAAGGTTTTACACTAATTTTAAGTGTAAAACATCCAACACAAGACACTACAACCACTTCATCAAACCCAACTACAACAACAACCTTATGAAATCTTGAAAAAATGACGAGAACTCACCTAAATCTTGTTGGGTTTTGCTAGGTTAGCTTGAGACCACTCTAGAATGATGAGTTAGGGCTTGAAATTTGGGTGAGAAAGCTGTCCTCTTCCTTCCTTGGCCATCCACCCTTGCTCTCTCCCTCTCACGGTTCTATTCTGCTTCTTTCACGGCAGCTTCTGTTTTTCTTCTTCTTATCTCACGACCAAAGCCTCTTGTTTTTCTCCAATTTGCTCTAAGTGTCTCTTATATATATCATTAACATTTTCTAGAATGACTTCCATATCCCTTTGACTTGTTGACTATTTCTAGCATCTAACTTTAATTACATTAGTAATTTATTACTAATTCTCAATAATAAATCCTCTAGTTTTTATATTTGGATTTGAACATATTACCACTTATAATTTATCTCTTATTTATAAAAGGCGCTTTTACCCTTCTTTGATTTTTTTCTTATTAAGAAAATTATCGTATATCCTACGACAATCGTTAACTCTTCAATGTTCCGATTTAAATTAATCTTGGCTAGATTTATCACTTTAACTTCATAATTTAGCTATCTAACATTAGTAAGTTCAGAATCGAGAGTAAGGGTTTACACTGGATCCCTACAGTTGGTCAAATAAGTCGTCGATTCGCGAGAGCGAATACTGATTCCTTATAGTCACTTTGTTCACCTCTCTGTAGTCGATACATAGTCTCAAGCTCCCATCTTTCTTCTTGATGAACAGCATCGGAGCTCCCCAAGGTGAATGACTGGGTTGTACGAATCCTTTATCTAGAAATTCTTCCATCTATACTTTCAATTCTCTCAACTCGGCTGATGCCATTCTGTATGGGGCAATAGAAATTGGCTCGGTTCCCGGTAGCAAATCTATCTCGAATTCCATCTCTCGATCTGAAGGCAATCCTGGAAGATCTTCCAAAAACACATCTGGAAAGTCTTTAACTACTTGGATGTCTTTTAAGCTCGCTCCACCGTACCTCTCTTCAACGACATAGGCTAAGTATCCTTGGCAAGACTTCCTAAGCATTTTACTGGCCTCCAAAGCTGATATGACGCTGGTAGAAAACGATCTTCGTATCCCATGAAAAATAACATCTAGCTCTCTAACTCTAGGAAATCTAACTTCTTTTCGAAAACAATCCACCCAGGTGTGATGCATGGAAAACCAATCCATTCCTAATATGACATCGAAGTCATGGATGTCCAATATAATCAAATTCGTCAGGAACTTTCCCCTTTCGATGACTACTATACTTCCTTGGAATACCCTCTTTGCTTGAAGAGAACCTCCCGTAGGGGTAGACACTACCATGCTACAATCTAGAGGTTCTAGTTCGACACCACTAACCTTAGCAAACCTTCTTGACATGAATGAATGGGTAGCCCTAGGTTCCACTAATGTATATGTGTCATAGTTGAAGACTAAATTAATACCTGTCACGGCCTTCGGAGTAGCGTCTGCCTCCTATTGGGTCACCGCGAACACTCTGGCCTGGGTATGGGGTCTGCCTGACTGAATTCTAGAAGGTACACATCTGCTTGATGCTCTGCTAGGCTGGCTGAAACTGGAGGTTCCTTTGGCTTAGGATCCCCTCTGATCGAATCCTCGGTCTCCATTAGTCTGTCTTGGCACTACGGCTCTAATCTCCGGTCTGGCGGCTGAGGCTGTACATTTGGACAGTCCTTAATAAAATGGCTCTTCTGCTCGCATCTAAAACATTCGGTGCTATCTCTAAAACATTCGCCCCGATGCATCCTTCCCTAGTTCTTGCACACTGGCCAATTCTTCCAATTGCCATTGCTGCTCTCAAAGCCTACTGATTGCTTTACTTAGCCTTGGCTAGATTGGGTCTCTTGGCTTGACCTTCGGCTGCCTGATCCAACCGATGACTCTCCACTCTTGGTGAACTTGCTAGGTCCTCCAGAGAAGTTTCCTGACCATCCGCATTTACCAATCATCTTTTTTGGCCTTGGTATAGCTTCGATGCTTCTTTCCACTCTGACAGCTGCCTTTACCAACTTGTCGTACTACGAATGAGCTATTGATGCTACATAAGCTCGAATCTTTAGATTCAGGCCTGCTATGAATCTTTTGGCCTTCTACTCCTCATGGTTCGCTATGAAGGGTACTATACGAACCAACTCTTAAAATCTCCTCTCGTAGTCTGCCATAGATGAGTTGCCTTGCTCCAACTTGAAGAATTCTTCAATCCTTACATCCTGGTAGCTCTTCGGGTAGAACTTATCCATGAATTCCTATTTGAATAGCACCTAGGATACTCCTGCTACGTTCCATCTCTGAATGGCCTTCCATTAGTCTTTTGCTTTGTCCTTCAAGAAGAAGGCGGAGAGTGCTACCATTTGATCTTCTGAGTAGCCCATGACTTGAAAAATCTCCTCATTAGTCTCTAACCATGATAATGTGCACTCTGGATCGCCGGTCCCATTAGTAAGGCCTAACGCCTAATTTTCGAGTGCGTTCGATGGAAACCCTTAATTCTCGCAGCTGATGAAGTGCCGCTGCCAAAACTTGAGCTAGTTGCTCCATATTTATATTCTCACCTGCGTGCTCTGCAGGTCTCGAAGGTCCAGCTTGATCTTGATCTATAGGCATGTTGATGGACTCGTCAACATGTCCCTCCCTTGGTGCGGGTACCTGAGCAGCTGTTCTCCTAGATGGCCGACCTCGACGATGCGTGATTCTGTGAAATTTAATCATAAAAGGTATAAATTGGAAGTTAAAATCGTATTATTGAAATCTTTAGGTAATTTAAGAAAAAATTTAACTGAAAATAATGTTCAGAAAAACCTTTACTCAAAATTTTCTAAAACTCTGGCTCTAATACCAAACTAACAGGACCCGACCTGGATTCCCTTTAATGAACCCGGCGGTCCTACTGGACACCCCACGAGACTCTTCTGAAGTCTAACTATTAAGATACAAAAGGATATCGTGGAACAGACCCGTATCAATAAGTAACTTTGCTAAACAAAAAAAAAAATCTATCTTAAAATTTCTTCTCAACATCCATGCCAATCATGTTATGATTAAAAACATTATCATGAATATGCAAATATCTAAAATAGGCATGTCGTCATGGTTATATAAAAATTCTACAAAATATTATTCAAATTTTAAAATATGCACGATAACATAATTGATAATAACATTAGAAGCACAGTGTTTACAAAAGAAACAATGCAGCGTCGTCAATCGTCTGACCCACCTAGCCTAATCGTGATAGATTGGTACACTGATTCCTTGTTCTTACACCTGGGAGGTTTTGTAACATAGAACCAAAAATAATTGTAAGTTATAAAGCCAACTGAGTGTGAGGGTTTGATTAAACTAAGTTTTATAAAATACCTCCTGAAAACATTTTTTTTTTTTAAAAAGATTTGTTTTCGAAAACTTGAGCTTTATAAATTTTCTTTAGGAATTCAAAAGCTTTTTCTAAAATAATTTCTTTCTAAAACTTGCTTTTCAATGGTATGCTGCTTTTACTAAAATTTGTACTAATGAGGAACCCAAGGAAAGCTACAACCACATGAATGGGTAAACCAGCTTCGCTTAGTATGGAGGGTCACGTGGCGGAATAGCCATCATCACACTCCATGACAACGCTACAAAGACACCCCGCTATTGCGTGGCGGAACTATCATCGCACACCGTAAGCGCGACAACACCCCACGATGTAGAAGTCGACTTAACAGACATGATAGACTTTATCCCCCCGATGTTAGTAGGACTAACCCTCCTAACACTTGCCCAATACTGTGGGGTATACCGGCCGGGTCTAATGCTAGAAGGTCTGTCTATCAATAAGCTTGGGTCGTTCCACCAGTCTTTGAAAAAAATCTTTACACTTTTTTTTTATTTTTACTTTTCTATATTTCAAATAAGCTAATCTTTCATGCGAAACATGAAACTGTTGATGAGCTAAAAATAATTTATGAGAATTTATATAATAATTGCAGAAAAATCTGAAAAGCATTTAACATAAAGAAAATCTTTCCACACTCATTGCTCGCTGTCTTATTTACTTGCGCCACTGCTTTCACAACCTCCTTTCAGCTCGCTATCACCTACACTTATTCACAAACGAAACCTTCACTTAGCTAGCTAAATTATTATCTTTAACTCCTACTCCATACGAGCTGCTAAGGACTACAATACTATCAATCCAACTCGAGCTGCGAGCTTGCACCTCAGCGAGCTCATGCCTCGCTCATCACAGCCCAAACTAAGGGCATCGACCTTCAGCAAGCTCACTCAGCTCACTTCCTTAGTGAGCTGAGATCTTTTTCTAGCTCAGGTTGATCCTTATACCTCTCAGCTCGCCCTTACGAGCTACAACCTTAGGCTAGCTCAGCCAAGCACCCCTAATGAGTTGTGACCCCACCAAGCTCTTCTTCGTGAGCTCACACCTCGCGAGTACCTACCTTGACTCTCACAACTCAGTTCACACATACATTAAATCAACATATCATCAGTTCTTCACCAAATCTCAGGTCGCGACCTCATCAGGTTTATCGACAAAAACTAAGTCATCCAAACCTATTAACAGACCACCACAACCAGCATCATTTCTCGACTATTTCACTTACTAGACTCTTACTCAACCTTTTGGCTTGCTTGTTCTCTCACTTTCAGCTTTAAATTACCAGATTTACATACCAAAAATCTTGTTAAACACTTGTAACCCAGGAAGCTATTCTTGATAGCTTTTCACCAACACAAAACTATAAAAACTTATTTTTATCACTTAAATCTTACTAGATCTGCTCCTTAAATCTGTTCTTCACCTTCCAACAGCTTGATCCTTCTAAAAAATGGCAGAAATCAGCTTGGCACAGCTGCAGATCTGCCTTCCTTGCTTCTGCTGGAGACAGCTTCTTTTCCTCTCTCTTTTTTTTTTTTTCAAGATTTTTCTTCTATTGACATACCTATCACACACCTATATTTATAGGCATGTGTTAAGCTTGATTTCATCCGTGGACTTCTTTAAAATTATGCTTTTATTAGATTCTAGAGAATTCTTTATTTTTCCCTAATGTCCTTGTCCTTTCCTCATATTTACAATTTTGTTATTCTTTATAAAATGTTTTATTTTTACCATTTTACCCTCAACTTTTAATATTTAATTTTTCTCCTAATCATCCCAGAAACTCTATAAAAATTAAATTGCACTTTCAAACACTCTAAAAATCCTTTTTATTATTTTATAAATTAAATTTCTCTCATCCCGTATGTAGATACAGTATAACTTGAACCGATTCGAAGCATCACTAACAAGACCCAAACCAGACCTTCTTTAAGCTCTTGTCTGGAGGATCCTGCCGGGCACTTCAGCGGACGTCCTAAACCCAACTTGTCTAATTGAGGAGATCCGTGAAGTGAACCCCTGAATTTCTTAGCCCGTTTACTTGCTTTAACTGAAAGATTTTATTTTCTTTTTAAAATGGTTGGGTTGGTGTAAATTTTTCACAATTCCATTTTAAATGATTTTACTATAATTTCGGCAGCATAACGGTTGCATTTTTAAGGTTTCCAAAATTTTACCTGTAAGGAAAACACTTCGTACTATATTAAATCACCTCCCAACTTCTTTTGGCCACAAATATACATTTTCTTAATCCAATTCACATCACTCATTATTCACAAGCTACTAATTTCCATAACATACATGCTCAAATGCTTTGGGAATTTTGCAACAATACATATATCAAATATACATAGATATATCAAGTAATAAATATGGATCATGTGCAAGTGTTCAGTTGTATATACATATAAAAAATTGTGTCACAAATTCCCAATCATGAAGTCCTTTAAATTTATTATTTACAATGCCAAAATGTGTTCAATGTTTATGCAAATCATCTACTTGATGCCCACCTATATATGTAACGATAATCTCTCTGTCCCACCATAACCTACAAGAGCACCTAATAGTATGTACAAGCTACATAACAAGTAAATACGTTAGTACAACAGAACAACGTAATATAGTTGTATAATTATATAATAATTCATAAACTTACTTAATCTTAAAATTTGTTATTTTTAAAGTTTTTTTTTCTAAAACTTTATGTATACCCTTAAAGTACTCAAACCATCACGAGCAATTTTTAACTAACGCCAACGTGAACTTATTGAGATATCTCGACCACTATGATGCGAAATTTACTGCATCGCAACGTAATGTGAATCAATCTCGTATTTGAGCAATTACAATGCGGAATTTTCTGCATCGCAATTGTAGTGCTATAACTCTGGGCGACTACGAGCAGAATGTGCTGTATCGCGATATAGTGCCAAACTATGAATCTAAATGACTACATGCAGAATTGTCTGCATCGCAACATAGCACTAGCTACTCTAGAAAATTGAGCAACTACGGACGAAATATTCTGCGTCGTCACATAGTGCTAAATACTCTGCAAGCTGAACAACTACGGACGAAATTTTCTACATTGTCACGTAGTGCTAAATCTCATAAAATCTGAGGGTATATACATGGGTTTCAAAATTTTTTTTGCTAAGTGCAAAAGCACAAAACTTCTAACTTTTCAAACTCTTAAAATTTTCTCGATTCAAATATTTTGAAATCAACTTTGTGTTGATTCCTTCACTTTGTGAATTCCATAAGAAACTCACATCCTCAAAACTTGGATTTAGGATTTGAAAATCATTTTTGTTTTCGTTTAACAACCATATGCAAGGCTTGAAATAGAAATTGAAATAGACGTAAGTGGTAAGACACTTACCTCAATCCGTGTAAGCTCAAGTCAAGCGTCTCAACGAGCCTCTCGTGTCTCGCTCACTCGTTCATCACTTACATGTCAATTTCTTATTATCACTTGCTCAATTACATAACTCAAAACTTAAAATAACGATTCCAATACAATTTTCTCTATAAACAACCCTTTACATTATAACCTTCCCAACTCGATTTTAACTCAACCGAGACTCTCTAATTCTAATTTCTTCACATGAGCCTTATTTATTATCACCTAGGGACACTCTGGAATGCTTAAAATGGTCGCCGGAAGCCCGGAATGCAAAATCACTGTTTTTGGACCCCCTAAAACCGAGACTATGCTAGGGCCTATCCTAGCAATTTTCTTTGCTCCGTTTTCACTCTAAGCATCTCCCTAACTCACACTTAGGTCACCTGTAAAACGGTTTCAAAAAATTCTAAGTATAGAGGGTTGAAACCTATGAAAAACACCTATTTTTCAACACTTTTTTATGCACATTTTTGCATCCTACATGCAACGAATTCAATTCTTTTGTATCTAAGGTTCTTTTACTTAAGTATGATCAAATGCATTCATTTCATGCATCGAAGAATCCATTTACATTCACATTTCATATTACGACTACATACGCACACTATTTTAGCCATAACTTTCTCAATTTTTATCGGAATCGTCCCCTTCCTTTTTTTATAGTTTGCTATGACCCCTGGACATGTTTTAAGGTCTATAACAACCCCAAATAAACTCAAAGAGTGCAAGTCACCATAGCCCCTTCATATAGCTCAGGATTCTCAACTTAGCTCTATGCTTCTCCTTTTGTAATTCCATCACTTCTATATGCTTTCCTAACCTCAAATATGTTTAGATTTAAGTTCAAATTAATTAAAACTCAAAGGTATCACAATGACCTTCATGGCCGTGATACACATCCATACCCGTCAATGTGTAGTTCTTTTCAATTTTACATGTTCATCTCTCTTAACCATTTTATCAAACAACATATGTACAACTTATTTGACATTTCACTACCTTAAATCACAATTTAAGGTCTCCCATCCATAAACCCTAGCCTAACATTTATACACTATAACATGCCATCTAAGCTTCCATATCACACACTTAGGATTTTACACTTGCTTTAAGTGTAAAACACTCATCACAACACACTAAAACAACACAACTATCATCACATCCATACAACTCCCACTATCATCAAAATTGAGAAAGATGATGATATCTTACCTTAATTCTTGCTTAGGGTTGATGATTTAGCTTGAAAACACCCTAAAGTTGTGAGTTGAAGCAAGAAAAGTTTATTGGAAAGCTATCTTCTTCTCCCCTTGTTTGCCCTCCAAACACCCTCTCTCCCTCTCTCAATTCTCACGATTTCTTCTTCTTTCTTTCTTCAAAATTTTCTAAGTGTCACATATATATAAGTGACTTTTCCTAGAGTGACCATCATGTCCCTCTTTGACATACTTTGACTATCATTAAAATTTGAGTTTCCAACCAAGGGATAAATAACTAATACTTATAGATAATTATACATAAAATTCTTATTTTGGATATGACCATATTGCCACTTATTAAATTATCTCTTATTTTTCAAAAGACGATTTTACCCTTCTTCGACTTTTTCTTACTTAAACCAATATCGTATGGTTCTACAATTGTCGTTAAGTCTTTGATGTTCCTGATTAAATAAATGTTGACAAGATTTATCATTTTAATTTCATAATCTAGCTTCTAACATTAAGGAGTTTAGAATCGAGACTAAGGGCTTATAGATCTACACTATCGTATACGTGCAGAGGGCGACTAACTGACTCTGACTCAAACCCTCCATAGTTAGTGACTCTCCCAACCACTCTTGTCATACACGCATATGGTACTTCAGCCGGTAATCTTTGAGGCTTAAGGTAAACCATAGGCATCGAAAATCTTTTCAAGCTACGTAAAACTTCCTTTTCTCTTTATCTCGGAAATACATTGATTTAGCTCGAAAATATTCTTTGGCATGTCTTTTATTGACATGTATATAATCATAAATAAATTGTTTTGCTACTAAAGTATATAAACATTGATAATATAAATTCAAAAATTTACATGCAATATATATAAATAAAGACATGCTAAAATAAATCATTTCAATATAATAACCTATATACTAAAAATAAACAAGTGCAATATTTAAATTCGATTTATGAACTTGTAAAAGCACCACATTCACAACTTGCTTCCAATTCACTAAACACTTCTTTTACGCTTTCCTTCCATTCGCCGCTTCACCTATATTTTAATACGAGCGAATTTCCGTTTAGAACTTATGAATGCGTTAACATATAATTTCAACTACGCAAGAATATCGAATGCCCATGTTCAAGCCGTAGCAACTTCAAATAATCACACATAATATCCAATTGAATACTTTAATGTTCACACATAAAAATCGCTTCGATTTAAACCTAAATTTCGTCGTAACACATCCATCGAGTTTTTAGATTATTTTATCCTACGATGGCTAAATACTTACCAACTTCCAAACCATCAATCTGAATCAATTCTAGTCATTAAAAATACACACAACTTACACAATACGACATAATCTCAACAAATTTATAAAATGTTATACTTTCGTAATTTCGAAAAGTTTTTCCGCAAAACGCTCATTTAACATATCAAAGTATTTTCCATTAATTTCCACGCTAATTTTAACATCAAAACAGCCTATAAAAACCCCAAACCAACCAAACAAAATTTTCTAACATCAAATCATCACTTGGCCAAATGCAATCATATTTATATTTACATACCAACCTTTGCTTTTCATTTCAATATCAAAACTTGATAATTCAACACATTAAAATGCATGGAACTCATCCAAAGACATCAAACTAAAAATGAGCTTTTGAAACCTTGCTTGGCCGAGAACCATATGCATCAATACATCAATATTCTTTCATGTTGAACCATCAAAAACCATTCTAATCTCATCATATATCAAACCAAAACAATCAAACGACATTTGTATCACACAATCCCATTCTTGGCCTAATTCAACACAAGCACATAAACCAATATTTTCTTCTCATCCACACTTACATACACATCACAAACTCATCATAAATCACAGTAAAACCATCAAACAACAATTCAACTGCAACTCCTCTCCTTAGCTGAACCAACACACATCAATACAACAAAATTTTCATAAATCCTTTCTTCAAGACCACATGCAAGCTATCATTCATCCTTTTGAAACCTTAATAAATCAAACCCAAACATATTCTCACACAATCCATCCATTTACTCAAACAAAATCATAAAAACCATCACTTACCTATCAAAAAGAATTTAGGATGGATGCCTTGGTTCCTTGACTTGCATACAAGCTTGATGGACTTAGAATTCACTTGGAAATGCTCTCAAATATAAAAAACGGGTGCAGGTCTTCAAGGTTCCTCTCGGCTGCACTTAGAGCTATCAAAACAGAGAGCTTTTCTCACCACTCAAACTTCCTCCTTTGGCCATTTTGAAGCACCCGAGCGCATTCTTCAATCTTTGCCTTTTTGTTTGTTTAATTTAACTTCATCTATATTGACACGACCCAAACCAGATTCCCTCTAGGCTAGTATCTGGTAGGTCTTGTCGGACACTCCAACAAACCTCTTTTAAACCCTCTAGTTGACTAAAAGAAATCTGCAAAGCGAACCCTGAACTTGCCCGTTTAAACTTTGCTTCGAATCTCATTTAATCTCATTGTTTGAAAACTAGGTGGGTTGATTTTAGTTTACACTCAATTGGTTGAATTGAAAATCGAACTAAAACTATAAAAGTGACCATTTTTGTTTTCGAAATTCATAAACCTTTTAACGGAAAACCGGCAGCATAACGACTGCAATTATAAGGTTACCCAAATTATCTTGCAAAGAAAATTACACTCTCAAATCTTTTCAATCACAACCTAACTTCTTCCACAAACATGCATCTTAATAATTGGTTCATCATTTTCACAAAACTATAGATAATAACTAACTTTCATAACATCAAAATATTTACAAACAATCTACATTACAAAACATATTTATATAAGTTTGTACATGAGTATCTCAAGATGCAAAATGTTAAACAAAATACAATATAGATTATATAATACATTCTTCAAGATTGATCCCACCTATAGTGACAAAGAAATTTGCTTGCTTTTGTCATTCACGCGAGTACCTGAAAATGGTTATATAATATAACACAAAAAAATGAAATCTCAAGGCAATTGAAAGAAGTTTGATGATTGTTAACTAAACCATTGTAAACTTAATTAGTTATGTACAAAATTCCACAAAACTCATTTCTTTCTAAAAACACCATGTGTACCATCAACTGTTATGTCACGTGGTGATTTTCAACTAACACCAACCGTAACACTACTAAAACTCCTCGACAACTACGTGTCGAATTTTCTGCATCGCAAAACGTAGTGCGAGGGTTATTTATAACTTCTAGCAACTACGTGTGGAATTTTCTGCATCGTAAACTGTAGCGCAAGATACTGTATCTAATCTTGGTGACTACATTGCGAAATTTTCTGCATCGCATATTATAGCCCAAGAAAATCTCTGATTCTAAGAGTATACATATAACTTTTGAAAACTCTTTTCTACTAAGTGCTATAAGCACAAAAATATCTTTTCTTTTGAAACTTTTGGTTAGAGCCTTTAAGCTCAATTCTCATAGAAATTACTTTACTTTCAAAATCACTTTGGACACATATTAAAATCCTTCATAAACATATTTACAAGGAATAAAATTACATTTGCAACATAATTATGCATAGTGTGAGTTAGTGACACTCACCTTGAGTTTAAGCTTCCCAAGGAGCTTTAATGGGCCTCCCTTGCTCCACTAGCTTGTGCTTCACCTACACATCATATTCTCATTCAATTTCCACTAAAATGAACTACTCAAAGCTACAATCAAAGCTTTCAACACAACTAACTCTATTGAAGACCACCCTTTAGACTACAACTTTCCCATCTAGGTTCTAACTCAATCAAAGCTTTAAATGACAAGACTCGAACCAGATTATCTCTAGGTTCTTATCTGGAGGGTCTCATCAAGCACTCAAACGAACCTCTTATAACCATACTCACAGTTAAGAGAGACCCGCGAAGTGAACCCCTAATATATTTTGCCCGTTTACTTTACTTTAACTAAATCAATTTCTATTTCTTTGAAAATAGTTGGGTTGGTGTAAATTTTTCGCATTAAATTGAAAAAAATTTTATAAAAATTTTGACAACATAATGGCTGTATTTTTAAAGTTTCCAAAATTTTCTTGTGACAATGTCTTGAAAAGTTTGTACACTACAACAAAGAAAACTTATTAGCTTAGTCAAACATAGCAACTAAAGAAATACATGATTAATAATCATAAACAGATTTAAAGTATTGATAGTTTTCAACAAACATTTTTCTTTCTAAAAATACCATGTGTAACCCTACATGCCCTAACCCTTCTCAACGTAGTACGTCACGTGGTGATTTTTCAACTGACACTAACTGTAACGCTAATGAGATATCTCGACCACCACGTGCGGAATTTGCTGCATCATAAACATAATGTGAAACAATCTCAAGTCTGAGAAACTACATGCGGAATTTTCTGCATCGTATATCGTAGTGCTAATAAACTATAACTTTTTGCAACTACAAGTGGAATTGTCTGTGTAGCTTATCATAGTGCAATTTAAGCTATAACTCTTGGCGACTACAAGCGAAATTTTCTGCATCGCAACATAGCGCACATAACTATAAATCTAGACGACTATGTGCAGAATTTTCTGCATCGCATGCATAGCGTTGGATAATATGAAAACTAAGGGAATGCACATGGGTTTTTAAAACTCTTTTTGATAAGTATATAAAGTACAACTCACTTATCTTTCAACACTTTTAATTAAAACTTAACATCCAAACTTTTTGAAAACAACTTGGTTTTCGATTCTTATTAGTAACCTAACATAAGGTTCTTTTGCGAGAACCCCAAACTTGTATTTGGAAAATCATTTTATTAATCTTTTAACAATAATAATTACATTTAAAGTATGATTGAAACAGTGTAAGTGACGAAATACTTACATTTGCTCACGATTCGCTAAAAGCTTCAACGGCCTCCTTATGCTGCCCTTGCTTGTTCGTCACTTGCAAATCACATCCTTATTTAGAGTGTGCTATAGTGAGCTACACATAGTTATTCACATTGCCTTGACTACAATTTACTCTCTAATACACTCTTTAGACTACAACATGCCCAACTCAATTCTAACTTAACCGATGCACTAAATGACAGGTCCCGACCTGGATTCCCTCTATTGAACCTAATGGGCCGCCGGGCACCCCATGAGACCCTTCCGAGGTCCAACTAAAAGGACCTAAAAGGACGTCGTGGAGCGAACCCGTATCTACAAACCACTTTGCTAAGCAATGAATTTGAAAACATTTTCATAATTGTAGCTAATAACGTTATTTAAAGTAGACATGTCGTCGTGATTACATAAAATATCCATAAAATATTGTTCAATTTTCTTTTGAAATACGCATAATAACAAAATCAATAATACCATTAAAATACAATGGTTACAAAAGAAAAGAATGCTACGTCGTCAGTCGTCTAACCCGTCTAGTTTGATCACGGCGGACTGGTACCCTAATTCCTTGATCCTGCACTTGGTTGTTTGACACTAATTATATCATTTACTTAAATAATTCACCATATCACTTTTCGTGTTCGAATTCGTTTTCGATTTATTTAGGAAATTTTATTAAAATTTCATTTCACATTTGGGGATTTTACCCAAATCCAATTACACCTTAAGGTACTTTGAATTATTTCTTTATTCCATAGATGAGGGCAATAGTGTACAATGCATTTACGATACTAAAATGGGAAGGGTATATTACATGCTATGTACTATAAGTTAATAATTATGCGTGTATTATAATTTAATAATTGTGTGGGTATGTGTACATTTACTCTAATCACATTATGTACTATAATTTTATAATTATGCGTATACTTTAATTTAATAATTAAATTATAGTGTGCATACCTTTAACCACATTATATACTATAAATTAATAATTATGTGTGCGCACGGTATAATTTAATAATTAAATAGTGTCTTTAATCAAAATATGTACTATAATTTTAAAAAATATATATAATTATAGTACACATTGTTCAGTGACAAAATAAAATCATGTTTTAATTACAAAAAATAATCTTTATCAATGAAGGATATCAATTAATTAATTTATAGCAGTACCTGGTGGGAAACTATGTCATCCATGAGTCTGCAAATTATTGAGGAGGCCTTGACAATTTTAGGTTTTTTAAGTATCCATTCAAAGGCTTCTTGGGTTGCAGTATCTCCCTTACCCACAAAAGATATGGTTGCAGCTTTATTTTATATAAATTAATTATGAAACCAACTTGAGGAGACTAAAATTAATTTTATATATAATTTAATTATCTACATAATTTTATATATAAAATTAAATTAATTTGTATTCATGTATAAAATGAGTTATGATGTGTGCTAAAATTAATTATATATATGACATATTTTACAATACACTTAGAGTATCAATACACTTAACGAAAAAAAAGAAAGAAAAAAGAACGATTATATTCTAAAATTGCTAATTATAATTTATTATATCTTTATTAAATCTTATTACAACTAAACATATTTCATTACAATCTATAAATATGATACTGCTTGTCGATTGTTGTAAATATGATTTAACTTATTTAGTTATAATTAGATATAATAAAATATAATAAATCACAATAAATAATTTTAAAATGCAATCATTTTTTTAATCAATTGTATCAATTTTTTATGCGTATGCAACGGGACCAATATTATGAAATCAATTCTTCAAAATATTCAATGACTCACAAACCTTCCAATAACATTATTAATTTCATATTTTACTTGTAATATCCTCCCCCGATTCTACTACTGTATATATGTACGGAATGATGTATTGTACTAATATATCCTCGTTTATGAAATAATAAAGGGATTTTACACTGTTTAATAATGAAATTAAAATTTTATAGAATTTTCGGAAGGATCGAAACTAAATTTAAATTATAAAAAGTTGAAGGGCAATTGATGGAAATAAAAGATTTTTCTAAAGAGTGGCAAAATTGTAAATAAAGAGATATGTCAAGGATAATTTGAGAAAGTAGAGAATTCTCTAGAAAATGGTAAAAATCATAAATTTAAGGAAGATTAAGGGTGAAGGTTGAATTTGACCCACGTCTATAAATATATGAGTGTAGTGAGTGTGTCATGAAATGAGAAAGAGAGAGAGTTGATGTAGACCCTCAATTCTAGCGACGGTTGAATAGTAGCATTTCAGTAATAGTTTTTAAAGTTTAATTTGATTTCGCATCAAGAATGGGATGTTATTTAGAGGGCCCAAGAGTAGTAGGAAATGTTATGGGAGAGTATAGAATGAAATGAGTTTATTTTTCAAAGTCAAAAAGTTGAAAAAGTCCACCACTGAGAAGCTTCCAAGTGTAATAGAAATGGGTGATATTTGATGAGCCATTTGGAGCCATTTAATTGGTGAATGAAATTAGTGATTTTTAAGGTGACAAGTGGACCAATTAAAGTTAACCTTATCTAGTTATGGGTCAAGATAAAATTAAGAGAAGTTTAAAGGTTACTTTGGTGATTTTAGGAGGGACTAACTTGCAATTTTGGCTCCACTATATAAAGTGGATGGAATAGCAGAATTTTCATTCTTGTTGGTGTTGAAAAACCAAGAGTGAGGGAGTAAGTGTGCCGTCCATCATCAAGGGAAGAAGTGAGTGGTTTTATGCCATTTTCTTCAAGCAAATCACCATCAATCCTCACCTAGTCATCAAGCAAAGTCCTTGGAGCAAGTTTAGAGTAAAAGCAAAGCATAAGAGGTGAATTTTCTTGTGTTAGTTCACCTTTCTTATGTGAGAAACCCATTTTAATCTTGCTTCAAAAGAAAAATTTGAGGTTAGGGGTTCAATCTAGGTTGATTAGTGATGTCGTAGGTGTGATTTGTGTGTTGAAATTCAAAGAATGGTGATGGCTCTTTGGGTGATGATGAATTCAGCCAAGCTTAGGGTTTGTGTAACCCATTTTGTTTTCATCCATTTGAGACTTAATTCATGTAATTTAGATGCTAAGAAACCTATTAGAAGTGATAGAATTGAAAAAGAGAAAGTGTAGAGTTAAGTGAAAATTTTCGAGCTAGATGAAGGGGTTATAGAGACCTGCACTAGTTGGGCTTATTTGGGGTTGTTTTAGACCTCAAAACATGACTAAATGTCATAGCAAACCATAGAAATTGGAAGGGAACGATTCCGATAAAAATTGAGGAAGTTATGGCCAAAATAGTGTAGGTATGTAGTCATAAAGTAAGATGTGGTCTCAAATGCATTCTTCGATGTATGAAATGAATGTATTCGGTCTTAATTGAGTAAAAGAACCTTAGATATTAAAAAAATGAAGTTATTGCATGTAGAATGCAAAAGTGTACATTAAAAAGTGTTGAAAAATAGGTGTTTTTCATAGGTTTCAACCCCCTATACTTAGAATTTTTCGAAACCGTTTTATGGGTGACCTAAGTGCGAGTTAGGGAGATGATTAGAGTGAAAACGGAGCGAAGAAAAATGCTAGGATAGGCCCTAGCATAGTCTCGGTTTTAAGGGGTCTAAAAATAGTGATTTTGCGTTATGGACTTCCGGCGACCATTTTAAGCCTTCCGAAGTGTCCCTAGGTGATAATAAATAAGGCTTGTGTAGAGAAATCAGAATTCAAAAGCCTCTGATAAGTTAAAACCTAGTTGCGAAGGTTTAGGCGTAAAAAGGCCTTTATAGAGTTAGTTGTGTTAAAAGCTATTTATAGCTTAGTTTTAGTAAATTTATTGATTTTAAATGAGTATTCAATGTTTTAGGGTAAAGGCGGAGTGTATCGGAGGATTTCGGAGGAAGTTCGCTTTTGATCGGAAGACGTTTTGTGAGTAGAAAACCAACCCTTTCGAGTGTAGTGTTATTTAAATTTCATTTTATGATTATATGCTTTTATTTTATTCTATAATTGAATGGTATATTATAATCATATCTTGTAAATTTTGAGTTAAGTTTGTATTGCTACTAAGAATAAATGAAAGTTTAAGATTTTAGGCAGTTTGCCTTGAGAACAAGTTTATTTTAAAAAGATTGAGCAAAAGTATTTTATTATGCCTATGGTTTACCCTAGCCCCAGTTAAAGGCCCAGTGGAGTACTCTATGCATGCATGGTAGATGATAGAGAGTCACTAACTGAGAGTGGAGTCCGAATGACTCCTGAGAGATGAGAGTCAGTTGAGTCACCCTCTGCACGTATAGGGTAATGTAGTTTAGACCGATTGCATAAGGGTAATGCATGCCCAGAGTTCGCACATCAGTGACTATATAGGGCAGATTCCTTAATTCCCAGTAGCTAGCTAGAGATTTGATGCTGCCACGATAGGAGTAGTTTCCCTGGGTTATCATCTAGGCGAGAAATGAGAAAGTTTTAGAAAGAAATTCAAAATGAATTTCAGAAACGGTTTTCGAATGAGATTATATAAAGTATATCATAAAATACTTTAATTTTATTAAGTTTTTTATCTCACTGAGTTATACTCACAATTTGTTTTCTTTGTATTCTAAAAATGTTCCCTCAGGTGCAGAAGTGAGTCGTTCAGTAGAAGAGGCACAGACAGACATGCGGAAAGGCTGATGGACGACTTGGATATCATTATATAGCTCAAATTTTGGTCATGTGCATATTTTGTAGTAATGTATGATATGCATTGTAAATATAAATACAAGTTGTTGGATGCATGTTTAGAAAACAGTTTTGAAAAGAAAATTATAGTTTTTCTATAAATTTTTTTGGAATTGGGTTTTCTGTGCTAGAACCGAGTTTGGGATGCTAGCCGAAGGCCCCTGATAGTTGAGATTTGTGTGCTATAGAAGTGTTTTAAATTGCTTTTGAAATTGTAGGGTGACATACTTCAATAAATAGCCGGCATGCTATCGGATTTTCATTAAGAAAACAAAAATGTTTACTCTTGCCACCTAACAAATAAGTTCAAAATAAGTTTTAAGTAAGTCACGGTGCTCCGATGGGGTTTCTTCGGGCCAAAGTTAGGGTTCGTTGAAGTTCTGTCGGAGTGCTATAGGGTCTTTCTCGAGTTCAGAGGATGATTCGAGAAGGGTCCCGTCAATTGAGGAAAAGAAAAATCTAAAGAGTAGAGAGAAGCTATCGGCAGACAAGAGTAGCCACCGGTTCAAGCCATTTTCGAAGAGATTTCGAGTCATAAAGAGGTGAAGAACAAGTTTAGGAGGATTTATCAAGCTAGATCTGGTAATAATCAAATCGTAAGAGTAAGTTTTCATGATTTTATTTTTGTGAGAAGTCTATCAAGAACAGCACATAGTCTGCACATATATTTTATGAGATTTTCGTATATAGATCTAGAGATTTAAAGTAGCAAACGAATGGGAAAGCAAGGCAAAAGATTGATGAGAAATCGGTAAGTGAAGTGGCTAAGAAAATAAGGTTGATCTGTAGTAATCTAATGGTTTTTTAGGAATGTTAATTTTCTGTGGCAAAATCTGATGTGGTTGCAACCTAGATTACGTGAAGGAACTAATGAAATGTTATTGAGTGTATATATGTGAAATTTAATGAGGTCAAAGGGTGTTAATGCTTGTAAGAGTGTAAAACCTGGAAAAGAAGAGTTGTGAGTTCGTGTGAGTTAGGGTGAGATGACGGGACCCTTCCCAAATCCCTTCTCTGGACCCATGAAAGACCTCGTAGCACCTCAATAGAACTCTAACGAACCCTAACTTTAGCCCAAAGAACTCCCATCAAAGCACCGACACTTAGTTAAAACTTATTTTGAACCTATTTGTTAGGTGGCAAGAGTAAAAATTTTTCATTTTAATGACGAAAATCTACCAACATGCCGATTGTTTATTGAACTATGCCACCATACAAATTCAAAAGCAATTTAAAGACACTTCTATGGCACACAATCTCAACTACCAAGGGCCTCTGGCCCTCACCCAAAATCAATTACAACATAATTAATCACAATTATGAAATCGATGGAAATCTAAATTTTTCTTTTTAAAACATTTTCATAAAACGTGCATTCAACGACTAATATTTACATTTACAAATTTACATCATTTACAACATGATTTATGTACAACACATGCATGACAAAAGTACGAGCTATACAATGGGGAATAGTCGTCCGTCAGTCTATCCACACGTTTGTCTGAGCCTCGTCTGCTGGACGACTCACTCCTACACCTGAAGGAACATTTTAAGGAACGCATGCAAATCAAACAATGAGTATAACTCAGTGAGATAAATATTAAACAATTTCATAAACTAAAATATTTTTCTGAAATACATTTTAGCATTTCATAGAGAAACTGTTTCTAAAACTCATTTCGAATTTATTTCCAAAACTTTCTCATTTCTCACCTTGATGGTAACCCAAGGAAACTACTTCTGTCATGGCAGCATCAAATCTCTAGCTAGCCACTAGGAATTAAGGAATCTGCCCTATGTAGTCGCCAATGCGTGAACTTTGGGCACACGTTACCCCTATGCAATCGGTCTAAACTACATTACCCTATACGTGCAGAGAGTGACTCAACTGACTCTCATCTCGCCGGAGTCATCTGGACTCCAGTCTCAGTTAGTGACTCTCTCTCATCTACCATGCATGCATAGAGTACTCCACTGGGCCTTTAACTGGGGCTAGGGTAAACCATAGGCGTAATAAAATACTTTTACTCAATCTTTTAAAACAAACTTATTCTCAAGGCAAACTGCCTAAAATCTTTAATTCTTATACATTCTTGGTACAAATACAACTCAATTAAAAATTCACATGATATAATCACAATACATAATTCAATTATATAACGAAATAACTATTAAATGAACTTTGAACTAAACTACACTTGAAACAATTGAGTTTCTACTCACAAAACGTCTTCCGATCAAAAGCGAACCTCCTCCGAAATCCTCCGATACACTTCGCCTTTACCCTAAAACATTGAATACTCATTTAGAATCACTTACATCATTAACACAAAGCTAGAAATCACTTAAAACTCAACTAACTCTATTAACTCCACTTTACTCCTAAACCTTCGCAACTAAGTTTCTACTTAACCGATGCTTTCGTATTTTGATTTCTTTGCACAAGTCTTATTTATTATCACATAGGGACACTCCAGAATGCTTAAAATGGTCGTCAGAAGCCCGAAACGCAAAATCACTGTTTTTGGACCCCCTAAAATTGAGACTATGCTAGGGCCTATCTTAGCGATTTTCTTCGCATCATTTTCACTCTAATCATCTCCCTAACTCGTACTTAGATCACCCATAAAGCAGTTTTGAAAAATTCTAAGTATAAGGGGTTGAAACCTATGAAAAACACCTATTTTTCAACACTTTTTTATGCACATTTTTGCATCCTACATGCAATGACTTCATTTCTTTCGTATCTAAGGTTCTTTTACTCAATTATGACCGAATACATTTATTTCATATATCGGAGAATGCATTTGTGATCACATCTTACTTTACGACTACATACATAAACTATTTTGGCCATAACTTCCTCAATTTTTATCGAAATCGTTCCCTTCCAATTTCTATGGTTTGCTATGACATTTAGACATGTTTTGAGGTCTAAAACAACCCCAAATAAGCCCAACTAGTGCATGTCTCTATAGTCTCTTTATCTAGCTCGAAATTTCCCAACTTAACTCTACACTTTATATTTTTCAATTTTATCACTTCTAATATGTTTCTTAGGCTCTAAAATGCATGAATTAGGCTTCAAATGGATGCAAACAAAATGGGTTACATAAACCCTAACATTGGCCGAATTCCACATCACCAATAATCATCATAAATCTTTCAATTTCTAACTCCAAAATCACAATAAACTTATCACCAATCAACATAATATCAAACCATAAACTCAAAACAACACTTGGAGCAAGAATAGAAATGAGTTTTTCACACAATCAAGATGATTTAACACCAAGAAACTTACTTGATTTAGCTTTGCTTTTAATCCAAACTTGCTTTAGAGACTTTGGTTGATGACGGGTTTGAAATTGATGATGATTTGCTTGAAGAAAATGACATAAAATCACTTACTTCTTCCATTGATGATGGACGGCTCCCTCTCTCCCTCACTCTCTGTTTTTCAAGTCCAAAAATGAATGATAATTGCCTTGATCTCCACTTTATATAATGGTGCCACAATTACATGTTAATCCCTCTTAAAAATTGTTAAAATGGCCCTTATACTTTACTTACTCTTGTCATAACCCCAAACTAGATAGACTTTGATCTAATTGGTCCATTTAACACATTAGAGACCACAAGCTTTTCCACCAATCAAATAGCTCCACATGGTTCACTAAACACCACAACTTTTTATCATATTTGGCTACTTCTCATTGGAGGACTTTTTCAACTTTTTGACTTTAAAAAATAAACTCATTTCATTCTATACTCTCCCATAACATTTCCTAATACTCTTGGGTCCTCTAAACAACATCCTATTCTTGATGCGAAATTAAATTAAACTTTAAAAATTACTACTAGAACGTTACTATTCAACTGTAGCTAGAATCGAGGGTTTACACGAGCTCGCTGAATGCGAGCAGAATGATACCCACAGTCCTTTTTCAGTGCTGGTCGAGTTGAATTAGGGCATGAGCTCCCAAGGAGCGAGCTGAGTGATGCTACAGCCCATTATAGTGCTTGTCAAAGATAGATTAAGGCAGAAACTCGCAAAGGGCCAGCTTAGCGAGCTAGCGGTGCCTTAAATCAGGTCAAGTTGGGCAAAGGCAGAAAACCACTAGGGGCGAGCTAAGCGAGCTTGCTGAGATAGATGATGCCCACAATTCTGGTTGAGCTGGGCAAAGTAGGAGCCCGTATAGGATGAGCTGGGCGAGCTAAGGTAAAGCTCGCAGCTTGAGCGGGACGGGGCAGTGCTGCAGTCCACTACAGCTTGGATGAAATTATAAGTTATAGTGATAATAGAATTGACTTGAAATTGAGGTGTTGGATATTTGCATGAGCTAAGCGAAGAGTTCATTTGTATTAAGTGTAGGTGAAGAAGTGAGCTAAAGGAGGTCGTTGAAGAAGTGATTTAAGGTGATTTGGAAAGCAAGCAATGAGTGTGAAAACATTTTAATGTTAAATACTTTTCAGTTTATCCTGCAAGTATTTTTTTTTTATATAGACTTTCATAATTCATTTTTCTTTTAGCTTATCAATTATTTTACATTCTAGCATGGAACGAAATAGTTTATTTATGAGATGGTGTGCAATATCTTAGTACCTTTTATGTTTATAGCATGAAAAAGAATTTAATTTGAAATTTTGTGCAATATATTAGTACCTTTTATTTTTATAGCCCGAAAAAGAATTTAATTTGAACTATAGAAAGAAAAGGCTTTCAAAGGCTGGTGGACTACCTAAGTTTATAGATAGACTTTGTAGCTTCAGACCTGACCAGTATACCCCGCAGTATATGATAAGTGTTGGGAAGACATATCACTAACATCGGGGGGACCAAGTCTATCATGTCTGTTAAGTTGCCCTTTACACTTATAGGGTATTATCTCGCTATGTGATGTGCGATGTAGCAGTCCACCACGTAGTAGCGAGATGTCTTTGTAGATTTGTCATGGTGTGCGATGCTAGCTTTTGCACCATGTGACCCCCCACATTGAGCGGAGCTAGTCTGGCAGCCATGTGGTTATAGCTTCCCTTAGGTTCCCATTAGTGCACTTTCAAAAAAGAAAAACATAGCACTAAAAGCATATTTTTAGAAAGAAAATGTTTTAGAAATTATGATGTATTTTAGTATTTTATAAACTTAATTTAGTGCGAGCATTGAACTTGATAATAAGTTTATGGATACAAGTTATTATTATTTTTTTTTGAAATAAAAATTGTTTTAAAAGAAATATTCTTTTCAAATGTTTTTCGGGAGGAACATTTTATAAAGATTAGTTTAAATAGAAATGTATACACACTCATTGAGGTTTTGTAGCTCATAATATTTTTGTTTTATGTTACAAAAACCTCTTAGGTGCAGGAATAAGGGATCGGGGTACTAGATCCCCTCATTCAGATTAGGTGGGCCAAGACAATCGATGATGCTACATAGTCTCATTTATAAGTATTGTGACTTGGATATCAATCATATGTTTGTGCAAATTCTTAATTGTGAACAAATTTAGTAAAAATTTTTATGCTAAGATATGCATGCATCTTTTAGATATTTGAATATTGAGGATGATACTTTTAATCATATTTTTAATTTACTTAAAAATTTGAAATGAGATTTTAAAATATATGATTCTTATGTTTAACAAATTATAAGTAGTTAAGGGTTTGCTCTATGACATCCTTTTGAGTCTTGCTAGTTAGACTGCAGAAGGGTTTCATAGGATGCCTGGCAGGATCACTGGGTTCGTTAGAGGGAATCCAGGTCAGATCCTGTCATTTCTCTTTTGTGTTAATTAAAATTATAAACACTTTCTTAGCTATTATCAGTTATATTACTTACTTTTACTTAGTCAATATTTATTCCACTTAATTAATGGCTTATAAGGTATTGGGAGACAAACCCAAAAAGAATGAAGAAGAAAAAGTCACAAAGCACAATCAAACACACATCACCAAAAAAATAATAATAAAAAAAATAAAAGAGACATGAGAATTTTACATGGTTTGGGAAATTCCCTATGTCCACAGAATGCACCAGCACTTCTTCTACTATCAAATTGATGATTACAAACTCAAGCCTCTGTCTCTCTTATTCTCAATCACGAATCTCTCTCTCGTAAATCTCTCTCACTTTCCTAAATTTGTCAATCTAAGTCTAAAACCTTTAGAAACCCCTTAATACATCATACATCTCAGTTGTGGGATGTTTAACATGTGTATTTATAGTATAAGAACAATTCATAACTAGTTCAGACTTGAAAAACTGAAAATAAAACGAATTTAGAAAATTTGTGTAAAACTAACCACTAGACGTTTTTGGGGTGCGTGAGTACGCGTGAGAGGTCCATTTGCTGCAATTTTTGGGGCATTGGATTTGTATCAAAATAAGCTTTCCAACGATACCTGATTTGAGTAAAACAAGCTTTGTTTGACCTACTTACATGTTAAACAAAATTTGACTCCAGTTTGAATCCAAATTCTTTTAGGAATACCTTATTTGAGTAAAACAGGCTTTGTTTGACTTACTTACATGTCAAACAAAATTTGACTCCATTTTGAATCCAAATTCTTTCAAAAATCCAAATTCTTTCATACTTCATCATTCTGACAATCTCCCACTTGAAGACAGAAACACAAGCAATCATTAACTCTTCTGACCAATGAAAACAATGCACTCAATTTCCTTTACTTCAACCTTTAAGACCAACTTAAGCTGAACATAGCTCCAATTTCTCAATAGTCGCTAGCTTGGTCAACATGTCAACTAGATTTTTACTCCCAAGAATCTTCACAAATGTCAACGCACTTTCATCTAACAAAGTACAAATGAAGTGATAACTAAGATCTATGTGCTTGCTCCTTGAATGTAATGTTGAATTCTTGGCTAAATGTATCACACTTTGGCTATCACTGTGCAACACATTCAACACTTGTTTAAACCCCAATTCTGCTAATAGACTTTGTAACCAAATCAATTCTTTGCATGCCTTTGTAGCAGCCATATACTTTGCCTATCGACATCCGAATTTGGTCGACTCAAGTTCTTGATCCAATACATGTAATTAAAGCGAAATAAAAACAAACAACAAGAAAGGGAAGAGAAAGAACAGTATTTGCACAATGGTTTTACGTGATTTGGCCAGAACAATGCTTACGTCCACGACTGTATTCTCTGGTTATTTTGGCAAAGTCACAATATGTTATTAATTCTTATTCGTTTATAATGAAATTTTAGCCCTCTATTTATAATGTAGGGCGTTACAGTTTGAGTACAATTAAAATAGCAAAAAATCTCATATTAATTACACTTTCAAAATCAGTTTTCACCATATCAGCAACTTTGAAACCTCCAAATAAAAGTTTAAGCAAATCCAACATAAGCTAGCTAAACTAAAGCAAGTTTAAGGTTAGTTATCATCATTTGCTTTAACTTTGATGATGGTGGGAGTTTTATGGGTATGAGGATATTTGTGTTGTGGTATTATGTTGTGATAGGTGTTTTGCACTTAAAACAAGTGTAGAACCCTAAGTGTATGATATGGAAACTTAGATGGCATGTTATAGTGTATGGATGTTAGGCTAGGGTTTGTGGATGATAAACTTTAAAGTGTGATTTAAAACAATGAAATGACAAATAAATTATACCTATCTTGTTTGTTGGAATATCTAAGAGAGGAACTTAGTAAAAATAGTGAAAATAAAATGAAATGAAGTGTTGGATGAGAATGTGTGGGTGTCATGGCATATAAGGAATGTGCAATATCATTGTGTTTTGATCCAAATAAGCTTGGATTCACACATAATAAAAGTTAGAAAAACTCATAGAAGTGATAGAATTGTCAAAGGAATAGTTTTGAGCTAAGTTGAGAATCCCGAGCTCAATGAAGGGGTTGTGATGACCTGCACTCTTTGAGCTTATTCAGGGTTATTCTAGACCTCAAAACATGCCTAGGAGTCATAGAAAACCATAGAATTTGGAAGGGAACGCTTCCGATAAAAATTGAGCAAATTATGACCAAAATAGTGCATTTAGAGAGTTGTAAAGTGAAATATCAATGTAAATGCATTCTTTGATGCATGAAATGAATATATTTTATCATAATTAAGTTAAAGAATCTTAGATACGAAAGAAATAACATTGTCGCTTGTTCAATGCGAAAATGTGCATAAAAAAGTGTCGAAAAATAAGCGTTTTTCCTAAGTTTCAACCCCCTATACTTAGAATTTTTCGAAACCGTTTTATAGGGGATCTAAGTGAGAGATAAGAAGATAGTCCAAGTGAAAACAGAAGCAAAAAAGCCCGTAGAATGGGCTGTGTGTAGTATTCTATTTTAGGGGGTCCGAAAATTTTGACTTTTTGTTCCGGACCTCTGAAAATTATACAAACAGTGTGGGAGTGTTCCTAAGGATGTATAACTGAAACTTTTGTAAAGAAACTAGAATTAGGAAGTCTCGGTTAAGTTAGAATCTAATAGAGAAAGTTGTAGTGAAAAGTGAATTGTAAAGAGTTTTTGAAGTTAAAAGCAATGTGTATAGTTTATGTAACACATTGTAGCGTATTTTAAATAAGGACATGTGGTGCAGGTAACGCACAAGCTAGCAGAGCAAAAGAGCTTCGGTAAAGTTCTCTAGCAAGCTTAGAAACCGAGGTAAGTGTTATAATTGCTTACATTGTTTAAATTTTAAATGTAAGCTATAACTTGTTGATTTCAAGCTTTATAAAATGATTTTAAAATACTAATTTAATTTGAGTAAAAGATCCTATACGAGATCAGGAAATGAGAATTCGAAAATAGAAGTTGTGTCATAAAGTTTGATGTAACTTGAGTTAAAAACGCTTCAAGCTAAGTGATTTTGTACTTATTGCATTTAGAATGAAAAATCGTTTTAAAATGCCATGTGTAACCCCTCAGAGTTCAGAGTGTCTAGCACTACGTTGCGACATAGAGAATTCTGCACGTAGCTGTCTAGATGTAGAGTATTGGCTATGTGGTGATGTAGAAAATTTTGCTCGTAGCTGCCTAGAATTACAGCTTCTTGCAATATGCTGCGATATAGAAAATTCCGCTCATAATTGCAAGGGTTGTCGAGCAGTTGCACTACAATATGCGATGTAGGAAATTCTGCATGTAGTTGCAAAAAGTTTTAAGTTGTTAGCACTATAATTGCGATGTAGAAAATTCCGCATTATAGTTGCTCAGAGTTGTCACAATTTTTCCCTACGTTGCGATGTAGTGAATTCCGCAAGTAATGGTCAAGATAGTTTAGTAGTATCACGGTTGGTGTTAGCTGAAAACCGCCACGTGATCGTTAGAATGCTTTAGAGGTACACATGGTAAAATTAGAAAGAAAGGTTTTCAAAACCAAAATTTTTAAGGTCTAAGAAGCTTATTAATCGTTATGTAATTATATGATTAATATGCTTATTCCATTCGAACTAACATTTTAAATTTTTTTATATCGTGTATATACCACGACGTCCTTGTACAGGTGATTTTGCATAGCAAGGAACCATTACTGAAATTCTAGATGGGAAATTTGAAGATTTCATGACATTAATGCACATATCTACTTTTTGGAATTTGACACTTGGGAAATGTATAATAAATTGATATATTTTGGTAAACATGGAGTTGTGTCATATATTTTGTGCATCATGTATGAATTTTAAATTCCATATAAAGTATATATATATCAATATACATGATCAATATTGGAATGTTATGAAAATATATGATTGTGGAAATGCATGTTTGGGAATAAAAGAAGTTGGGTGGAAATGGAAATATAGTCGAAGTGTATTTTATTACAGGTAAAATTTTGGGAACCTTAAAAATGCAGCCGTTATCCACCCAAATTATTTATAAAAGTAAAGGATACAATTGAATTAAGTTAAGGAAATAGGGTAAGATTAAGGGGTTCACTCCGCAGATCTCTCTAATCCGACAAGTTGGATTAAGGGAAGTCTGTAGGAATGCTCGGCGAGACCCTCCAGATAAGAGATTAGAGAGAGTCTGGGTTAGGGTCTTGTCAAGTTGGTATCAGAGCCCGGTTTTCGAAAGGTTGAGATTAAGTTTTAAAAGAAAAGATTTGAGCTACTTTATGCATTGAGTTTTAAAGAGAGTTTAAAGAAGGTTTGATGCTATTTTGTGCGTCAAGATAAGTTTGTTATGCATTAGTTTATGCGTAAGGCATGCATGAGATTACTATATGTATCGAGTCTTTTTAGATGACATAAGTGATGCTTTCTTAGAATGCATAAGCTACGTATAATATCATGAGATTTAAGTTAAAGTAATGCATAAGGTTATTAAGCTAGTTCATGCTGAGTTATTATTATTTTAACACCTCTATTTTGGTTTTTTGTGCTTATTTGGTACAATTAGAGTTATGTAGCGACGTACTCACCCCAAGACGAGGAGAGCTGCCGTAGAGGCACCCACATCAGACAGAGAGCATATTGGCAAGTCCGTTAATATGCCAGCGAGTTCCTCCCAACCAGGGCCATCACAGCCAGCAGGATCAGAGCCTGTCCTAGGACACATGGAGCAGATGGCGCAGATGTTAGCAGCGGCCCTCCAGCAGCTGCGGGAGACAGGGGTGTCTATAGAGCGCGCCCGCAAGCTGGGTGCTAAGCCATATGATGGGACCGGAGAGCCCGAATGAGCATTATCATGGCTGGAAACGAACGAGGAGATATTTCAGGTCATGGGGTGTTCAAAGGATCAGATGGTTACCTTCTCCGCCTTTTTGTTGAAAGACCGAGCAAAAGACTGATGGAGAGCGCATTAGAGAGGGCACTCAGGTGGAGTCTCATGGTCCGAATTTAAGAAAGAATTCATAGACAAGTTCTTCCCAAAGAGCTACAAAGATGCAAAGATTGAAGAATTCTTCAGATTTAAGCAAGGAAACCTGATAGTGACAGAGTACGAGAAGAAATTCTCGGAATTAGTCTGACTAGGTCCTTATATTTCAGAAAAAGAAGAGCAGAAGGTGAACAGGTTCAATGTAGGTTTGAGCCCACGAATCCGGACATACGTGACCTCAGCAGGGCATACTCGGTACAGGAAATTGGTGGAGGCAGCCACCAAAGTAGAGAGGAATGTAGAGACCTTCCCTAAATCGAAGCAACACTTTAGCCAGAACCGTAGCTGGTTTGGCAGTCAGTAGGGCAGTTCAAGTAAAATGGCTAGAAGTGATCAAGAGTCGTCCTGGGCTGACAGTCGTAAGCAGAGTCAGAGGCCTCAGACTAGCCAGAGTTCAGTACAGTCCTCCGGCGGATCTAGAAGGAGACCAAGTTAGGTGGATAGACCTACCTACAGCAAGTGCGGTCGATCACATCCTGGCGAATGCCTTCAGGGTAGGATCAGATGCTTCAGATATGGTCAGGAGGGTCATTTTATGAGGGACTACCCTGGTGTAGCCGTATCGAGCCCAACAGAGATCGGATCTACGGTGCAGGGACAGATCAGTGGGGGTTGTGGACCAGATAGAGGAGGCCCCCAGACTAGAGGAGGGATAGGCCCAGAGCAGCCTAGTAGTGGACCCAATCGGAGTGTACCACTTCGAGCACAGCCTGGTCGACCTCGTAGTTAGGCAGCCAAAGTTTATAAAGTTACACAACAAGCAACTGATGCAGCTCCAAATGTGGTCACCATTCTTTCATTTCTAGAGACTTTCTAGTTAGAGTGAGAATAGAGACGAGTCTTGTGGATTATAGTATGATAGTGTCACTTCCTACGAGCGATTCGCTTATGGCAGATAGAGTCTATATGGGAAGTAAAGTGATTATAGCAGGTTATGAGTTCGAGACTGATCTGATAGTACTCGATATTCATGACTTTGATGTTATTTTGAGCATGGATTGGCTATCCAAACATCGTGCCACTGCAGACTGCTACAGGAAAGAAGTCCAGTTCAGTAAGCCTGAGGAACCAGATGTAATCTTTTATGGAGAGAGGAAAATACTCTCTACAAGTTTGGTGAGTGTGATCCAAGCCAATAAAATGCTCCGAAAAGCATGCCAAGGGTACGTAGTTTATATAATAAAAGCTAGCAGTACAGAGTTGCAAGTGACGGAAGTCCCCGTGGTTAATGAGTTCCCAGATATCTTCCCAGAGGACCTACTAAGGTATCCACCGAATAGGGAGATTGAGTTCAAAATTGAGTTAGCGCTTGGTATAGAGCCCATTTCGATGACACCATATCGGATGGCACTAGTAGAGCTAAAAGAGTTGAAGGTTCAGATGGAAGAATTGTTTAGCAAAAGCTTTGTTAAGACGAGCACATCACTGTAGGGAGCTCCGGTGTTGTTTGTTAAGAAGAAAGATGGAAGCCTCTATTTGTGCATCAATTATAGGCAGCTCAATAGAGTCACCATTCGGAATCAGTACCCGCTACCAAGAATCGATGATCTGTTCGACCAGTTGTAGGGGGCCAAAGTCTTCTCGAAGATCGATTTGAGGTCGGGATATCATCAGTTGAGAGTGCATAGGGAAGATGTTCCTAAGACAATTTTCAGGACTCACTATGGGCATTACGAGTTTCTAATGATGCCGTTTGGGTTGACAAATGCCCCAGTAACTTTCATGGATTTAATAAATAAAGTCTTTAGACCCTATCTAGATAAGTTCATGACAGTCTTCATTGATGATATATTGGTATATTCAGGTAGTCGAGAAGAGCATGTTGAGCAGTTGAGGATCGTACTATAGACGCTGAGAGAGCATCAGCTCTACACGAAATTCAGTAAGTGCCAATTTTGGCTGGATAGGGTAGCATTTCTTAGACATGTGGTATCCGCAAAAGGTATATCAATAAACCCCCAGAAGATAGAAGCCGTGGTAAATTGGAAGCCACCCACAAACATCACAGAAGTCAGAAGTTTCTTGGGCTTGGTGGGCTATTATAGAAAGTTCGTGGAAGGGTTCTCGGGGATTGCTACTCCATTGACCAGGTTGACAAGAAAGGAAGAGAAGTTCATCTGGTCAGAGGCATGCCAGAGTAGTTTGGATAAGTTGAATCAGAGGTTGACTACGACACTAATGCTTACACTTCCCTTGGGAAGTGAGGGATTTACAATGTATTGTGATTGCCTCCAGGCAAGGTTTAGGTTATGTGTTGATGCAGCACGACAGGGTGATAGCTTTTGCTTCAAGACAGTTAAAGAAACATGAAGCAAACTATCCAACACATGACTTGGAGTTAGCGGCTGTAATGTTCGCTTTGAGGAGTTGGAGGTACTACTTTATGGAGTACCCTGCAGGATCTTTACAGACCACAAAAGCCCGCAATATCTGTTCTCACAGAATGAGTTGAACATGAGATAGAGAAGATGGATTGAACTCATCAAGAACTATGACTGTACCATTGAGTTCCACCCGGGTAAAGCGAACGTGGTAGCAGATGTATTAAATAGAAAGCCCACTAGTTCCTTAGCTCGGTTAAAGGCCAAGTATCTGCCGATGCTAATAGAGTTGAGATCGATTGGGGTCAGTTTGGAGACGGCAGAGTTAGGTGCTCTACTAGCAGCCTTTCATATTCACCCCGTGTTGGTGGACCGAGTTCGAGAGTTGCAAACTCAGGACCCGTATTTGATGAAGCTGAGAAGTAAGATAGAGGATGGGTAGCAAAGTAACTTTACCTTGAGGGGTGATAGAACACTAGTACTGGAGCAGAGATAATGTGTGCCAGATGTAGCAGAATTGAAGAAAGAAATCATGGATGAAGCTCATTCATCTGCTTATGCCATGCATTCAGGGAGTACTAAGATGTATCACACTCTAAGAGACCACTATTGGTGGAGAGGCATGAAAAGGGAGATAGTAAAGTTCATGTCTAAGTGCTTAACTTGTCAACAAATTAAAGTTAAGCATCAGAAACCGGCAGGGTTATTACAGCCCCTGTCCATTTCGGAATGGAAATGGGAAAGGATTAGGATGGACTTCGTGGTTGGATTGCCACAGACTCAGAGTGGACATGACACCATTTGGGTAATAATTGACAGATTGACAAAGTCAACTCACTTCTTAGCCATCAAGAATACATATTCCCTGGAAAGGTTAGCCCAGTTGTACGTGGATGAGATCGTTAGGCTACATGGCGCGCCAGTCTCTATAGTGTCAGACAAAGATCCTCGATTTACTTCCAGATTCTAGCTGAAGCTACAAGAAGCCATGGGTACTAGATTGAGCTTCAGTACAGCTTTTCACCCACAGACAGATGGCCAATCAGAAAGAACCATCCAAACTCTTGAAGACACGTTGAGAGCATGTGTAATGAAATTCAAAGGGAGTTGGGATAATCATCTAGCGTTGATAGAGTTTGCCTACAACAATAGCTATCAGTCTAGCATTGGTATGGCACCGTATGAGGCATTGTATGACAGGAAGTATAGAATCCCAGTTTGTTGGGATGAAGTAAGTGAAAGAAGATTGATTGGCCCAGAGATTGTCCAAGCTACAACCGAGAAGATAAGTGTGATCAGAGAACGGTTGAAAATAACAGGCGACAGACAGTCTAGCTATGCAGACAATCAAATGAGAGATCTAGAGTTCGAAGTGGGTGATAGAGTATTCTTGCGAATCTCACCCTGGAAGGGTGTTTTGAGATTTGGAAAGTGTGGGAAGTTAAGCCCACGATACATTGGGCCCTACGAAATTGTAGCAAGAGTGGGTGAGGTGGCTTATCAATTGAAGCTGCCACCAGAGCTAGCAAACATCCATGATGTGTTCCACGTTTCCATGCTTCACAAGTATATTGCCGATCCTTCGCATATTCTGAAAGGACAATTAGTGCAATTGAAGGAAAACTTGACCTACAAGGAGCAACCAGTGGAGATTTTAGATCGTAGAGATCAAGTGTTGCACTGTAAAGTGATTCCGCTAGTGAAGGTGTTATGGCGAAATCACGGATCAGAAGAGGCTACATAGGAGCCTGAAGAACAAATGCGAGCCCAGTATCCTCACTTATTGAATTAGGTGCGTAGTTTAAAATTTCGAGGATGAAATTTTTATAAAGGGGAAAGAAATTGTAAGCTCTTAATCTCGATTCTGAACTTCTTAGTGTTAGACGCTACATTATGAAATTAAAAATGATAAATCTTGCCAACTTTAAATTTATAAGGGACATTGAAGAGTTAACGACCGTTGTAGAACTATACGATAATTGTTTTAATAAGAAAAAGTTAAGGAAGGGTAAAACAGTCTTTTTACAAATAAGAGATAAATTATAAGTGACAATATGGTCAAGTCTAAAAATAAGAATTTTATATATATGAATAACCATAAGTAAGAGTCAATTATCACTTGATTTAAAATTAAAATGTTAGTGATAGTCAAAGTAAGTCAACAAGATATAATGGTCATTTTGGGAAAAGTCACTTATATATATAAGTAACACTTAGAAAAATTTGATGAAAGAAAAGAAGGAGCAGTTGTGAGGTGTGTGAGGCGTGGACGGCAAGAAGAGACCAAGGAGGAGAAGTGAAAGATCAAGCAACTTTGAAACTTCCAAATAAAAGTTTAAGCAAATCCAACCTAAGCTAGCTAAACTAAAGCAAGTTTAAGGTTAGTTATCATCATTTTCTTTAACTTTGATGATGGTGGGAGTTGTATGGGTATGAGGATATTTGTGTTGTGGTATTATGTTGTGATAGGTGTTTTGCACTTAAAACAAGTGTAGAACCCTAAGTGTATGATATGGAAACTTAGATGGCATGTTTTAGTGTATGGATGTTAGGCTAGGGTTTGTGGATGGTAAACTTTAAAGTGTGATTTAAAACAATGAAATGACAAATAAATTGCACTTATGTTGTTTGCTGGAATGTCTAAGAGAGGAACTTAGTGAAAATAAAATGAAATGAAGTGTTGGATGAGAATGTGTGGGTGTCATGGCATATGAGGAATGTGTAATATCATTGTGTTTTGATCTAAATAAGCTTGGATTCACGCATAATAAAAGTTAGAAAAACTCATAGGAGTGATAGAATTGTCAAAGGAATAGTTTTGAGCTAAGTTGAGAATCCTGAGCTCAATGAAGGGGCTGTGATGACCTACACTCTTCGAGCTTATTCGGGGTTGTTCTAGACCTCAAAACATGCATAGGAGTCATAGCAAATCATAGAATTTGGAAGGGAACGATTCCAATAAAAATTGAGCAAGTTATGACCAAAATAGTGCATTTAGAGAGTCGTAAAGTGAAATGTCAATGTAAATGCATTCTTTGAATCATCAAATGGATATATTTGATCATAATTAAATAAAAAAATCTTAGATACGAAAAAAATAACCTCGTCGCTTATTCGATGCGCAAATGTGCATAAAAAAGTGTTGAAAAATAGACATTTTTCCTAAGCTTCAACCCCCTATACTTAGAATTTTTTGAAACCATTTTACGGGGGACCTAAGTGAGAGATCAAAAGGTGGTCCAAGTGAAAATGGAAGCGAAACAGCCCGTAGAATGGGCTGTGTACAGTATTCTATTTTAGGGGGTTCTAAAATTTTGACTTTTTGTTTCGGACCTCTGAAAATTATACGGACAGTGTGGGGGTGCTCCTAGGGATGTATAACTAAACTTTTGCAAAGAAACTGGAATTAGGAAGTTTGGGTTAAGTTAGAATCTAATAGAGAAAGTTGTAGTGAAAAGTGAATTGTAAAGAGTTTTTAAAGTTAAAAGCAATGTGTATAGTTTATGTAACACATTGTAACGTATTTTAAATAAGGACATGTGGTGCAGGTGACATACAAGCTAGCGGAGCAAAGGAGCTTCAGTAAAGTTCTCTAGCAAGCTTGGAAACCGAGATAAGTGTTATAATCACTTACATTGTTTAAATTTTAAATTTAAGTTATAACTTGTTGTTGATTTCAAGCTTTATAAAATGATTTTAAAATACGAATTTAATTTGAGTAAAAGATCCTATACGGGATCAAGAAATGAGAATTTGAAAATAGAAGTTGTCTTATAAAGTTTGATGTAAGTTGAGTTAAAAACGCTTCAAGCTAAGTGATTTTGTACTTATTGCATTTAGAATAAAAAAGTGTGTTAAATTGCCATGTTTAACCCCTCAGAGTTTAGAGTGTCTAGCACTACGTTGCGACGTAGAAAATTTCATACGTAGCTGTCTAGATGTATTGGTGCTATGTGGCGATGTAGAAAATTCTGCTCGTAGCTGCATAGAATTATAGCTTCTTGTAATATGCTGCGATGTAGAAAATTTCGCTCATAATTGCAAGGGTTGTCGAGTAATTGCACTACAATATGCGATGTAGGAAATTCTGCATGTAGTTGCAAAAAGTTTCAAGTTGTTAGCACTGTAATTACGATGTAGAAAATTCCGTATTATAGTTGCTCAGAGTTGTCACAATTTTACCCTACGTTGTGATGTAGTGAATTCCGCAAGTAGTGGTCAAGATAGTTTAGTAGTATCACGGTTGGTGTTAGTTGAAAATCGCCACGTGATCGTTAGAATGCTTTAGGGGTACACATGGTAAAATTAGAAAGAAAGGTTTTCAAAACCAAAATTTTCAAGGTCTAAGAAGCTTATTAATCGTTATGTAATTATATGATTAGTATGCTTATTCTGTTCGAACTAACATTTTAAATTTTTGTGTAGCGTGTATATACCACGATATACTTGTGCAGGTGATTTTGCATAGCGAGGAACCGTTACTGAAATTCTAGTGGGAAATTTGAAGATTTCATGACATTAATGCACATATCTACTTTTTGGAATTTGACACTTGGGAAATGTATAATAAATTGATATATTTTGGTAAACATGGAGTTGTGTCATATATTTTGTGCATCATGTATGAATTTTAAATTCCATATAACGTATATATATATATCGATATACATTATCAATATTGGAATGTTAAGAAAATATATGATTGTGGAAAAGTATTGACAGGACCCTTCCCAGACCTTATCTATGCTCTTGTCTGGAGGATCCTGCCGGGCACTTCAACGGACTTATCGAGACCGACTTGTCGGGTCGAAGAAATCCGAGAAGCGAACCCTAACTTTCTTCATCCGGTTTACTCGTTTAAACTCAAAAATTCAGTTTTCTTTTAAACTAGTTGGGAGTGATAAAATTTTTCTCGATTCTATTTCAAATATTTTGATAAAATTTTCGGCAGCATAACGGCTGCATTTTTGATAAACCAAAATTTACCTGTTAAGAAATTTACACTTCGACTAAAACCTCAATTCCTCCCAACTTCTTTATTCCCAAACATGCAACATCAACACTCAATTCTCTTTTCATAAGCACGAACTCATGTAGAATATATCTAGATGCATCATATATATAAAATGCATGAATATTTACAAATATACAATTTCAAAATATGAATATTTGTTTCTCAATTACATATCCATCTCATACATAAAGGTTTACATTCATCACATATCATAGATCGCCCACCTATATATATATACAACAAAATGATGACGTCCTGTCGTCCGCGGTGGCACACAATGAAATATAAATAACTACAAAATAAACAAATAAGTTAGTGCAACGAAGATATAATATCACATACACTAACATGACAATTTCCCATTTGTTTTATGATTTCTTTCAAAACCCCCATGTATATCCTTTAAACATTCTAACCATCACGGGCGATTAAAACTAACGCCAACGTGAAGCTTACTAAGTCATCTCAACCACTACGTTACGGAATTTACTGCATCGCACGTAGGGCGCTAAAGCTTATCGCTGAGCAACTACAATGCGGGATTTTCTGCATCGCAATTGTAGTGCTAAAACTCTGGGCAACTACGAGCGGAATTTACTGCATCGCTTCGTAGCGCTAACTATCAACTAACCAACTACGTGCGGAATTTTCTGCATCGCAACGTAGCGCTAATTGTCAACTAACCAACTACGTGCGGAATTTTCTGCATCGCAACGTAGCGCTTATATTTTCTAGGAAACTGAGCAACTACGGACGGAATTTTCTGCGTCGTCTCGTAGTGTTAATTTCTCTATACTCTGAGCGACTACGGACGGAATTTTCTGCGTCGTCATGTAGCGCTAACTCTCATAACCTCTTAAGGCATATACATGGGTTTTATAATCAATTTCTTCAAGTGCAAAAGCACAAAACTCACTAGTTTTACATCTTCTGAAAACTTTCTTAGTTCATTTTCTCTACATACAACTCATAATCATTTTCTAGAAACATATGGATTACATAGGAATCCATACGCTTAACTTTTAACTATATCATTATATATTATTTCCGATTTCCTTTATTACATAGCTACTATAGTCATTTAACATCATCAAGAAATTGCATGACCATTTAAAAAGCTATTAAGTGGCGAACCACTTACCTCGAGGCCGCATCAAGCGTCTCGACGAGGCTCCTGGACACCGCTCACGTGCTCGTCACCTACACAACATGATCTCATCATCACTAGTGATAATTTGAAAAGTTGAGAATCTCAACTTCAAGGTTAATAATCTCAATTAAGACTCATTTTCTCTATATAATCTCCTAACTTGTTTCTAACTCAACCGAAACTCTCTAACTTCGATTTCTTTGTAAAAGTTTTACTTCTAGACCCCTAGGATCATCCCCATATGTTTCGTTTGGTCTCCAAAAGCTTAAAACAAAAAGTCAACTTTTTTAATTATATGGTTGACCACGAAAAACAGAATTGAAACCAGCCATGGTTTCACCTCCGTTCCTTTTTCTAGCGTCTTCTTATCACATAACTAAGTCACCCGGAAAATTTCGTCGAGAAACTCCATCGTTTGCTATGTCAAATCTAAGGAAAACGTCCGTTTTGGACACTTTCGGGCGCAATTAAGTGCCCGTTTTGCAAACTCTTGGTTTTGAGTTAGCGACGCTAGATTTTCTTCCATAACTAAACTTCATTTAACTAATAATGACTAACCAAACTCATTTCGTGCCATAAAAATTGCATTAAGCTAACCGTTTCACTTCTCAAAGCTCTAACGGCACTATTTTGTGCATAACTTGCACAATTTTTATCGGATTCGATCCGTTCCAAAACCTATGGTTTTCTATGGTTCCTAGGCATCATTTGAGGTGTAGAACATCCCCAAATAAGCCAAACATGGTCAGGTCTCTTATAGCTCAAGATTTGAGCTCGGGTTCTCACATTGTCAATTTTTCCTCTTTTTCAACTTCAACAATTTCTTAACTTATCTAACCTCTTTTATACTTGAAATTGGTTTCGAAACCATCTAATTTCCATGTCTAACTACTGCCCTTCAAGTGTCTAACAAAAACATAAATCTAACTTGGTCATTAGAGTGCTCAAAATTCACTCAAAACTTTTCTCAATCACTTGGTGTTCCTAAAACTCTACTCTCGGTTTTCATTTTGAGGGAGGGTGTAACAGCCCATTTACATCAAGCTATGGCATCAATTACACCCAAAACTCATCCTTGATGATTCTATAACAATCTCCTAAGGTTCTAACAAGATTTACAAGCAATCTAATCACATAAACCAACAAAAATTCTGCAGTAACTTCTCAGCAGCACTGCTGAAATTTTCAGCAAGAAAAGATTAAGAAACTTGCTTCTCTTACTTGGTTCTTTGTTTGGGGAGTTGAGAGAGACTTACTAGGGACCCTAAGAGGTTGATTAAGGGGATGGAAGGCTGGTTGGGAGGTTGTTTCTTCCCTGACCGACCCGCTCGCTGCACCCTGTCGCTACTCTGTTCCAGCTCGCGTCTGGTGCCGTTTCTGCTCTGTTTCTGCTCGTTTTCTGCTCGACCAGCAGCTGTTGTTCCTTCTCCTTCATGTCTCCTCCCTCTTCTCTTCCTTTGCTGCCCAGTTTGCTGCAGTTCACGGCCTCTGAATCCTCCTCACGCGAGCTGCCCGAAATCGCGACCTGCACTGTCGCGCGAGCTACTGGTGCGCGGGAGTCTGCTTTGGTTGCTGCTGCTGTCTTCTTCTTCCTTGCCTCCAGCCTTTCCCTTCTGGTCTGCTTCTCTTCTCCCTTCTGGTCTTCTCTTTTGGTTCCCGGCAGCAGCCCCTGCTCTCTTTCTCTCGACTCCTCTCGGTTTCTCTCGAAGGAAGGCTGCTGGTGACTGAATGGGCTGAAATTTTCTGCTGAAAATTCAGCCCTAAGTCTTGTTATTTATATTGACCATCTTCTAATATTTGCATCTTGTCCCATTTCTTTTCTTTAATTCTCATTCAACTCATCATCTTCTTAGTGCTCTTTCACGATTACCCCTCATGGTCTCCCGTGTCTATTTCGCTTCTATTCGATTCAAATTCTCGTCTCGCAAGAATTTATTTTACAAACGCTAAGCTTATTTCATTTACCTTGACTCTCTCTTTTAATCGAATTTTAATTCGATTATCCTTTACTAAAATCTTGGATTTCCTAATTTGGATTTTCATTGGGACGTTACTAAACTTTTTAATACGACGAATTTCATCGTATTCTAAATGAATAAATTTCGGAGGCTATGAAATTAAATCAATTAAACGTAGAGAGTTATATATTATCTCTCTAACTTAATTTCTAATGTTGGGACTTTAGAAGTCGGAGCTAGGAGTTGACAAGTATGTTGTGGAAATGCATGTTTGGGAATAAAAGAAGTTAGGTGGAAATGGAAATATAGTCGAAGTGTATTTTATTGCAGGTAAAATTTTGGTAACCTTAAAAATACAATCGTTATGCTGCCGAAATTTTAATAAACTCGTTTTAAAATAAAATTGCAAAAAAAAATTTATCCACCCAAATTATTTACAAAAGTAAAGGATACAATTGAATTAAGTTAAGGAAATCAAGTATAATTAAGGGGTTCGCTCCCCGGATCTCTCCAATCTGACAAGTTGGATTAATGGAAGTCCGTAGGAATGCCCAACGGGACCCTCCAAATAAGAGATTAGAGAGAGTTTGGGTTAGGGTCTTGTCAATAAGATGAATTGGACCGTGACTGACCAGCGACTTGAGAATAGTAGTGGCAAACTGCGAGCTCGTTGATATGAATTAGGTGTTGGCAAATTAAGCCTTCATCTGCTGGGTCAATCCATTAGATCGGTTCCTTAGGCTTTTAGCAACCCATTTATACGATTCCAAATATACCCACAACAATAGCCTCCTAGCTCTCAGTGCGATCTACAGACTAAGAGCTCAAAGTTGGCTGGTAAAAGTTGACGTGTCACATCTTATCGTCCTATGCCTTTTCAAATTATGTCCCATCACTTGACACATGGCAACTCTTCTGCTAACTACAACATGGCACGTCTTGTGCCATGCGCATTTAATGCACGCATTTCTCAACTGATAGTTCATGATGATAAAAGTCACAACTCGCGTTGTACTGTTAGATTTAAGGTGGTTGCGTAGCCTTTAACTCCAACGGTTAGGGTTTGGATCCCATATCTATATATAAGTGGAGCCCTTTCATTTTCCTTCTCACTGTATCATTTTCAGCTGAATTTCTTCCTTCTCTTATTTTCTTTCATCTTGCTTCCTTGCGTCAGTTCTCTTTGGATTCCATATTCTTGACGATCAGATTCTTCGTCCTTAGGCGAGCGTATACAATAAGTCTTCATAACTGATTCTTGAGTTTTTTGGTTTCTATTTTTTCTACACATTGTGTTTGCATTATGCTTTCTAGATCTGAAACTGGCCTGGACGCTTTGTGTTCTTGATGTTGAATATTTGCAACTTTACAATTCTTGTTGATTTGATCTTGTTGATTGGCCCTTTGCGGCCTGTTTACTGTTTATGACACTTACGTATACGAGCTGTAGGATGATATACCTGTAGGTTATTAGCCCGTAGGTCGTTTGCCTATAGGTCGAGCCCCCCATAACTTTAGCGATATATATATGTGGCATTTGTGACCTATAGACTAGGAAGCCTTTTGCTAGAAAGCTTAGACTTTTAGTGTAACATGCTCTCCCGGAATCCAAGTGATCTTTTAAAGATTATCCCTATGCTCGAAATAATAAAGCTATTAAAGTATTTAGATCCAGATAAGTGATTGGACTTTTGTAAAATTTTCAAACGGGTTTAGGGAAGGTATATGATTTTGAAATCCTAAAATTAATTAAAACGAATGGACCCGGTCGATCAATCAAATACTAACGAAGTTTTTGAATTTGAAATTGGATTCTAATAAAATTTTTAGATGGAACCGAGAGGATTCTGAATTCGAGAAAGACATTTTAGGAGATTGGAAAGCATGAATTCATGCAAGCAAGACACGTAGTGTGAGATTGTAGGAAGAATCAATGCATGAAGGAAAAGTGGCAAGACCATGAGAATCATTATGTGCATGTGTGCCAGATGTTTAACAAACAAAATGGAATGAGAGCCACGTGTCAAAATATGAGATTAAAATACATTTTTATATGTTAAATGATGATTAAAAGGAATTTTAAACAAACAAAAATATTTTATATTTTTCTCCCTTGAAGTGCACGGCCACACTTTGTCTATCATTTATTTTTTTCTCTCGGTCAAGCTTTCATTCTCTCAACTCTCTCATTCTCTCTCGATCTCACATGTCTTAATCTCTCAAACTCTCACATTCTTGACGTTCTTTCACCTCTCAAGGCTCTCACAAGCTCACTACATTCTCACCTTCTCGCAACTCTCCCTTGCTTTTGGTTGTTAAGGATGAAGAAGCTATCATAAATTGGTCAAAAACAAGAAATAAAAGTGACCCACAGCTAAGGAGAAAGGGTGAAGGCCGAACTACATGCATGAGGAAGTGAAGGTATTTTTGAAGGGATAAGGCACATGCATGAGACTTGGAGTGGTTTAAGAGGTATTTCCATCGATTTCAGAAGGTAACATTTAGTTTTCAAAGAATTTCGTTAAGTTTTTGGAAAGATATTAGTGAATGCATGATTGGGTTTTAGGATTTGAAACCTCATTAGTGGAGGTTGTGTTGCATATGTATTGGTATGATATTGAAGCAAAAATTGTGTTTGTGTATGGTAGAGGTCACAGCCAAGGTGACATATTGTTGTTAAAATATTGTTTGATGGTTTAACTATGATTTATAATAAGTTGTGATGTGTATGTAAGTGTAGTTGTGAAGAAAATATTAGTTTAAAAGCTTACATTGAATTCGACCATGAGAGGTTTTATGGTTTAATTGGATTTTTTTGATGGTTTTGCTATGTTATGAATGTGTTTTGCATAAGTTTGGAGTGGTTTGGATGAGTTGGATGCCATGGAATGATGATTTTGGGTGGTTATTTGGATTCGGCCAAGGGCATTATTGTCTCAGAAAAATTATTTTCGAGTGGATTATGTGATTTTAGGGAACATTTGAATGTTAGGATAAGCTCGAAAATCGAAAATGAAAATGTTGAATATTAATTGATCACTTCGCGATTTAAGATTTCGTAATTGTTCGGAAGTGATATTTAAAAGTTGTAAATGAGATTTGTATTGAATTCGTGATGTGTTCGAATGTAAATTAATGTAAAAATACGATAGGAATGATGATAAGACATTGTAATCAATTCAACCAAATGAGGAAGTATAGGTCCAAAATTGTTGTTTAAATTCATTCGCATGAATTTAGTCTCAAATCGATGCGTTTCTCATGTTTAAATAATTAGCACTGCGAATGAATGTTAAGCGCAAGTTATCGAAGTTAAAGCGGATTAAAATAGGGTGTTTCGAAGTTATGAATTGGTTGGGTGATTCATTGGATTGATGTATGAATATATTCAAACGAGTTGTAATAATTGTATCGTAGTTTGAAAATAAATTACGGAAATGTGTAGGATAATTAGAGACAAAAAGAGATTACCCCGTTGATTAGAGATATATAGCGAGCTAGGGAATCCAGGTGAGTGTCCTAACGAAAATGTTTTAAGATGAGATTATTTCTATTCACATTGAATTTGTATGTTAATATATATTCATGCTATTGATGATTGTAAATTGATTTTTATGCGAAAAATGAGTTTTTTGAACGAGAATCAAATTGCATGAATTACTAAAAGTTTTCATGAAGTGTGAGTTTTGAAATGAGAAACATGTATTTGAAATGATTTATAGCATATGGTATGTACATATGTATATTATCTGATTTCCGGTATTGGTAGAGTACCTAAATGCAATGTGGGATTTCGCCTGGGAGATGATGTGGGATTCTGCTCCCTATAGGGTATGATTTAAGTTAGCTTATTACCTGAGACGATGTAGGATTCTGCTCCGTAGCGAGGGATGATTCTGCTACGTGATACTGAATACGTATGGCCTAAGACGATGTGGGATTCCATTCGCCATGCATTAGTGTGTTAGTACCGTATGATTCTAAAGTGATAGTGAATGACATGTTTTAAATAAAAAGCTTTTCAAAAAGAAAATCACCATCACTAATAGATTACATGTATGAAATGAGAAATTGAATATGAGATTACTTGTTTACTCACATTTCAGTATTTGAAAAGCATGAAAATGTGATTGATGAATTAAATATTGGCTTTTCAAATTATTACAACATTTATATGAGTTTACGATATATATGAGAAATATAAATGAATATTCATGCATTGAAATATTTCTGGTTCTCGATATATAAGCATTTATATTTTATAGCATAACGTTTTTTATGTAATGAGATTACAAAATGTTTTTAGGGAAGACATTTTAGTAATGTTATGATTAGAAATTAATAACACCCACTGAGCTTATCTTGCTCACCCTAGTTTTGGGTTGTTTTTAAAATAAAAACCTCTCAGGATCAGGTACAAGTGTGGACATTCAGGTAGCAGGGGCCTTACGTGAGGAGTAGCCATATACTTCTGTTGGGTGCAGCTGTGATTCCCTTAGTATTTCATGTACGATATTCATATTTTAAACATATGGAATGTTTTGTATGTAAATATAAACTTCACTTTTGAATTATGTATATACATGATCATGCATATCATGTTTTTGAGTTTGAATTTAATTTGCATTAATGCATGTTTAAAATTGTTGTGATTTGTGAAAAGAGTGCCTAAGGCCCAGTAGTTGAAAAGTGATTTATTTTGAAGTGTACAGGTCTTTTCAATGTGATTTTACAGTGGTATTTTCAGATAACAGTCGTTGTGCTGTCAAAATTTTTATAAAATATTGATCATAAATGTAAATTTTTAAATTAAAAAAGTTCCCACCCAATTCCGTTGGCAATCAAACTTTAAAAAGGAGTTTCAAAAAGGGATTTTCTAAATATACTTTTAAAAAGGCTTAACTTCACGGGAACCTTTCAGCCGGAAGGGATCTCGACTGGAGGGCTACTGTGAGGTTGCCGGACGGGTTGCCTTAAGAGTAGGAGTTGGGGCCCGTCATTTAAGCATGGTCTATTTGTAGTGACCTAACTGCTCCATTTTATGTGTAGATGTCTTCAAGTTGCAGACACTGATCACACAGAGTAGGGGATGATGACTCGTCCAACTCGGAAGAGCTCAGCTCGGGGGCAGTTCGTACTATAGGTGAAGCAACCTCCACGAGTGGTGAGGTCACTGAGGGGTTTGTAGCTTGGGCTAACCTCATAGTAATTTGCTAGCATGCTGAGAAACGATGGGCCCGTGAGGTGTTTATCTATAATGCTTTGAAGATACAATATGATGAGTTGGGGGGAATATCTTTAGAATTTCATCTTTCCAGGGGTTGTCATATCATGTCACCCATATCTAATAACCATACAACCTATTCTCCCAGGGGGTTTGTTACCATCAATACTCATCACCTTAGGCATAGGCTTAGATTCCTAGTCCCTACCTATCTTATCGACCTCTTGAATAAGTTACAGCTTAGCCCTTTTTAGCTTACCCCCAACTCATACTCTTAGCTCACCTCCTAGGCATTAGTCTTCATGAGAAATGGTCTTCCACCTCCGAACCCCAAAATTCTCTGCCATCTATATATTATTAAGAGCGTTGGTGGCGTGAGAGAGGGAATGTGAGATGGGATTTACTAACTTGTAGCTCGAAGAACGGGCTTTAAAGATCTCCTGCCTTAGGGTCATGTGAAGGGCAAGTCCAATGTAAGAGATTATAAATCAAGTTGGTTTTACATATCTTGCCCTTCCCTAAAAGAGCTCCATAATTTCTCTTTTGTCCTTAGCCCAGGTAGTTAGATATCACAGACCTTTTACGAGCTGCAGTAGTTTTTTTTTTTTTTTTTCTTTTTAACTCTTCATTTTTTTACCTCACAAACTTGACAGGAGATAGAGCAGCCCTTACTGATAAAGAGATTGAGATTCTCAAGGCGCTTGCGCATTCGCACGAGGCTACAATTAATAACGCGTTTGATGATGAACTCCTTAGGGCCCACCAGTTAGCCTCTTCTCTTAACAGTGAGCTTTTGGACAACAAAAGGGACATCGAAATTAGGGGTGAATTTGAGCTCGCCTTTGTTTTCAAAGCTATTGGTGAAGTAGAGATTGTTCTGGTCCCTCAACGGACTCCAATTCTTGTCTCCTAATGAGCTACAGAGATGGTGAAGCTTGCTTTCCAAAGGCCCATGTCAACTCGATCTGTTCAGTCCATAGCCCCTCCAGTTGCTGCTTCTGTTGAAGCGACCACCTCGGCACCGGGTTTGGATCCTTCACCAGTCGAGGTCCCCACCTCACAGTCAGAGATGGTTAAAGTTTAACATGAGCAGGTAGGAGCTCCTGCTCCCAAGGTCCAGGCTATTCCAAACAGTGGAGCTAGAAGAAAATCAGTGCCGAATCCCCCCTTCGACAAAGCGACGATGAGTAGATAAGGGTAAACGGCCCAAGGTCATAGAAAAAATGGTTCAACCACAAGCCAAGGTGTAGCCCAAAGACAGGCCAGAAGGGATACACTTCGACGCCCTTCTTGATTACTTGTCTGACATCTTGGGGAAATCATCTACTAGGAACCTGGACAAAGAGGACTTAGTAGGTGAAAACTTTTCTGGTTACATAGCTTGTTACTAGCTGTTGGTGATTTCTAATACCTCTGTCTTTCCTGCTTTCTTTCTTTCTTTGTCTAAATACTAATGTACCACATTCTAGGTCACTATGGGAGTAGAAAAGCAAAGGGAGGAAGCTCAGACTGTTCAAGAGGAAAAGAAAAGTTTGAGAGGGAACGGAGAAAGCTGAAGAACGAGCTCTTGTTCATGACTTTGGAGGCTAAAAAGGCAAAGAGATAAGAGCAAATCCTTCTGAGAAAGCTGAATAATGCCAAGGAGGCTAAAAAGGAGGATGAAGATGCTTTGACTGGTGAAGAAGGTGCTCATGCAGTTACGAGGTCACACTTCACCACCAAGCTTCTCAAAGGTGAAGAGGAGTTGGAGAAGGCCATGCAGTGAGCGAAGGCCGTGGAGAAAAGAGTGGAGAAGGCTAAGCGAGAGCTCACGCTCGCTAAGGAGGAGATCGTTAAAACTAAAGAGGAAGCTGAGGTACGGGTCACCAATGCTAGAGAGGAGGCAAAAGCAGAGACCTCTAGTCTGTTCCTTTATACTTTGTGGAAAGTTTGACAGGCCTCTTTTCTTTATACAGTAGACAGCTTGGCCGGCAACCCCACGGTGACCTTTCAAACGGGATCTGCACCGACTGGAAGGTTCTCGTGAAGCTAAGCCTCTTATTTTTCTTGAAAACCTTTTTAAAAATCTGAAAATTTATTTTCAAACTAAAATGGGTAGCAACCTTTTGATTTCTAAGTAATCATTTGCAACATAGGATTACAAAAAATCCGGCAGCATGACGGTTACTTTTCTGAAAAATCCACCTTGTAGAATATGAATGAAAACCTATGCACTTAGAATATTTTTCATTTTCAACTTCTAACCCTCAGGCCCTCGTTCAATCTCCATAACCAATCCCAATTACAATTTCATTCAGAAGATAACTTAAAATCCATTGAAACTACATGAGACTTAAGTGCACATATGGTCGGCAAAATATAATACAAAATGCACAAGTATGTGTTCCCAATTCAGAGTTTATAAAACATGCAATATGTTTAAGAAGGATGCAAATACATGATTTTGCGGAGGTAAATAAATTAGTGCAATAGTGTAAAACCCATAATTTTCTCTATTTAAGAGAACAAAAATATATCCGGATGAATAGTATTTTTGAATGAATAGTAATTTCTGGAAAACGAACATTTCCTCAAGTTTCGTGAGATAAAATTTTTTCACTTAATAGTGTTGTTAAAGCCAAAACTCCATTTTATGAAAAAATAATTTATTTTTTTTTATGAATAGAGTTTTCTTATGTAAAGGGGGTCTGTATAAGTAATAATTTTTGAAAAACGGATTCCGTTGATTAAAGTTTCGATATTAATATTAGAATTTATTATGGCTGTTTTCACGACATAAGCAAATAAGCCGTTAAAAGCCCAAAGGATGAGTATAGTAATGAAAGGCTCAAGAAGCCCAGTTCTCAAGTCGCAATGATAAGCTTGTTGGATCCTCCAGCTCGCACTTATGTCAAGTCTACCCCAGTACATTCTCAGCTCACCCTCATGACAGATCTACTTTAATGCATTCTCAGCTCGCATCCATGCCAAGGCCTATCTCGGAACATCTTAAGCTCGCGAAGGCGAATAGGTCAGGTCCTTGAGCTCACCTTGAATAATCCCTCTGGAAGCAGATGACAGACCATCCTGGTTTCCCGATTTCACGCTGGCACAATCTCTATAGTTCCTGAGAGGCATTTAATGCAATGATGGTTATGCATTTAATACGGTGAAGACTGTACATAAAGCATTTAATACAGGCATGGGCATGTAAGAATAATTAGTATAGTAGCAATAAATACAGTATGGCCAAAGTCAAATTAGTTGAGAATAATGATGATTTTTAGCGTGTAAAACATTCAATTGTAACCCATCTTCTCTATAAATAGGGGGGAAATTTATTGTAAAAAAAAAAAAATAGTTAAGATTAGTATTACCGTCACTCTGTTAAAATATATTCAAAGTGGCTCGAAGACGTAGGCACACTTGCCAAACCATGTAAAAATCTCTGTCTTTCCAGTGTTTTCCTTCTTCCTTCTCCATTTTTAATTACTTCTTTATTATCATATACCTACTTTAACCAACATTTAATCTTCTTTACTACCATTTACTAACCTTAAACAATATTTATTCCCATTTACTATCAAAGTTATAGTCTAGGCCCTTGAATCTCCAAGTTGACCAATTCCAAACATCGACATCTTTTGGCGCTAGAAGGAAGGCCCAATTGCGACTTTGAAACCTTTCTTTTTTAATTACTTACATCTCAACAAACTGAAATGGCTAGGATAAGAATGACTTGGAGTGTTGATGTAGTAGATGAGCAACCCGAGGGTCAAACGGACCAGCAAAGCACTCTGCCGTCTATAGGAGATGCTATTCAAGAATGGCGACAACGTCAGGAAGCCTTAGAAAACACAGTGAGATAGTTGACTAAAGTCATTATGGCATTGACGGAAGCTCAAACCTAGGCCGTACGGAGATGAGTTGAGGTCGCTCCCCTCAAAGAAGCTTGCCAACAGCCTACAGATGAAGTCCAAACTCCGAAAGGTAGAGTTGGCAGGGAAAGGCTGTTGTCTGAAGAGTCAATCTGCTCCTTAAGTTTGAATTGAGAGGGAACGGACGATGAGCTTGGGAAAGGGAAATGACACCTCACCTCACAGACCTAAGAGTGAGAGTGACTCATGATGGCAGTCGGCATATAGGAGTTAGTTATGAGCATGAGCGAGCTCGCGAGCATCTTGATAACTATAAGCATAAGCCTCAAAAGGGCCCGTGACATGTAGAAAGTTTTGACTGGAGACGTAGGTCGCGAGGCCTCTGCTCGAGCGAACCGGAAAGCACAAGTAGGCGGTCCCCATCCAAGCGATCCGGGCCTTAAGATCCAGTGATGGAAGAATTGCTGCATAGGGTCCAGCAGCTAGAGGTGCGACCTGGACCCCAAAATCAAAAGGAGTATTATGATGAGAAGGCCTCATTTACCAGAGAGATTGAGACAGAACCCTTACCTCCAAAATTTAAGCTCTCTAATATTCCACCCTATAATGGAAGAAGTGACACTTATGACTATCTAGATGCATTCAACATACAAATGGACCTAGAGACAAGTAAGTCGTTGGTTAAATGCCAAGTCTTCCCGGCCACCTTAAGGGACGCTTCGAGAGCTTGGTTCAAAAGCCTCTCAACTCGCAATATAGCGAGTTGGAAATAGTGCTAGCAAAAGTTCATCAATCAATACAAAGATATAAGAAGGCAGCTCGCATCTCTATGCCACCTCGCTACCATCTTTCAAAGGTAAAATGAGTCATTGAAGAACTACATTACCTAATTCAGGGACAAGGTGAGTAATGTTGAAAGTGTATTAGATGAGAGTATCTTGACAGTGATCTCGACATGGTTAAGGAAAGATGGAAAGCTCTATGAGAGCATATACAAGTCCCCAATGAAGGACCTTGGTGAATTTTACAAGCAAGTTGCTAAGGAAATAAGGTGAGAAGAAGCCTTCAAGCCTAATAAGTCTATTACTCAGTGCAATAAGCCATGCAATTCCTACCAAGAGAAAAGGAAGAGTCATGGTGGGAGTGGGAATGACGAGCAGAAGAATTGCTCCGCCAACATAGTGGCAAATGGAGCTAGACCAGAGCCTAGGAGAGAGCGATCTCAGCCTCGAGGTCAATATGGAAGCTACAGTGTCATGTCAGACACGCAGGACAGAATCTTTGCCACGAAAAAAAAACAGAGAGGATTTTGGAAAGCCCAACCTTACAAGTGTCCCAAACAGGCTCCGAAATCCAATGAAGTTTTGTGCTTATCACAATGAAACTGGACACAATACTTCAGATTACTGGCAATGACCCCAGCAACAGCGTCCTCAACCTCAACATCAGCAGCTCGTACAGTAGTAGCCCCAGCGAACTCCCGAACAAGAACATGAACTCGCAATAAGAACCATCTTTACCATACATGGTGGCCCCCATATTGTAGGAATATCTAACAGGTCGCACCAATGATATGTACGGAAAGCTAACCACGCCTTGCTCGTAAGTCATAGCAGATTGGAAGGACCTGCGAAGAAAGCAAGAGCGACCTCGGATGACATAGTATTCACAAAGGAAGATACAAAGGGTGTATGCTGGCCCCACAATAATGCATTAGTCATCCAAGCCAAGATTAGCAACGCAAAGGTACGACGAATTATTATCGACATTGGAAGATCGATCAATGTGATGTATAGAGACTATTTTGACCAAATGAGGCTGGGAACAGAACAGCTAATGCCTTCCCCAGAGCCTCTCTATGGCTTCACTGGAGATGCTATTACACCAGTAGGCCAGATCAGGTTACCACTCATTCTTGGGGTACAAGGTCGATAGGCCACCATGCTAACGGATTTCTTGATCATTAACTACCCCTCAACTTATAACGTGGTCCTAGGGAGGCCCTCAATGAACAACCTGGATATGGTCATCTCCACCAAAACACTCATGATCAAATTCCCGACCCCTAATGTGTAAGACCCGGAATTTCATTTCCCTGGAAGAAATAGTGTTTCCAGATGAATAGTGATTTCATGTGAATAGTGTTTTTGAGTGAATAGTGATTTTCGGGAAAAGGAAGGTTTCCTTAAGTTTCGTGAAATAAAAAATTTTTCGGTGAATAGTGTTCTCGGTGAATAGTATTCGCGTGAATAGTGATTTTCGGAAAAATGGACCCTAGATATCAAAAGCTCCAGAATATGAATTAGAGTTATTAGAAGCTGAAGCGGAGTAAAGATGAGTTCGTTTGAGTGGATTTTAAAGGTTCCGAATATTTATTGATAAAAATATCCTCGTAGGAAACGTTGTGAATTTTACTGAGTTTATAGCCGATTGAATTTTTTTCAAAGCATGGAATTGGAAGGTAAGACATCCAATTAGAGTATTGTATGGTCAATTTCATGATAGGATGATCATGGAATATTTTTGGGATTTATTGGTGTTAAGTAAGGATTAAAATTTAAAGTTAAATATATCATCAAATGTGTATGAAAGGATATGTATTAAAGAAGCACAATCCATGTGCTTGGATGAGAGCCAATGAGGTTAAGACATATTTAAGTCAAAAAGTAATTGATTAGTTGAGATCAAATTAATAAATAGCATGAGTTGTTAGTATTGAGTTGGATGAAATAAATTAACCAATCAAAGGTATTCATTTCAACTAGTGGCATTGAGGTGATTTTAGAGTTAATTAATGGCAATTTTGGCATGGAATAAGTGTGAATATTTAAGTAAAAGCATGATGTATGATTGGAGGATGAATAAGTCGGTTGGACAAGCTGAAATCGTGTCAGATCTGAACCGAGAGAAAGAGAGAGGGAAACCGTGAGAATAGAAGCAAAGCCGAGAGGGAGAGATAGAGGGCTGGAGCGTGAGCAGATCTGGAAAAAGAAGAAGAAGTCTGCAGCCGTGAAGAGGGAGAAGCAGACGTGAAGAACAAGCTGCTCCTATGAGACCCAAATCAGAACCGAAAAGAGAGAGGGCTGGACGTGAGAAGCTGGAGCCCTGAGGAAGAAGCAGAAAATTTGCAGGTCGTGGAGGAGGAGAAGAAGAAGAAGAAGAAGAGGTGATCTAACCTTGTAACCTCTCAATTTCATCCATCTTTATCAAGAAAAATGAGAGTAAGTGAAAGACTAGTTTATGTTTAATTGATAGACTTTTAAGTTAATGAATTATTTGAGGTTTTGATGAGTTATATGAACAAAAATCAAGGTTGATCTTCATTAATCCATGCTTGGAAAGGAAGAAGAGGATTAAGGAACTTTGGATTAAAGATTTGAGAGGTAAGGGTTAGGGTTTGTTGAATATAAATTGATGAAATCAATTTATGTTTAGTTCAAGGTTGTGGTTATGTTGATTGAAAGGAAATCTTGAAAAGAAAAGCAAAGAATTAAGTTAGTGAATAATTATATTAATGCTTGAGCAATTGTTGTTTTCATATATGTTGAGATTGCTTTAAATAATTAAATGTGTTGAATCTAAAGTGAATAAATTGTGGATAGTTAAATGAGTTTAGATATAAAGAGTTTGGGTTAGAAAGTGAGTGGAAGATTTTCAAGGATATAATATGATTATGTATTGATGTATGAGATTGTAATGAAGTGAAATTGTAATATCTTTTGAATCCTAAACCAAGATTCTTGGTTGGAGTATATTGTAGGAGAGTCTCAAGAAGCGAAAAGGAGTGTTAGAGAGGTGGTGAAGAAATTAGAAGTGACTTGTGAGTGGTTTTATTTTTAAAGCATTTATGAATTTAATTCATAAGAATTGAGTTATTTAATTATTGTTTTAGTAAAAGAGGTTATTATGCAATTTTCAAGTTATTTTAGCATGTTACATATTTTATATGAGTTGCATGAATATTTTCATTAAATTGCTATTATGAGCATTTGAGTATTAAAGCAATTTAGTATATTGAGTAATTATACTCGAGAATTTTTACATGCTAAAGTTATATATAAACGATAGGCTTCGGCCTTAGAAAAGTAAGTTTTATTCCAAGAAATCAAAGAAAAGAAAAGTAAGAGTTTTATTATGAAAAGATTTTAGATGCCTTGGGTTTACCCTAGCCCCAGTTAAGTGCCCAGTGGAGTACCCTATACGTGTACGGTAGATGTGAGAAAGTCACTAACCAAGAGTGGAGTCTGGACGACTCCTCAGAGAGAGAGTCAGTTGAGTCACCCTCTGCACGTATAAGGGTAGTGTAGATTAGACCGATTGCGAGAGAATAATGCGCGCCCAGAGTTTACGCATCGGCAACTACACATGGCAGATTCCTTCATTCCTAGTGGCATGCGAGAGAGTTATGCTGCTACGACAGGAGTAGTTTCCCTGGGTTGCCCTTGGCGAGATAAAAGAGAAAATCACGTCCATAGACGTGAAGTTTATTAAAGTAGAAGTTGTTTCCAGTTTTCAGAGCTAAAGAAAGATTTATAAGAATTACTCAGTTTTGTAATTTTTATAAATGTATAGAAAGATTATTAGTTTACAAAGTATTGTGAGTAGAAATCTCACCTCACCAAGTGTAGTATCATTAAAGTTTATTTAATGATTATTTATATTTATTAAGTTGTTGTAATTAAATTGCATATTTTTGTTCTATCAATATTCTATTATATGAGTTTTAAGTTAAGTATGTGTTTATGTAATGAATTATCGAGAATTAACGTTTTTAGGCGTATCGCCTTAAAAACGAGTTTACTTAAGAATATTGAGAAAAAGAATTTTTATACGCCGATGGTTTACCCTAGCCCCAGTTAAATACCCAGTAGAATGCTCCATACGTGCATGGTAGATGTGAGAAAATACTAACTAAGAGAGAGAGAGTCAGTTGAGCGACCCTCTGCACGTATAGGGTAGTGTAATTCAAACCGATTGCGTAGGGGTAACGCGTACCCAGAGTCGCGCATCGGTGACTGCATCGGGTAGATTCCCTGATTCCTAGTGGCTAGCTAGAGATTTATGCGGCCACGACAGGAGTAGTTTTCCCTGGGTTACCATCAAGGTGAGAAATAAGAAAGTTTTCGAAAGAAATTCAAATTGAATTTCAGAAACAGTTGTATTTGAAAAACTAAAAAGTATTTCAGAAAAATACTTTAGTTTATGAAATGGTTTAAGGTTTACCTCACTGAGTTTTATACTCACCACCCTATTTCGTATTTTATGAAAATCCTCCCCAGGTGCAGGGACGAGCTGTCAACCGGAAGAGGCTCCATTAGACACGTAAGTGGCCTGACGCAACAGCATCACTGCATAGGTTTAGTTTAAAAGTATATGTCATGCATTCCACGCACTCTTAATGAGTATTCGTAAATTATATTTTGAGTTGTATATAGTACTTTGTATTTATAAAATTAAGTTTTTGATAAATTAAATTATCTATTTGTCTTGAATAAAATAGAAATATATTTATGGATTTCACATTGAAATGTTTGTGGTTGGATTATGAAAATATATTTGAGGGCCTGAGGCCCAGTAGTAGAGAAATGTTTGTTATAGAAGTGTTAAATTTTGAAATTTACAGGGTGGCATGTTTGAAAAACAGCCGTTATGCTGCCCAAATTTTTATAAATCCGTTTTATAAATATTCAAAATAAAAAGAAAAATTTTCTCACGTTTCCGCATTAACAGAAAGTTTCAAAAAGTAAACGGCGTAGCTTTACGAGAACCTTCCAGTTGGATCAGATATCCGCTGGAGGGCTACTGTAAAGCGGCCGGCAAGCCTAGTAAGGAGAGGGGCTTGTCATAATGGGATAGGATGCATCCGAGGAGAACAGCACTTGGCCAGACGCTGTTATGAGGATGCTATGAAAATGGGGGTTTAGGAAAAAAAGGTAAATATGGTTTCAGATGTAAGCCTTATCTTCGATTTTAGACTTTCTAGTGTTATAAGCTAGATAATAGAATGAGAATGTTAAACTTCATCAATATTATTCTAGTGAGTAATATTAGAGTGCTAGTAGAGTTTTTAGAAACTAATTAATTCTAATAGTAAAATAAATTTAAAATAAGGGAAAAATTGTCATTGTTCTAAATTATAGTTCTATGTATGTGTAAGTGTGATTAGAATAAACTAGTGTGGCAATTGTGAAATTTATAAAAGTAGTAAAGATATCATGGAAGTTAAGCAAAATTGGAAGATATTTTGGTTAAATTTTAGGAAATAGCATGACATGTAAATAAGTATCAAACTTTGAGGGCAAATTCATAAGTGAAGCCTATATATATGAGTGTTGGTTTCAACACTTAGTGAAAAATGGAAGCAAAATAGATAGTGAGAGGGAGAGAGTGGGACGACAATAGGAGGGGAGGAAGAATCAAGTCACTTCCAAGCTACTTTGACACACCAAATCAAAATCCTAGGGTTATTCAAGCTAGAAGAACAAGATTAAAGGGAGATTGAGGTAATTTATCTTGATTTCTTCCATGAATGATAGTAGTTGGGTGGTATAATATGATGACGGATTTAATTGTTTTCTTGTTGTGTTATTGATGGAATCTTGAAGTAAATCAAGATTAGAGTCCTGAATTATCAAGAAAGGAAGTAGATTTGACAAAAACTATGTATGAAATGCTAGTTAAAATGTATATGGATGAAATCCTAAGTAGTGATTAAAGTATATTTATAGCAAAATTTCTTGTAGATTAAGTGTTTGGTAAATTGTCTAAAAGAATTGACAATGAAAAGCTTGAAAAAGTGAAAGAAGTAAATTGTTGGGTGTTTTAGGGTGGTTCAACTATAATGGGAGAATATGTGATTTCTTTGAACTTTGATACATATGAGCATGAATTAATGAATATTAGATGCTATGAAATCACTTGGAAATAATGGAATTGAAAAATGAAAAGAGATAGTTCAAGAATGTTGTTTAGGCTAGATGAAGGGAATTATTGGTTACTATGCAATGTCATTTCATCTTTGTATTTTCGCATAGTAAATGATCATAATTAAGCATATATAAGTCTAAGAATCATAGTAACAAACAAATTGAGATTAGAATGTAAAAATGATAGATTTTGACACGAAAAAGTGTCGAAAAATAGGGATATTTCATAGGTTTTGCCCCTCTATAGTTGGAATTTTTCAAAACCATTTTATGGGTGATCTAAGTGAGAGATAGAGAGATGATCCAAGCGAAATTAGAAGCGAAATAGCCCATGGAATGGGCTATGAACAATATTTTGTCAAAATTCGTTCCAGGCCTCTGAAAATTATACGGACTGTATGGGGATGTTCCTAGGGGTATATAAGTTAAAATTTTGCAAAGAAACCGGAATTAGAAAGCTTCGGTTAAGTAGAGTCTAGAAGGAAAGGTTGTAGTAAAAAAGGGGTGTTTTAAAAAGTCTTTAATGTTAAAAGCAATGTGTGTAACTTTGTATAGCACATTGTGGCATATTTTAAATAAGAGTATGTTGTGTACGTGACACGCAAACTAGTGGAGCGAAGGAGACTCATTAAAGCCTTCTAACAAGTTTGGAATCGAGGTAAGTACTGCTCACTTACACTATTTCAATTCTAGTTGAAATATAAATATGTATTGTCAAAAAGGAATTGGTGAAACGAATTTCAAAATCTAAGTTAGTATCTTTATGTAAAAGATCCATATATCGGATTCAAAAATGAAAATTGAGACTAAAGCATTTAAAAAATATTTGAATTTAAAGTTCAATTAAAGGGAAGTATGGATAGAAGATATCCCGGTGGTTAATGAGTTTCCAGATGTGTTCCCAGATGATCTTCTTGGATTACCCCTAGACAAGGAAATTGAATTTGAGATTAATTTGACTCCGAGAACAGCGCCCATTGCTAAAGCACCGTACAGAATGGCATCCATTGAATTAAAAGAATTGAAGGTTCAGTTAGAAGAATTGGTGGATAAGGGTTTCGTCTGATCGAGTGTATCTCCTTAGGGAGCACCAGTGCTGTTTGTCAGAAAAAAAGGATGGAAGTATAAGATTGTGTATTGATTATCGTGAATTGAATAAAGTGACGGTACATAATCAATACCCACTCCCGAGGATAAATGATTTGTTTGATCAGCTTCAGGGGGCAAAGGTGTTCTCCAAGATAGATTTGCGATCCGAATACCATTAGTTGAAGATTAAGAGTGACGATGTCCATAAGACTGCTCTTAGGACACGCTATGGATGTTATGAGTTCTTGGTTATACCTTTTGAACTAATCAATGCATCAGCTACATTCATGGATCTAATTAATAGGGTATTCCATGAATTCCTAGATAAGTTTGTGATAGTGTTCATAGACGACATCCTAGTATATTCAAGTAGTAGAGAGCAGCATGTTGAGCATCTGAGAGCAGTGTTACTGAAATTAAAGAAGCATGAGCAAAATTGCCCAACCTATGGTCTGGAGTTAGCTGCTATGGTGTTTGCATTAAGGATCTAGAGACATTATTTATACGATGTTCCATGTCAAATATTCATAGATCATAAGAGCCTCCAGTATTTGTTTACTCAAAAAGAGTTAAACATGAGGTGGAGAAGATGATTAGATTTGATTAAGAACTACAATTGTACCATAGAGTATCATCCTAGAAAAGCGAATGTAGTAGCAGATGCCTTGAGCAGAAGACCTACCAACTCAGTGTGGCACTTAAGAGCAGGGTACTTTCCGTTGTTGGTAGAGATGAGATCTTTGAGAGTCAAGTTGGAAACAACGGATACAAGTGCACTGCTAGCTACATTTCAAGTGAGGTCGGTACTGGTAGATCATGTCCAGGAGTTATAGATTAAGGATCCTCAATTAATCATGATTAGGCAGGAGGTAGAGTCAGGTCATAAAGACGAGTTTTCAGCACGAGATGATGGTACCCTAGTTATGGGATGGAGACTGTGTGTACCTGACCTGATAGAATTTTTTTTTTAAAAAAAAAAAGATCGTAGAGGAAGCCCACTCCTTGGCCTATGTTATGCATCCATGAAGTACTAAGATGTATCGTACCTTAAAAGAACATTACTAGTGGAAAGGTATGAAGAGGGAGATAGCTGAGTATGTATCCAAGTGTTTGATATGTCAGCAGGTTAAAACAGAACACCAGAGACTAGCAGGACTTACTCAGCCACTCCTTATTGCTAAATGGAAATGGGAGAACATTACTATGGATTTTGTAGTAGGATTTCCGTGAAGTCGAAATGGATATGATAGTATATGGGTAATAGTAGATCGACTTATGAAGTCAGCCTATTTCCTACCCATCTGGAGTATATATTCCCTGGACAGATTAGCCAGGTTGTATACCGATAAGATCAAGATTAGTTAGGATAGATTGAAAGTCATCCAAGATCGATAGAAAAGCTACGCAGATAAGCGTAGGAAAGATTTGGAGTTTTAGGGTGGAGATAAGGTATTCCTGAAAGTATCACCATAGAAATGGATCATCCGGTTTGGATGATGTGGTAAGTTAAGTCCACGTTATATTAGGCCCTATGAGGTGATCGGCAGAATGGGAAAAGTGGCATATAAACTTGAGTTGCCAACAAAGTTGTCCAAGATGCATAAGGTATTTCATATCTCGATGCTCTGCAAGTATTTACTAGATCCTTCACATATTTTAACAGACCAACCGATGGAGCTTAAAAAGAACCTATCATATGAAGAAGTACCAGTTTAGATTCTTAATAGAAGAGAGCAGGTTCTTCGTAATAAGATCATTCCATCGGTAAAAGTGTTGTGAAGGAATCATGCAGTAGAAAAAGCCACTTAGGAGCATGATGAGCAAATGCGCAATCAGTATCCGCAACTATTTGAGTCAGATATGTTTATCTAAATTTCGAGGACAAAATTTTTTCAAGGAGGGGTGAATTGTAGAACCCAGAATTTCATTTCCATAGGAGAAATAGTATTTTCTAGATAAATAGTATTTTCGGATGAATAGTATTTTTAGATGAATAGTAATTTTATGTAAATAGTATTTTTGAGTGAATAGTGATTTCCGAGAAATAAAAAATTTCCCCAAGTTTCGTGAGATAAAAATTTTTTTGTGAATAGTATTTTCGGGTGAATAGTATCCGTGTGAATAGTGATTTTCGAAAAATTGACTCCAGACATTATAATCCCTGGAATAGGAATAAGAGTTATTAGAAACTAAAACTGAGTAAAAATGAGCCCGTTTAAGTGGATTTTAAGGGTTTTGAATATTTATCCATAAAAATACCTTCGTTGGAAAGGTTGAGAATTTAGTGAGTTTAAACCCAATTGAATTTTTTTTTAAAAAGCATAGAATTGAAAGTTAACACACCCAATTAGAGTATTGCATGGTCAATTTGATGATAGGATGATTATGAAATATTTTTGGAATTTATTAGTGTTAAATAAGGATTAAAATTTAAGTTAAATGAATTATTAAGTGTGCATGAAAAGATAATCATTAAAGAAGCACAATCCATGTGAAGTTTGATTAACCAATGATGTTGTAACACATTTAAGTCAAAAAGAGACTAATTAGTTGCAAAGAAATTAAAAGTAGAGTGATTTGGTTGGTGATTAATTGGATTGAATTGTTTGACCAATCAAATAATTTAGTTTATAATTAATGGCAATTGTAGGATTTTAGAGATAGTTAGAGGTTCTTTTTGTCAAGTAAAAGTGGGCTCTATATAAGTGAATGCATGAGAGAGTGAAACAAGAGATAAGATTCGGTCAAATAGAGAGCAAACGTGAGAGAGTGAGCTGAACCGTGAGAGAGCAGATGTGAAGCAAGTTGAAACCGTAAGGAAGTGCAGCCGTGAAGGAAGAAGAAGAAGAAGAGATCCTAGGTCTACCTCCCTCTCTGTCTGGGGGTAAACCAGGAAGATCCACACGTCTGGAAACTCCTTAACCATGGGAATATCCTCTATCCAAGCCTCCCTCTTGGTCGTATCTATCACATAAGCCAAATAGCCTGCATACTGTTTCCTCATCATATTTCTAGCTGTAATGGCTGATATGATACGAGATGGAAGGATTTTGCGTTCCCCTCGGAATACTACATCCGACTCCAGCTGTGTACTAAGCCTGACTTCCTTTCAGAAGCAATCCACAGTGGCATGATGCATGGCTAACTAATCCATGCCTAGTATGATATCAAAATAATGTATGTCTAACAAAATCAAACTAACTAGAAAGGCTCTACCCCCAATCACTATGTCACTATCTCTGTAAATACTCTTCGCTACTAATGTGTCTCTAGTAGGATAAGCTACTATCATACTGCACTCTAAAGGCTCTAACTCCACACTAGTCTGCCGAGCAAAATCTTTAAAAACAAAAGAGTACGTAGCTCCAAGGTTTATCAAAGCATATGCATCAATACCAAAAGTTGTCACTGTACCTATCACCATATCGGGTGTAGCCTGAACATCCTATTATGTCACTACAAACACCCTAGCCTATGCATGTGGTCTCTCTGGTTGCTTTCTAGGTGGGGCGCCTCTACCTATACCTCTGCCAAACTAATTAGGAGTCTCTAGTCCTCTCATCTGTGAACCCCTTCTGTCTTGAGATTGACCTCTATTGGTCTATCCTTAAGTCACTGGTCTTGCCTCACCACTATCCCCAATGGCTCTCTGCGAGCATTCCTTCATATAGTGTCCTTCCTGACCACAGTGATAGCAACCTACGGTACCCATATGACACTCTCCTCGGTGGAATCTACCGCATTTCTTACACAACCCTGATTTACTCTAGATACCACCCCTTCCCTGGGAACTTGATGGTGGCCTTACAGAACCCTAACTCGATGTTGCTCCGTGACTCTACTGCTTACTACCAGACCACCTAGGTTTGCCTCAAGTTCTAGGGACCTTACTGGAATCCCTTGAGTGCCACCATGAACCTTGACCACGCTTTTTTCTCTATCTTCGATCTCTATCACTCTGCACAGTCCTCTTTACCTTCAAGGTTGCCTCTATTAGCCGTTCATACTATCGGTGCTCTGCGACTACTACATATGCCTTAATCTTTGGATTTAAGACTTGTTTGAACTTATGACACCTATTCATTTCATCATCAACTATAAATGGTGCCATTGGTGACAACTCGATGAACTTTTTCTGGTATTCCTCAACTATCATATCACCTTGCACCAAGCTATAGAATTCTTCTATTTTGGCATCCTTATACAGCATTGGGTATAATTTCTCATTAAAATCTTCCTTAAATTTCTCCCATGTGATCGGAACAACCACTCTCCTCTTTAAAAAGTCTCACCAATCCCTAGTAGAAGCCTTTAGTAAGAATGAAGAAATAGATACTTTCTGGGGATTAGTACACTCCATCTGCTCCAACACCCTCTCAGTGTTGTCTAACCACTCAATTGTAACCTTCGGGCCTCCCAACCCGTCATAAGCATCAGTACCTAATTTTCGCACCCTCTCTACACTAGCACTTGGTACGCACAACCTCAAACCCTGTATAACCTAAGCCAATCTCTCTATCGAATACAAGTCAGGCTTTACTGTGGGTGGCTCCAATTAGCCTCTGGTTGTAGATCATTCACCAATTCATTTACTTGCTCCTCAATCTCTAGTGGAATAGGTGGAGCCTCAGCTGCGGTTCTTCACGTGCGGGGACAACCGACACGACGCATGACTTAACTACTCTTAAAACATGCTAACTGTCATGTAATACACAATGCCTGAAAATGCAAAGAAAATGCTCTGATACCACTTTATAGGGACCTGTCCCAAATCCCCCTGTGGAACTTGATGAGAGTCTTGTAATACCCCGACGGAACTTAGTCGAATTCTCACTCTAGCTCGAAAGGGCTCTGTGGAGGTACCACTCTCACTTTAAATTTCTTTTCTAATAGAACAAGGATGGAAACTTTTTCTTTTTAGTGTATGTTTGCAAAATAAGGTTATTAAAAATTTTGGTAGCACAACGACTTTTTTCTAACAATTCCCTACAAAAAGTTTATAGAAAATCTATACACTTCTATATTGACCAAATTCTCAACTTTTGGACCTCAGGCTCCCTTTTCCTTTTTCCACAATCAACCACAACCATGCTTTCAGTTTAAAAATACAACTTGAAAGTCATTTAACTTACACAAAAGCATAATGTATACAAAGTGTTTAAAACATTTGAGCTTGAGTTGAGATTAAACTCAACCGCCTACGTACTCCAACTCAATGGAGATCAAAGCTCTCTAGTTCATCATCTTTTTTTTATTATTATTATTTTGGGTACAAAAACGTAAACTACAGAAGTATATGCCTTCCAAAATAGAATTTACAAAATATGCATTAAATGTTAAGTGGTCATGCATGTATATAACATTTCAAAAGTATTCAAGTGCAATATGATCATGTCCTCAGCCCACTGACACGTCCAATGGAGTCCTTTCCGTTTGATGGCTCACACCTGCACCTGGGAAGGATTTTTCAAAAATATAAAAAGAGTGGTGAGTATTTTAACTCAGTGAGTGGGTAAATAAGTGGGTAAACTTTTAAACTATGATATTTGCTTTCTAATTACATACATCCTTCCAAAATAATTTGAAATTTCTTTCTAATGTATATAAAACTATAAAACTAGCATTTAAGTAATAGTGCTCGAAATCTAGTAATAAATTTCATAAAGCATAAATTTTCTTGTTTTCTAAACTTCACTTCTATGACATGCTTTTCTTTCTAAAGTTTGCCTTACAAGGTGACCTAGGGAAACTTATTCTTACATGACGGTACGTCTACAAGTCACTAGAATTAGGGAAAGCTACTATGTGTAGTCGCAGATGCGGGAACTCTAGGATCATGATTCCCCCCAGTATCAGACAGATCTACACTACTATATACATGCAAAGGGTGACGCACTGACTCAACCCTTCAAGTTAGTGACTCTCCCCACCGTCTTGCCATACACATATAGGGTACTTCGGCTATGTAAGCTAGGGCTTAGGGTAAACCAAGAACATTTAAAATCCTTTCAATATACTTAAAATCTTGCATACACTAGGCATGAAAGTATACACTAGGTAAGTTAGGGCTTAGGGTAAACCAAAGACATTTAAAATCCTTTCAACATACTTAAAATCTTGCATACACTAGACATGAAAGTATATTGATTTAACTATTTAATATTCTTTTCTCTAATATATGGTTTACAACCAAAATATTATTTTTGTAAGGCAAAAGGTTAAAACTTTACAAATAACCTTAGCATGTCTCTTTTCTGCATGTACTTCACTCAAACATACTAAATTGCTTCACTACTAAAATATATACATTTATTACTGTCGACGTGATTTTCTGATCGATGAGAATTCAATGCCCAATACTTGCAATCAATATGAAACAACACAAAAACGAAGAACAAAACAGAAAATAGAAAGGCAAGAACAGAAACTGTACACAGATTTTACGTGATTCAACGAGTGCGCCTACGTCAACGATTGTCTCTCAATAATCTGGCAGAGTGATAGTATATTATTGCTTGTATCCTCCCTTTTACAATGATTTTAGCCCCTATTTATAGAGGAAGAGATGTTACAGTTTTTGAAGAATTAAAACAGGTAAAGAATTTCATAATAAGTGTACTTCCTAATCGGTTGGAGCAAAATCAAGAAACAGCCTCGTATATCTCGAGATCACGTTGACTGAATTTGAATTTGAATTAACTTCCGTTTCTGATGAGAGAATCACAATCAAATCGGGTAACTGCCTGTTCTGGAATATTTTGCATTAACTGGTCACTAGGCGAGCTGTTACTGCCATGAGCGACCTCGAGCTGGACCTCGCTAAATAACGAGGGATGCATAGGGCGAGCTACATAACGGTCTGTAGCCAAGCTGTGAAGCGAGCTAACTGATGTGAGCTATAGAGCTCGCTGGGCTTAAAGTTGATAACTATGTCTTGTCTGCTGGGCCTTCTCATTAGGCTGACTTGTTGGGGGGCTTGTGTCAAGCTTTTACTAGGCCAATTGCTTGATCCAGAAAATACACATAACAATTACGTAAATTTAAAACTTATATGCATCATTAGAAAATGTTAACATGCTAAAAGTTTTATCAATTCAATATAATAAATTGAATACTATAATAAACATTTGCAATTATCAATTATCAATTTATAAAACTCATAAAAGCTTTAAAAATAAACACACTCACAACTTGTTATCCAAACTAGCAAACCACTCCTTCAAGCCCTTCTTTAGCTCTTCACTCCCCCTACACTTAATTACAAGCATAATTCTCACTTAGAACTCATACATGCATCAAGCTATTAAACTCAAATTGAATTTAAATTACTATGTACATCATAATTTACATACTTGGCATAAAATTATACTAACATTATGGCCTTGTGCAAATTTGCTTCACTCCTATTTTCTTTTCATTTTCTTCGTGCAAATTTGCTTAACTACATGCATAACCTTGTGAAAACATATCAAGTAATTAAATTTTCACTTTGAACACTGTCGATGTTGATTTCTGATCGACGAGAGCTCAAAACCCAATACCTACAATCAATAGAAATAGAACAGAAAACACACAAGAAAGTAGAAAAGCCAAGAACAAAAAGCAACATAAAGTTTTTAATGTGGTTCAGCCAATAAGTCTACGTCCACGACTGTCTCTTAATAATTCGGCAGAGTGACAGTATAGTATTTCTTGTGTATATGTGTTACAATAGATTTTGGTCTCTATTTATAGAGAAAAGGCGTTACAATTTAGGTAGAGATAAAATAGGAAAAGAATCTTGAATTAATTACACTTCCTAATTGGTTAGAGTTAAATTAGGAAACTATTCCGTGAAATCCGAGATAACATTGACTGAGTTCAAATTTGAATTAACTTCCAATTCTGATAGAAGAATCACGATCAAATCAGGTCATTATCTTTTCTGGAAGATTTCCTTGTCTAACTGTTTATTGTACGAGCTAGAGCCTGTCTTGGATGACCTCGACCTAAACCCTGCTCTGAGTAACGAGCTAGATGCATAGCGAGCTGAGAGCTCAAAGCTCAATCCTACGAGCTGGATGTAGCGAGCTGTGAGCTGGATGCTGAGATCTGAGAGTTGAGACCTGAAAGCTAAGAGCTGAGAGCTGATACCTGAGAGTTGAGAGCTCATCAGCGAGCTAAGAACTGAGAGCTGGGTTCATTCTTTGGATCTTAGGCTTTGTCTATTAGATCAACCCTTTTGGTCAGTTCATTAGACTTTTAGCAGCCCATTTATCCAGCCCAAATTATACCCACAACAAACACCAAAATGTCATATTGACCGAAATTGCACATAAGAGCATCCAATCTAATTCTTTCATTTTGATGACTACCATAGGCATTAAAATCACACCAACATTGCTCTAATGCCCTAATATCAACTTAATCTAAGTTTTTTTTGCAAAATTGCATAAAACCCTAGAATACATACCTTGATCACTTCCTTGCCTAATTGGCTGCTTTTGTGTTTTCATTCAATTCCATACTTGAATATAATATAATCTACTTTCAAACATGCCAAAAATTACATAAACTTATCAAGTTATCATACACCAAAGAAAACGTCACAACACCATAGAAAATCACTTACTTACTAATTTCTCTTCACTTTCTTTACTCAAGTTTTTGCCCTAACACTCACTTAGTGAAGATAAATCAAGTTTGGCATCAAAAAGGGAGTTAAACTTTTCTTGCTCTTCTCCTTCTCTCCTTGGTCGAACCTTGCTCTTGTTCTCTCTTAATTTTCTTTTCAATTTTTCTTACCAAATCATGCATAATTCACTTTATATAGTCCTCCCATTAATTGACCAAAATGCCCTTAAATTATTTCCATAATGTCAAACAAATCCTTAGTTACAAATAATGGCATTTGATTCGTCCATAGTCTAGCTAATCATTAAACTAACTAAATCCCACCAATCTTTAGTTGCATGACAACTAGCTTGTCACTTTAATGGATTCCATGTGGCATTCTCTCATTGATCCATTTTGTTTCACGTGGATTGTACTTTTTGCTAGTTTTCATTTCATGTAATACTCACATATAATCCATATGTGCTTGAATTTGAAAATGTCTACTTTACCCTCTAATAAATTTAATTCTCATTCATGTCTAAAAGTCCATTTTGCCCTTCAATGCATTATATTCATATTCTAGCCTAAATAAATTCCCAAAATATTCTATGATCATTAAATCTTCAAATTGACCATGTAATACTCTAATTTGGTACTTTATCTCTCAATTTAATACTTAAAAAAAAATTTCAAATGGGTGTAAAATCATCGGTACCCATTATTTTCCAAAAAGATTATTTTTATCCAATAAACTTCAGATGACTTAAAACCTATTCAAATGAACTCATTTTCGTTTCATTTCAATTTCTTTTAACTCTAATACTTATTCCAAAACTTTTAATTTATAGGGTCCACTTTTTTAAAATGATTATTCATGCTAACACTATTTATCCGAAAATATTATTCATCGAAAAATATAAATTAACAAATTTTCATTAAAAAAAAAAAAAGAAATTTTAGGTTTCACACTTTGAAAATAAATTTTCAATATTTCAAGGTATGAATTTAAACATAACACATGAAATCATTATAAATGGAAATATAATCATATCGAAATATTTTGAAAGGACACTCATCTTTTCCTAACTTACGATAAAGCACAAAGATCAAAGGAAGGGTTCCCTCACCTTCACTTAACCTATACATTTTCATATTCTCTTTTTAGGCAACATCACAATCAAGTTTATTCGCATATACTTTCTATTCGAAATTTTTAATACCTAAGCGTATAAAACACCTCAAATGAAGTCTAATTCATATCAATGCATTAAACATATCCTTGCATTATCTTGACTCATATTAGCCGAATCTTCACCAAACTTTTACATCATCAATTTCATTCAATTTTCTCATCATAACCATGCTCAAATATATGCAAAATGGTGCCAAATCAAGTCAAATTCATAAAACTCCCACTTAAGCAATAAAACAAGGTTTGGTCATGAGGTGTGTCCTATGACATCCAATGGATTTCTTTTCAATTTTATGTTAATTTCACCATCAACATAACCTACAAAATCATCAAAACATCCAAAAACAATGGTCTATCACTTTAAGGTACCTACGGTCGAAACATAGCAAATGGATATATCATACTTTTACTTCTCATTTCGACATCATAACTTGACATTTTAACATATTTACATGCATGAAAACTAGTTAAATAACTTAAATTCAAATTGGACCATTTAATCTCTATTGGCTCTGAATCATTTTCCAACACAACACCAACATTTCTTCAAGTTTTACACTTAAATTTACATTAAAATCACATCTTATCTCATGACAAGGCAACCAGTGTCTTAAACAATATTAACTTAAATTTAAATCCAAAAGTCATCTTCACTAGTAAGCTTACCAATTGCTCTTGAACTACTAGCCTGATTTTTCCACAAATTTGAGATCTCAAATCTCTAGATCCATACATAAAAATCACAAATAAATTATTAGGAACCATTGATTTAAATATTTACACATACAAGTCATGGAAACTTGAATCTTATCACTTAAAATCAACTTGTTATTGATGGATTTCATTCTTAGGCTTGGATACACCCTTTGTATGACTTAAAAACCACTCAAAAATGGTCTCAAAATCATCAATTGTAGTTGTTGTCGTCTGGTTTTCCTCTCTAGACCGTAGCTCCCCTTCCATCCCATAAAATTTGCTCTTTGTTCTTCAACTTGAATTCATCTCATGTCAACTTTATATAGTCTTTAATTGCTCCAACAATTGCCCCCAAACTAAGTTTAAATCTACAAGATTTTCATTAGTTTGGCTTGGAGACTTTTAATTGGTTGAAATATAAAAATAATTCCAATTCTAACCAATTCCATTTCATTTCAACCAAATGATAACTTTTTTTTGTTTTTAGCCTAATTTGTCTCCATGTGCTATTCTTATCTTATTTTTACATGCCAACATATGCATTTTCATGCTTTCTTTCTCCCTTTTCACACCACACACACATATCTCACGCCACTTTCATACTTTCTCTCATATTTTATAATTTCCTAAAATGCCCTTTATACATGTTTTTTACCAATCAATAAAATCATGCCCCTTTTTGGTAATTTTTTTGGCCCTAGCTGCATTTTGAGCCTCAATTAATCAATCACCATATCAAGTCTCGTATTCGAAATTATCTCCGGTCTATCCAGAAATTCTACTGTAACTCAATTAACATATCCCGCCATTTTAAATTACTTTATTATCTTGTAAACAAGGGCATACTTTATACAGTATATGTACAGTGCAAGAATCAAAAGGGTATATTACACTATAAAAACATCTACAATTTTAAAAGTGTAATCTTAGGTTTTTAGTGGAGCAACTTTAAAATTAATAATAGTGAATTATTTAATTAAAGAGTTTAATTAATAATCTTCATGTCATTGGAGCTCAAAACTGTAAGTCTATCGAGTCCCTTTGATAACTCTTTTTACTATAAGAAACGTGTTTATAGAATATTGTAATTGGACTGTCCAAGTACATTTGTTACATTAGTAGCAAAATAAGTGTTCACTTAATTTTTTTAATAATACTGATTATTCAAAATTATTTAATAATTAATTAGTTAATTATTAATTATGAATTAATAATTATTTAATTAATTTTATAAGAGGTCTTGAATCGATTCTCAATAGTGACTATGGTTTAAATTAATTATGAATTAATTTATTGGAGGTCACAAGTTCAATTCTAGAATATAACATGAATTGTTATATGGGGCAAAAGTTTAATTTTAATAAACATGGGGTTCAATGTTAATTTTGATTAATGAAACCCTAATTGTTGCTTATAAAAGGAAAAGAAATAATTTTCTTTTTAGGAGTTTTTGGTTATACTGTACATATATTTGAGAAACATAAAGATTTTTTTTTTTTTTTTACAATAAACACAGAGAACAAGAATTTGTGTCTTTGTTCTCTGTATAATCAAAATCACACACTTACCTCTTATAAGCATTTATTTGATTTTCTTTTTAGAAAAGAAATTAAAAGTAAGTATAGTTCTATACAATTGTGCACACTCACTTATTTTTTGGTATAGAGTGTAGAGATATATCAAGAAAGGCAAAATGACGAGATTTTCATAGAGATTAATACAAAAGGTAAAAATTCGATCTTTATTTAGTTTTATAATTTTATTTCACTGTTTATGAATTCTAGGTTCTTGACTTTTGTTAAAAAAAAAAAAATTTAAACTCAGTGTTATGCAAATTCTTATTTATAACAAAAACAGTTGTTTTTTTTTTTCCCCTTTCAATTGGTATAAGAACTTTGGTTCCAATAAAACAGTGATTTTAAAATAATATGTTTTGTATTAATTTGTATGTCATTGAATATGCACTGATATGTTTTATTTGATTATAATGTGATATATTTTGTATTCATATTTAATGAATGGGGTTTGCATGGATTGATCGTTAATTGTATGGTTCTTTGACTAGTTTTAATTTGATTAATTTTGTTAGCCGTATGTGGCATTTATTTATCTATTGTAATTCATAGTTTTAAGGTTTCAATTTTCTGAAGATTTGCTGCAGAATTTGCACCAAAAGTTGCGATTGTATACGGAATCATTTTAACAAAAATTGATGTGCAATTGGTGCAAAAGTTGCACCCAATTTGATGCAAAATTGCACCAAACAGTGTCATGTGCATTGGATGCGCAAGAAGAACAAAACAGGTGTGTGCAACTAGTTGGTGCATCTGCTTGGTGCATTCGGCTGGGACAGCAATTCGAAGGCCTGTGCGGATTGGTTTTGAACCAGTTGGATGTGTGGTCGAAGTAAGATTGCACTGACCAGGTCTGGTTCGGCTGGACAGCAACGCGACCGGCTGTGCGGACTGTTTGTGAACCAATTTCGTTGACTAGTGACTGCAGCAGTTTTGGTGCTCTGGTTGCTGCGTTCGAAGGCTGGTTTTGAACCACGTTTGTGATCCAGTTCTGGTGCAGGTCTGTGCTGTTGAAGGCAGCAGCAAATGGTTGCTGCAGGTCTGGTGCGCAATCGGTTTGGCTGTGCACAAACGTCTGTTTACTTATTGCATTTACGCATGGCTGGTGCATGTGTGCAAGCACTGGTTTTTTAACCAGTTTGGCTGTGCAAAAGAGACTGAAAACGGTGCTTTAAGCACCGACCAGGACTATACATATATATTTTGCACAGACCTGGTGCTTGTTTTGGATAATTTTTATTAGGCTCAAAAATCATGAAATGGGCTTTTAGTCCAAACCATTAGATGGAATTTCTTGATTATTGAATTGGATTTAATTTTGAGGTCAAGAGAATCCATTAAGATCTTGAAGACTACAATTAAAGATCAAGAAATGTCTCGGATAAACTTGGTAATTTTTAAAATTAGTTTTAGGTTGTTAAAACCAATGAAGCCCGTCAATCATATATTATTTATTTAAATTATTTATCATGCAATGATTAAATAATTTATTGATAACATGGTCATACATTAAAATATATCATGTAGAATAAAGAGTATCTACTCATTGTATTATAACATAACATACATACATGTATTATTATTTATTTTCCCTAGTAAATAGTTTATTAGTTATAATAGAGATAATAGTACATAGAATACCAATTTCATAATTTGTTAGGATTTTAATTGAAAATCCTAGGTTCACAAATTAAAATATATGATTACTTTTAATGTGATTAAAATAAATATATTTCAATAATTGGTATTCGTAATGTGATTAGATTTTAATAGTTAAAATTGAGTAATTCACATTGCTTCTAATCTAATTTAATTAAAGAGTTTAATTTATTTAAATTAGTAAACCAATTAGAAATATAGTTTGAATGTGATTAAAAAGATATAATTCACATAATTGGCTCATAATGAGGATTAAATTTTGAAAGTTAAAATTGGATAATTTACATTATTACTAGTCTAGTTTATTTAAAGGGTTTAAAATATTTAGATTAGTAAAGCCTTTTAGAAGTATTTCTTTATATGATTAAAAATAAATAAATAATATACTTCATAATTGGCTTATATTGTGGATTAGATTTTAAGAGTTAAAATTGGGTAATCTTACATTAAATCTAATCTTCATAATTAAAGAATTTAGATGATCTAGATTAAATCTTTTATAATAAATTAGAGTTTTAAGAGTTAAAAATCTGGTAATTTATTAGGTGTTAATAAGATGATGATTCTAGTAACATACAAATTCCTAGTATAACTTAGATTATCTTCTTAACCGTTAATAATCTAAGATGATGACTAGGAATATTAAATAGAAAACCTGTATTCTAAAATAGTAAGTGGAAGAAGGATATATGACAATATATCTTGCAGTCTCCATCATTTGTTCAACAATGTGAGACTTAAATGGTGCCTCGAGACGGCCTTATTATCGTCTCCCTACAAACAGTGTCCAAATAAGTTAATCAAGTTGACTTCCTAACAGATAGGATTCCTAGATGTATCTTGGGATTGACCTACCCTACGATGACAATTCTCAAGTTAAATCCATGAAATTCGAATTGATGGGTTACACTCATAAAGGAAATAATTAATTATTAATTATCTTCTTGACCAAAAATGGTAGTCAAATAATATAGAAATTAGAGTTATTCTGTTATATTATTTGATTGAGAATGTCTCAGTTTAACATACAAATATTTGACTTACCCTATAGCGGCACCTATTTGTGGCATGTTAGATTATCGTGGCATAGTAATTATTTTCTAAAGTATTTTTTAATTCATTATTTGTGTATCATACATCACGTTTAATTTTATGCTGAATTTATTATATTGTATAAATGCAATTTTGAATAAAATTTTTATTATTATTTAATTCAGTAATGTTGTCTCCTTTAATGTTTATATTTGCTAATGATAAATTAAATGGGGATAACAATGTTAAATAACTTGAATACCATTTTGGTCAATTAGGACCTAAATTTTGTCCTGATGGAAGAGTATCTTTCTGAGCCTAGCCAAGTAAGCATGATACTAGAGACTTTTTCGAAGAGTTTCATACAGTTCAAAGCAACTATGTTATGAACAAGTTCACCATGCATGTTAGCACTTAGGATGTCATGTTAACTAGAGCAATAGGAGAAGTTCGACTTTCATTTTCTAATAGTTATTTTATTGTTTTGAACAATGTTTTAGTAGAAATATGATTTCTATTTCTAAACTCAAGGAACAATGATATTCAATTTCTTTTAATAATAAATCAGTTATTATTTTTAGAAATAGTTTGAATAGTTGTTAATGAATATTAGAAAACAATTTATATGAGTTAAGATCATTAACTCATAGCTACTTAAAATTTAAATGTTTAAGATTGAAGAACCTAAAACAAAGTGACAAAGGTTTATCCCAATGATAATGCCTATTTTTGGCATCTAAGACTTAGACATTGTAACCTTGATAGAATAGATAGACTTGTAAAGAGCAAACTTTTAAACGAATTGATGATTGGCTCTTTACTTGTTTGTGAGTCATGTCTAGAAGGTAAAATGACAAAAAGATCTTTTATTGAAAAAGAGCTTATAGTTCAAGAATCGCTAGAACTTATATATTCGAATATCTACGGTTCTATGAATGTTAAAACTAGGGGCGATTATGAATATTTTGTCATCTTTATTGACGATTATTCTTAATATAGGTATGTTTACCTAATGCAATAGAAGTCTAAAACTTTTAAAGAGTTCAAATAGTCTCAAGTTGAAGTTGAAAACCAATTAGGTAAATGGTTGAAAGTTCTACGATCGGATCATAAAGGTGAGTAGCTTAATATATAGTTTGGGGATTACTTGATTAAAATAATATCAATATCAACTCACAGCTCATGCAACACCTTAACAAAATGGTGTTGTAGACAGGAGAAAAGGAACCTTATAGGACATGATAAGATCTATAATTAGTTTCTCAATATTACCTAGTTTCATCTAGAGAAATACATTGCAAACTGCGGTGTATATCCTGAACATAGTAGATTCCAAGTCTATTCCTAAGACATCTTTAAAGTTGTGGAATGGTCACAAAACTAGTTTGTGACATTATTTTTATATATAAGGTGTCCAGTATATGTACTAAAGAACTAGACTAGGAAGAACTGGAACCATATTCATGGGTGTGCCAATTTGTAGGTCACACTAAAGATACTAGAGGCGGATTCTTTTATAATCCTCAAGAAGACAAAGTGTTTGTATTGATAAATGCTACATTTCTTGAAGATAATTATATAAAAAATCACAAAACTCGATGTTATACTGGAGGAGTTATTATCCAGTTCGACCAGTACCCAATCAGCAATAGTTATTGATAAAAACATAGTTAAGACCACATCTAAGTCTCCGATAGATTCTGTAATACTTCCTTCCGATTTTACTACTATACATATGTAGTGAATAGTGTATTGTACTGGTATACCCTCCTTTATGAAATAATAAAAGGATTATAAAGTGTTCAGAGGTGAAATTAAATTTTTGTAGAATTTTTGGAATGATCGAAAATAAATTTGGATTATAAAATCTAAAGGGAAATTGATGGAATAAAAGATTTTTCTAGAGAGTGGCAAAATTGTAAATAAAGTGAGATGTCAATGATATTGTGGGAAAGTAAAGAATTTTCTAGAGAATGGTCAACTTGTAAATTTAAGAAAGTTTAAGGGTTGACGTTAAACTTGACCCACACCTATATATATAAGTGTAGTGAGTGTTGTTGTGAAAGTGGAAGAGAGAAAAAGTTGAATAAAAGAAAAATCTAGAGAGAGAGAGAGAAGTTGTTGGAAATCAAAAGCTAAAGGCAAATCTAAAAGCAACCACCACTCCAAGCCATTTTCCACGATTTTTGAAGAGATTTCAAGCCTCAAAAAGGTGAAAAACAATTTTATGAGGATTATTAAGCCAGATTTGGTAAGAATCAAGTGGTAAGATTTAGTTTTCATGGTGTTCTATTAGTGAAAGATTTGTCAAGAACAGTCGATGAACTGCACCTGATGTTATCAAGATTTTCACGCTTAGATTTGGTGATTTGAAGTAACAAGCAGGTAGGAAAGCAAGGCAAACGATCAAGGAGAAAGTGGTAAGTGAAGTAATTAAGAAAATAATGTTGATCTGCAATAGTTTGATGGTTGTTTAGGGTGTTGAGTTTCCATCACAAAACCTGTTGTGGTTACAATCTGGTTATGTATGTGAAATTTAATGAGGTCGGGATGTGTTAATACCTGGCAGAGTGTAAAACCTGGAAAAGAAATGTTAAAAATTGAGTACGCATGAGTTAGGGCAGGAGCTCGCGAAGTGCAAGTTGGATGGTACCCGCAGCCCATTTCAACACCTATTAAGCTAGACTAGGGCGCGACCTTGCAAAGAGTGAGCTAGGCGATGCCCATTTCCTTTTTATCACACTTGTCCGAACTGGGCTAGAACGGCAGCTCATAAAGATAGCTAGGTGATGCCATAGCCCGTTATAGTGCCTGTCCGAGCTGGATTAAGGCAACAACTTGCAAAAGGCGAGATGGACAGTGCCTGTGGATCAGGTTGAGTTGGAAGAAAGTAACAACTTGCAGAAAAGGATGAGTTGGATGAGCTGATCGAGCTCGTAGCTCGATCCAGACTGGGCAATGTGCAGACTATTACCTCTTGAATGGGATTATAAGTTATATCGATAATTGAGTTGACTTGGAATTGAAGTGTATGATGTGCTCGTACGTTCTAAGTAGAAATTGCATTGTATTTAAATGTAGGTGACACAGCGAGCTAGTGAAGGATGCAGAAGAGTGATTATGAGTGAATTGGGAAGCAAATAATGAGTGTAAAAAATAGTTTTATCAATGTTAAATATTTTTTTTAGCTTATCTCGTCAGCATTTTTATAAATTCTATTAATCCTTTTAGCTCATGAATGATTTTAAATTTCCTAGCCTGAGCTTTTATATTTATGAAATATTATGCAATATATTAGTACATTTTATGTTTATGGAAGAGAATTCAATTTAAATTATAGAATGAAAAAGTTTTCAAAGGCTAGTGGAATATTCAAGTTTATAGATTTTATAAATTTAAACCCTGCCGATATACCTCGCAGTGTATGACAAGTGTTGGGCAGGTGTGACAAGACCCTTCTTAAATCCCTCATCTGAACCCGAGAAAGACCTCGTAGCACCTCGATAGAACTTCAACAAACCCTAACTTCGGCCCGACGAAATCTCATCGGAGCACCGAGACTTAATTTAAATTTGTTTTCTGAACATTTACTAGGTGGCAAGGGTAAAAATTTTTCGTTTTTCTGACGAAAATCTGGCAGCATACCTGTTGTTTATTGAATTATGTCACCCTGCAAATTCATGTACAATTTAAAAACACTTCTATAGCACTTAATCTCAACTATCAGGGGCCTCCGGCCCTCCTCCCAATATCACTCCAACATGAAAATCCACAATCACGCAAATTGATTTGAAAACTAAAACTTTCCTATCAAAACATCTTTATAAAGACAAGCATCGAAAAAATTATATTTATATTTACAATTTACACCATATTTTAATACAAAATATGCACATGACAAAAGTATGAGCTATACAATGTGATAAAAGTCGTCTGTCAGTCACTCTGTGCATTTGTCTGAGCCTCTCCTGCTGGACGACTCGCTCCTGTACCTGAAAGAGAGTTTTTAAGGAACACATTGGAAACAAACTATGAGTAAAACTCAGTAAGAATTATAGTTTAATAAAACTAAAGAAAAACAGTTTCATTCTTTTCTAAAATACTTTATCGAAACTCATTTGAAAACTATTTTTCAAGTTTGTTCTCCGTCTTTTTCTTAAACTTTCTCATTTTCTCGCCTTGATGGTAACTCAGGGAAACTACTCTTATTGTGATAGCATAAACTCTCTCACTTGCCACTAAGAATTAAGGAATCTACCCTATGTAGTCGTCGATGCGTAAACTCTGGGCACGCGTTACCCTCTCACAATCGATCCGATCTACACTACCCTTATACGTGCAGAGGGTGACTCAACTGACTCTCTCTCTTAGGAGTCGTCCAGACTCCACTCTCGGTTAGTGACTCTCTCACATCTACCGTACATGCATAGGGTACTCAACTGGGCACTTAATTGGGGCTAGAGTAAACCATAGGTGTACTAAAATACTTTTTCTCAGTATTTTACAATAAACTCATTCTCAAGGCAGAAAGCCTAAAATCTTTGATTCTAACACATTCTCGGTATAAAAATATACTCAATTCAAAACTCACATACTAGAATCTTAGTATAACTTCAATAAACCACTTAATTACATAATGAATAAATTCATATGAACAATAAGTCAAATACATTCATTTATATATATATATATAAGAAATAAAACTTAAATAAAATAACACTTGAATAACTAGTTTTCTACTCACAAAACGCCCTCCGATAGATAATAATTTTCCTCCAAAAGCCTCTAAAACTTTCCGCTTTCACCTTATAACATCAAATACTCATTTAGAATCACTAAACTCACTAATACAAAGTTATAAATAACTTCTAAGGCTATTAACTCTATAAAAGCCTTTTTACGCCTAAACTTTCTCAACTAAGTTTTAGCTTATCCGAGACTTTCGAATTCCAATTTGTTTTTACGAATCCTATTTATTATCACCTAAAAACACCTCAGTATGCTCGAAATAATTTTTTGAAGTTTAAAACGAAAAGTCCTCGTTTTTTACCCCCTTTGGCCGAATGCTACCTAGGGAGAAATCCCTAGGTTTTCTTCATTCCGTTTTTGCTTCAATCATCTTTCTAACTCTCATTTAGGTTAGTCATGAAGCGAATTCTAAGGAAAACGACCATCGGATGAGTGTTCCCAGCAAAAAACTACTTTTTTTCAACACTTTTTAATGCACATTTTTAATACGGCTATCCTAAGGGGAAAATAACCCTAAAAATGGATTCTATACTTAAAAATGAGTCTGCAGATGTGTCCGAAGTTAAATTTCGAGTCCGATAGGTCTAAAAACTTACCTCCACTGTACGTGGTGGCCGATGGCGTATTCCGACGACCACGGTGGTTGGAGCTACGACTAGGTGAGTTTTGTTTTTCTCAACACGCTTGTCACAAAAATGGGGTTGGCTAGAGTCGAAATCGCTTAATTTCACCAAGATCTAAGAAAATTGAAGTTGGTTAGTGGCCAACCTTCTGCTGCAAACTCGAAGACCCAAACGGTGATGAAAATTAATGAAATTAGTACCTATGGAATCTAGGTCGCACGAGCTTTCCAACGGTATCAAGTTTTGCCAAAACGAAGGTCGGATGTGGCTGGAATGAGAACTCAAAATAGAGTTCGCGAAAATGAAAAACTGAAAAAAAAAAAAAAATCTAGAGAGAGAGAGAGAGCGCGCTTCTGACGACAGGAGGAAGAAGAAGAAATATTATATAATCCCACAAAATTTCAATTTGGCCCCTCAACTATTTATAAATTATAACTTTAAACTAAAACTTTAAAAATTTAACTTTTTAGTTCTTACACTTTTATACAATTTTTATAAAAAATTTTACTTTTACCTTTAAGAAAATTTAAGGTTTTTACAGCTTTGGTTGATGACAAAAAATGAAATTTGGTGATGAAATACTTGAAGAGATTTGCTTGAGATCTCTTGATCCCCTCTCTAATATCCACTTAAAACCACTAATTCTTCCACCAATAAAATGGCTCCAAGTGGCTCTCTAATATCCACAAACTAAATTACACTTGGCTTATATCTATTGGTGAAACTTTTATAACCTTTTGACTTTGGTTGTAAGCTTATCTCACCCTATACCCTCTCATATCATTCTCTAATACTCTTGGGTCCTCTAATCGACATCTCACTTGCGATGCAAAAATAAATTAAATTTTAAATACTACTACTGGAGAGATACTAGTAAATCGTAATCATAATTGAAGGTTTACAGGGCGTGTCACTTACATCAGGGGGATTGAGTTTGTCATGTTTGTTGAGTTGTCCTTTACACTTGTAGGGTATTATCTCGCTATACGATGTGCGATATAGAATTCTGCCGCGTAATAATAGGATGACTTTGTAGTTTCATCATGATGTGTGATGCTAGCTTTTACGTCACGTGACCTCACATCAAGCGGCGCTAGATTAGTCGCCATGTGGTTATAGCTTTCCTTGAGTTCCCATTAGTGTATTTTAGAAAGAAAAACATACCACTTAAAGTGAATTTTTTAAAAAAATGTTTTAGCCATACTCAAAAGTTTATGAAAAGTTTTAGCATTTTATGAACTTAATGTTGGCATGAGTTTTTTAGACCTCATGGCAAGTCTATTAAACAGAAGTTTTTAGAAATGAAATTGTTTTTAAATAAAAATGCTTTTCAAATGTTTTTCGAGAGGTAGATTTTATAAAGATTAATTTAAATAGAAACGCTTACACACTCACTAAGCTTCTGTAGCTCACAATATTTTAGGTTTTATGTTATAAAAACCTCCCCAAGTGTAGAAGCAAGCGACCAGGGTACCCATTCTCCCTTTTAGATTAGGTAGGCCAAGAACGATCGACGATGCTGTGAAGTCCCTTTTTATTAATATTTCGATATAAATATAAATCATGTGCATGAAAATATTTTGGATTGTGAACATATTTTATGAAATTGTTATATTTATGGTGGAACATTATGGTATTATATATAAAGCATTTCTTGATCAATTGCATGCATAGTTTAGTTGTTTGAAATACATGAAGAATGTTTTTAATCATGTTCTTAAAATTTTAGTTGAAACTTGATATGCGACTGTAAATTTATGTTTTTTTATATTTTGCAAAAGATTAAAAGTTGAAGGTTCACTCCACAACATCCTTTTGGGTCTTGCTAGATAGATTACAAAAAGGTTTCATGGGGTGCCCGGTGGGATCATTGGATTCGTTAGAAAGAATCCGGGTCAGGTCCTGTCAGATTCCCGTCAAAGTTATCTACCACCTTATTATAATGGGAGGGTTGTGAGACAACTTGTTTACTACACAGTTTTGGAGAGGCACAAGTTGTCATCTCTAATGATAGAGTAGATAATCCATTGGCATATAAAGATGCAATGGATAAATCTAATGAGGAGAAAAGGCTTAAAGCCCTAAATCTCGAGATGGAGTCCATGCATTCCAACTTCATCTGGGAACTTGTGGATCAATCAAATGAGACAAAACCCATATGTTATAAATGGATCTACAACAGGAAGAGAGGAATGGATAAAAAGGTAGAAACCTTCAAAGTTAGGCTAGTGGTAAAGGGTTAGACCCATAAGGAGAGAGTTGACTATGAAGAAATTCTCACGTCAATAGCCATACTCAAGTCCATTCACATTCTTCTATCCATAACTGCATGTCTCAATTATGATATATGGTAGATGGATGTCAAGATTGCAATTTTGAATGACAATCTTGACCAAAGCATCTATATGGGGAAACTAGAGGGGTTCGTGTCCTAAGGTCAAGAGCAAAAAGTTTACAAATTGCAAAGGTCCATTTATAGACTTAAGCAAGCATCTTGATCTTGGAATATAATATTTGATACTTTGATCAAATATAATGGTTTTAAGCAAAATCTCGATGAACCTTGTGTATACAAGTGTAGCATCGATAAGAAAATGCTTTTTTCTCGTACTTTACATTGACGATATCCGACTCATTGGGAATAATATAAGATCATTATCTAATGTAAAGAACTAACTTGATAACCAACTCCAAGTGAAAATTTTGGGAGAGGCTAGTTATGCTTTTAGGATCCAAATCAAATGAGATCATAACAGCAAATTGTTAGCCTTGTCTCAAGCATCGTACATCGATAAAATCATTGTATCGTTTGCGATACAAAATTCCAAGAAAGGTTATTCACCTTTTTGGCATGGAATTCATTTATCTAAAGAATAGTATTCTAAGACATCTTAAGAGGTTGAGAATATGAGACGGATTCCCTATGTCTCGGTGCTAGGCAATCTCATGTATGCTTTGAAATGTATGAGACTGAATATATGATATTCAGTAGGAATAGTCAGGCATTATCAGTCTAATCCATGATTTGATCATCAAGTGGTAGTAAAACATATTCTCAAGTTTCTTCGAAAAGTGAGAGACTATATGTTTGTATATCTTGATGGGAATTTGATTCCAATAGGATATACAGATTCTGATTTTCAGTTGGATAAAGATTTAAGGATATCCACATTCAGATCAATATTCACCCTTGATGATGGAGCCATAGTATGGAGAAGTGTTAAGCAATTTTGTATTGCTGACTCCACCATGAAAGTCAAATACATAGTAACTTGTAAAACAGCTTAGAAAGTGGTTTGGCTCCATAAGTTCTTGATAGATTTGGAAGTTATTCCAAATATGGATAAGTCAATCATACTTTATTGTGATAATAGTGACAATGGCTAATTCTAAAGAACAAAGAAGCCATAAGCGTAAGAAGCATATAGAGAGAAAGTATCATCTTAATAAGGAGATTGTACATAGAGAGACGTGTCAGTGATGATGATAGCTTCACTAGACAACCATGATGATAAGTTTACAAAGACCTTAATGACTAAAGTGTTTGAAGGTCACCTAGAGGGTCTAAAATTACAAGACATGTCCTATCTGCTCTCAGGCAAATGGGAGATTGTTAGGATTTATGCCTTAAGAGGTTGTAATTTGTAAAAATTTAAATAAATAATAAATCATGTATGTTTATTTTATTCAATTTATGTGAATTTACAAGATATTTGCTTCATATGAATATCATAAAATATCATTGATTACTGATGTAATCTTAAACTAAATATATAAGTGTCATATACTATCAGATTTAGTTTGAGATAAGTAACCTAAAGAATCCATAGAAAGCAAATGAAGTTTGGTATTTTGTTTGTGGTAAATCTACAATTACGGTCTATTTCGTATTTGGTACGATAGTCTTATCCGAGACTATTTATATAGTGACATGAAAATGGAAACACCTTATATAATAAAGATTATGTAGGACTGAACCACGATAAACATAAGTCTCTAACTAATATCCGTTAAACTTAGAGATTCATATTTGTTGACTGGATGATTATATATAAATTAATATGAATTATGAGTGTATTATGAACTCCTGCTTGTTGAGTTGTGTCCTTCGATTTACATGGGTGAGATCAATACAGATGTCCGGTCAATAACGTGCTTTCAGGATATAATTTAATAAATAGCTAGGAACATTTTCTACAATAGTGGAATCCACTCCTTTTTACAAGAAGTAGAAAAATAGTTTCTGTAAGGGTTGAATTAGGCTTTGAATAATAAGAACGCTCAACTTTCTGTTTATATGTAAACAAAAAGATAAATTCATAAGTTGTTATGGATATTGTTCATTAGAAAATCAATGGTACTTAAGGATCAAGAAATAATTAAATGGGTAAAACGGATATTTTGACCTAGCTATAATTATGAACTATTTGTTGAGAGTCAAATCATATGTAGTGATTAAATTAATGGCCATTGAAAATTTCAGATTGTATAAAAATATCTGTAATTTTGAGAGTGCAATCTTAAGTTTTTAGTGGAGTAACTCTAAGATTAATAATTGTGAATTATTTAATTAAAGAATTTAATTAATAATTTCGATGTTATTGAAACTCAAAATTATAGGTCCATCGAGTCCCCTTAATAGCTCATTTCACTATAAGAAATGTGTATATAGAATATTGTAATTGGACTGTCCAATTACATTTGTTATATTAGTAGCAAAGTACTTGTTCACTTCATTTTTTGAATAATATTGATTATTTAAAATTATTTAATAATTAATTAGTTAATTATTAATTCTGAATTAATAATTATTTAATTAATTTTATAAGAGGTCTTGGATTGATTCTCAATAACGAATCTAGTTTAAATTAAATTATAAATTAATTTATTTAAAGTCATAAGTTTGATTTTAGAATACACCATGAATTAATTTTGAATTAATTATATTATACGGAGCAAAAGTTTAATTTTGATAAACATGGGGTTCAATGTTAATTTTGATTAATGAAACCCTAATTGTTGCCTATAAAAGGAAATGAAATAATTTTCTTTTCAGGAGTTTTTGGTTATGTTGTATATATATTTGAGAAACATAATGAAATTTTTTTGTCTATAGCATACATAGAGAATAAGAATTTATGTCTTTGTTCTTTGTACAACCAAAATCAAACACTCACCTTCTATAAGCATTGATTTGATTTTCTTTTTAGAAAATGAATTAAAAGTAAGTAAATACAGTTCTATATAATTGTGCCCACCCACTTATTTCTTGGTGTAGAGATATATCAGCAATCTACAGATATCAATACAAAAGGTAAAAAAGTCGATCTTTATTTAGCTTTATAATTTTATTTCACTCTTTTATGAATCCTAGATTCTTAATTTTATAAAGAAAAAATACTACTACAAAAATGTTCAAAGATATCACTCACAATATATCGGTTTTTTAAAACTGATTTAAAATTAAGTTTAAAACATCAATTATATAAAATACGATGACTTGAAATTGAATACACTATCAATACATCAGTCAATTTGTTAAAACATGTGGATGTGTTTAATTTAACACATCTCTTTTTCTCAAAACAGGTTTGTTAACTAACTAGAAATCTTAAAACCTTCACTACCCATCCGACCCCTATCATATTCTTCTCTTCTCTTCCTCTCTCTTCATCACAACTGCCACGCTTCCTTTAACCCAGCTTTGCCATTCGACCATCGATCTTCTACCAAGTTTTTAGAGATGACGAAGATGACCCTAATAACAACTTCTACCAGGTCTTCTTTTGCTTCTCTCTTCAACACTACTTATGACAAGACCCGAATCAGACTCTCTCTAGGCTCTTATCTGGAGGGTCTTGCCGGGCACTCCATCGAACCTCTTATAACCTTATTCACGGTCAAGAGACCCGCGGAGCGAACCCCTGAGATACTTTGCCCGTTTACTTTACTTTAACTAAGACAATTTCTATTTCTTTGAAAATAGTTGGGTTGGTATAAATTTTTCACATTTAATTGAAGAAAATTTTACAAAAATTTCGACAGCATAACGGTTGTATTTTTAAGGTTCCCAAAATTTTCCTGTAAGAAATTTACACTTCTACTATCTCAATCACCGTAAGCCTCTTTTTCGTAATTTCGCAATTCTAAGTAGTAGTAATTAACTTTTAGGGTGAGAATAGTAAATTTCATAAATATAACCCTATAAAGTGACATTAAAATGTTAGTAGAGATTTTAGAAATCAATTAAGTCAAATAGCAAGTCAATTACTAATAAAGGGCAAAAAGGTCATTTGCCATATAAGGGCCTATATATATATATGAGTGTTGGTGTGATGTCACTCTTTTGAATTCCGTACTGTAGCGAAAACCTTGCATAAATGATGTATATATATAATATTGCCCTTGTTTGAAATTTATAAAGTTATTTAATTTTTTGAAATCGTATAATCTGATTTTAGTAAGATTTCCGAATGGATCATAAACGAATTCCAATCCGAAAAGTGACATGATGATTTACCTAAGATATAAGATGAAATTTATGGTCAAGGGCATCCAAGAAAGAGTATGGATTAAGTGGATTAATTTAATTGCATAATAGGTGAATATTTTCAAAAATCAGTATGATATGCATGAATTTTTGGCAACAAATGAGGGCAAAATCGTCAAAATAAAAGAGTGGCATGCAATGTAATTATGTAACAAAGTTTAAGGGCAAACATTTAAGAAGTTAATGGCCATATATAAGTGAAAGTTGTTGGAAAAATCTGGTGAAGAGCAGAAGATATTCACGTCAGAAACAAGGGGAGAACAGAACCTGGACCAGCAGCCATTTCAATCTAGTTTTCCATCATTTTTGAAGCTTGATTAATCCATCAAAGGTTGAAGAACAAGTCAAGGAAGGTTCCTAAGAAAAATCAAACCAAAGGGAAGAGGTAAGATTGAGTTTTGATTGAGAAATTTTGATGAAAAAATTCTATTTAAGTGCAGTTCACGAGCAGTTCTGGTATTGATGAGCTTTTGATGGTTTAATTCAAGGTTTTGAGGCACAAAACAAGTGGAGAAGCAAGCCAAGACATTAAGGAACACTTGGTAAGTAGTTTGATTAAAAATTAATGAGATTTGAATGAGTTTTGATGGTGATAAGTGAAGATGAAATCTGCTGAAATTTTGGTTTGTAATTGTGGCGAAAGTTTGTGTAAGAAGTTTGGTGATATGTTGATATGCATATTGCTATGCATATTAGTTATGTTAGTGTAAGATGTTGTGGATAAAATATGATGGATTTGGGGTAAAACATGGGCTGTTGTGGATGAGTTAAAGCATGAGAGTTAATTGAAGATAAATTGTTTGATAAATAGCTTCAATATTTGGCCAACATGGTGATTTTGATTCCAACTTGTTTTAAATTAAATTTGAGGATGTTATGTATTGGAAATTATGTTAGAATGATGATTAAAAGGTTGAAAATATGAAATAAGATCATGGAAATGAAGATGAATGTAATTTGGCCAAAGGAGGTAGAAATGGTATGCATGCTGTCTTGATTTTCCATGATATTGTATGAGCTGGTTTTGAGCAGTTTAGGGGGCTGCATGTGATATGAAACTTGAATGAAAATGAAGTGAAAAGATTGAACTTGAATATGTGTAAGTTTGGTCAAGAAATGATGAAAATTGGATAGGTAAATTATGTTAGGTGTTGGATGAATTGAAGGGGGCAACTTGTGTATTGATTTCAATGTTAAAATTAGATGGAAGAATTGAAATAGAAAGCATGTGTGAGATTCGGTCAAGCTAGAAGAGATGATGTTTGATAAATTTGTATGATGTATTTGATGAATTTTATGAAAAAACAAGTGTAAAGAATTGAGTTAGAATGGAAGTGGATTTGAAGGTAGTTATAGTGTTTGATAAAATGTCTAAGAGAATAAGTTGTGAAAATATTGAAAGTTGAATGAAATGAAGTGTTGTGTGTGCATGTATAGGTCACGGTCACCATGATGAATATGTGATCTCATTGAGTTTAGATGTAATTAAGGTTTGATTTAAGCATGTTAGAAGTTAGAAAAACTAAGGAAATGTTAACATTTAAAAAGGAGATTGAAGAAAATAGTATGTTGTGTGTGTACAAGGGAGTCACGGCCAAGGAAAGGGGTATGTGACCCCATTGTGTTTTATCTTCTTTGAGCTCTAAATCATACATAATTAAAGTTAGAAAAGCATATAGGAAAGTTAGAATTGAAAAAGGAAACTAGATGGATTGATTGTGCATCTCGGCTTGATGAATGGCAGTAGCTTATGCATGTGTTTTGTTGGGGTTTACGATGTATTTAGGGTCCTAAAAACATGCATGGATGAGTAGAAATCAAGGTAATTAATATGGATACATATGGGTGCAAAATGGCATACAATCTAGTAGAGATTAAAATAATAGTAGAATGAGAAAATAGATACTTGAAGGGGGTATAGAGACCTGCACTATTTGAGCTTAATTGAGGTTGTTTTAGACCTCAAAACATGCATAAATGTCATAGCAAACCATAGAAATTTGAAGAGAAAGGGTTGGATAAAAATTGAGAAAGTTATGGCTTAAATAGTGTACCTATATAGTCGTAAAGAAGAGTTAAGAGTGAAAATGTATTCTTTGATACATGAAATAAATGTATTCGATTATAATTGAGTAAAAGAACCTTAGATATGAAAGAAATGACATCATTGCATGTGTGATGCAAAAATGTGTACTAAAAAGTGTCGAAAAATAGGTGTTTTTCATAGGTTTCACCCCTCGATACTTAGAATTTTTCAAAACCGTTTTATGGGGGACCTAAGTGAGAGATAAGGAAATGATCCAAGCGAAAACTGAAGCAAAACAGCCCGCGAAATGGGCTGTGAACAGTATTCTATTTTAGAGGGTTCGAAAATTTCGACTTTTCGTTCCGGGCCTTTGAAAATTATACAGACTGCGTGGGGATATTCCTAGGGATGTGTAAGTTAAACTTTTGCAAAAAAATCGTAATTAAAAAGTCTTGGTCAAGTTAGAACCTAATAGAGAAAGTTGTAGTCAACAGAGCATTTTAAAGAGTTTTTAAAGTTGAAAGTAATGTGTGTAGTTTTGTGTAACACATTATAGTGTATTTTAAATAAGAACATGTTGTGCAGGTGACGAGCAGACCAGCGAAGCTTGGGAGGCTGGTGGACGAGTATAGCTCGTTTGGTGAGTAAGTGTCTTACCACTTGCATCTATTCCAAATTTCAAATTTAAATTCTGAATTATATCATCAAATGAATTCAAAAACGATTTTCAAATCCTAAATCTGAGTTTTGAGTATATTATCTCTTTATGAGATTCAAAAAGAGAAGGAATCAAAAACTAAGTTGATTCCAAAATAATTGAATCAAGAAAACTTTTAAGAGTTTGAAAAGTTAAAAGTATTATGCTTTTGCAGGTAGTGAAACAATTTCAAAGCTCATGTATATACCCCCAGTTTAATTAAGATTTAGCACTACGCGACGATGCAGAAAATTCCATTTGTAGTTGCTCAGTTTTTAGAATATCTAGCGCTACATGTATGATGCAGAAAATTTCGTATGTAGACACTAAGATATAGAGAGATTCTAGCGCTGTGTTGCGATGCAGAAAATTCTGCACGTAGTCGTTTAGATCTACAATTTCGGCACTACGCTGCGATGCAGTAAATTCCACTCGTAGTCGCCTAGAGTTATAGCACTACAATTACAATGCAGAAAATTCTGCTTTGTAGATGTTCAGATTTGAGATTGTTTCACACTACGTTGCGATGCAGTAAATTCCACATCGTAGTGGTCGAAATATCTCAGTAGTTTCATGTTGGCATTAGTCAAAAACCGCATGATGGTTTGAGTATACTAGGGGTATACATGGAGTTTTCAGAAAGAAATGTTTTTTTTTTTTTAAAAAAAAAGGATCAAATAAAGATTTTGATATTCGGGCGAAGTTATGAATTCTATTGTAGTTACATCTTGATATTATTTTCATATATGGAACTAACATATTTATTCTTGTGCAGCTTATATATTGTATTAGGTGCCCGTATAGGTGTTTTTGCATGCAGAAAATCTCGTCAGATATTTTAGGTGGGCGTTGTATAGATGTATTGCTTAAACGCCAAACATATTTTTATTGTTGTAATTAACATGACTAGATGATTGTTTGTTTGACTCGTGGACATTTAGAAATTTGTAAATTCATATTTTGTTATGTGCATATAGTTGAAACATTTACACATGATGCATATCTATTACTTGATATATCTATGTATATATAATATATATTGTTGCGTATGCATAGTATCCAAAGTGTTTATAAAGTGTATGTTGCGGAAATTACATACTTGTGAAAATGTGTGTTATGAATTTGAATAAGAAAATGCATGTTTGTGGGCAAAAGAAGTTGGGCGGTGATTTGAAATAGTACAAAGTGTGTTTCTTTTACAGGAAAAATTTTGGAAACCTTAAAAATACAGTCGTTATGTTATCAGAATTTTTGTAAAATCATTTTAAATCGAATTGCAAAAAATTTACACACCACCCAAATTGTTTACAAAAGAAAAGAATCCATTTAAATCAAATTAAGGAATCAGGCAAGATTAAGGGGTTCGCTCTATAGATCTTCTTTTATCCGACAAGTTGAGTGAAGAGAAGTCCATTGGAGTGTCTGACGGGGCCCTCTAGATAAGAGATTAGAGAGAGTCTAGTTTGGGTCCTGTCAATCACCACCCAACTTTTTTTATCTACAAACATACATTTTTTCAATACTTTTCACAGCCATTATGCATGAACCCATAGTGGGATATATATATATATATGAAAATTCACAACTATTTACAACATGATTTACAAAGTTACAATTTCGAAATGCATGCTACCAAGATTGTAGTATGATACATATATTTCCCCATTTTGATATATTCAAAATATAAACGTGATTTACACATGTATCCTTTGTTTCTCGCCCACCTATATTTTTGACGTAATGTTTATCTTGTTCTTGCTCCCCTGTAGGATACCTGTGACAGAATTATAAGCTACAACAAAGAAAAATTGTCAGTTCAACAATTTAAGGTAATGTATAACCAAATAATTATAACTTTACTTAAAACATTTAGAGTTTTCAAAATGGTTCTTTTCTTACTAAAAGCATCATGTGTATCCCTAAACTCTAACCACACTCAATGTGGTATATCACGTGGCGATTTTTAACTGACGCCAACTGTGATGCTGTTGAGACGTCTTGACTACCACGTGCGGAATTTGCTGCATCGCAAGTGTAGTGTGAAACCATCCCAATCAAAGCAACTATCTGCGGAATTTTCTGCATCGCATGAAGTAATGCTAATGAACTTTAACTCTTTGTAACTACATGCAGAATTTTCTACATCACAAATTGTAGTGCAATCTCGGTTACAAATCTTGGCGACTACGAGCTAAATTTTCTGCATCGCAACGTAGCAGAATTAACTATAAATCTAGATGACTATGTGCGGAATTTTCTGCATCGCATACGTAGCGCTAGATACTATGGAAACTAAGTGCAAAAAGCACAACTCATTAATCTTTTAATACTTTTAACTAAAACTTAAAACTTAACTTTTTGAAAACAACTTTGTTTCCGATTCTCATTTCTAAATCAACTATAAGGTTCTTTTACAAAACCCGAACTTATATTTGGAAATCATTTTATAACTCTTTTAACGATGATACTTACAATTTAAAAGTAAAATTGAAATAATGTAAGTAGTAAAGTACTTATCTCGATTCCAACTTGCTGGAGGACTTTAATGAGTCTCCTTTGCTCTGCTAATTTGTGCGTCACCTGCACAACATGTTCTTATTTAAAATATGCTACACAAACTACATACAATGCTTTCAATTTTAAAAACTCTTTACAATGCTCTTTTTACTACAACCTTCCCTCTTAGGTTCTAACTTAACTGAGGCTTCTTAATTCCAGTTTCTTTGCAAAAGTTTAACTTATATACCCCTAGGAACATCCCCACGTAGTCCGTATAATTTTCAAAGGCCCAGAATGAAAAGTCAAAATTTTCGAAACCCCAATAACAAAATACTGTTCACAGCCCATTCCGTGGGCTGTTTCGCTTCTATTTTCACTTGGATCATCTCCTTATCTCTCACTTAGGTCCCCCATAAAACGGTTTCAAAAAATTCTAACTATAGAGGGGTGAAATCTATGAAATACCCCTATTTTTCGACACTTTTTTGTGTCAAAATTTACTCTTTTCACATTCTAAACTCAATTCTTTCATATCCAACATTCTTTCCCCCAATATAATCAAACATATTCATTTCATGCATTAAAAAGAGGCTTTAACATGAAATCCCTTAATGCCCTTCAACTAAGCTTACTAACACTCCCTTGTCTCTACACTTGGTTTTTCTCAATTCTATTCTTTTTATTGCATTTTCTAAGTTCTAATAATCATGAATTCAACCTCAAATGGGTCAAACCTCAAAGAATACACTCACCTCTCACTTGGCCATGACCCACACACACACACCATACATTGCATTTTCAACTTCCTTTTTATATGTTAGCATTTCCTTAACTTTTCTAACTTTTAACATACTTGAATCAAGCCTTAATTACATCTAAACTTAATGGGATCACATATTCATCATAGTGACCGTGACCTATACATGCACACACAACACTTCATTTCATTCAACTTTCAATATTTTCACTAACTTATTCTCTTAAACATTTTATCAAACAATATAACTACCATTAAATTCACTTCCAACCATTTCCAATCAAGTCTTAGGGTTTCCTACACAAACCCTAACTCTAGTTCTTTCATGATTTCTTGCAATTCACACTTCACTTTTAACTACCCATGACCATAATATTGATTTATATCAAAATCACATCAACAACACATCAAGTAAACAAACAAAACCATCATCACATCATATCTTTCCAACCAATATCAAACTTAAAGAAAACTATGAAAACTAACCTTAAACTTAATTAGGTTTTGATGTTCTTGTTTAAATCTACTTGGGATTTGGTTGGGAAGCTTCAAAAGGGCTTTGGGAAGGTTGGGTCTCACTTCTCTTCTTTGTCTTCTTCTTGCCGTCCCACTTCCTCACTCCCTCTCTTTTGTTTTTTCTAATTTTTGTTAAGTATGGATGACTAACACACTAACTCACTCATATATATAGGGAATCACTTGATGAAGATGACCATAATGCCCCTCTTTGATAATTATCTCACTAATAGTCTCAATTTTAACTAAGTGTTATGTGACAATCACTTATATATATATTTAACTCTTATATTGAGAATAGGCTATTGGCCATTTATTTATATACATAGATATATCCCTTATTCATACAAAGACCATTTTGCCCTTCTTTAAATTTATATTACTATTAAAGTTAATTAGTTTCTAAAACCTTTGCTAGCACTCTAATATCACCCACTAGGATGATATTGATGAAGTTTAGCCTTCTCAAATTATTTTCTAGCTTAGAAAACTATAAAGTCTAAAATCGAAGATAGGTGCTTACAACTTAGCTTCCTCTTTCTTCTTTTCAGCACTACTTAACCCTAGCCCTAGTTTTCTCTTTTCAACACTAATTTCTTTTTACAAATCTTAGATTTGCAACTTTTGGAGCCCGGCTTTTGAAACCGCTACTATTTTGACAGCTCGATTTGCCACTGCTGCATGTTTTGTCAAATCTAAGGGTTCCATTTATTTAAATTTGTATATATTTGGATTATTTTAGAGAATCTTTTGAAGGTAGGTTTGGAGAAATTTACATTTCAAATTTTATATATATACATATATATATATATATATGAATTTTCAAGTTTAAGTAACAGTTTAGCAGTTACTAAGTCCTTGAATTAGTTTTTTGAATAGATTTATTCTTTTATTGTCTCTTCATTTTTTTTAATTTCATTTTCCTTTTTTTTTTTAATTTCATTGAATGATGATTTAATATATTTCTTGTCTTGGTGTTAATTCTAATTAAAAGTTAAATTTGATTTTCAGATTTTGTTACTTGTAGTTTTAGAGATGAGAGTTAGTTGTAGTAATTAGAAGTGGTTCGTCTCTGGTTCTCTTTATCTTGAATGCTAATATTCATTGTTGCTCTTGTAGTTATCAAATCTGAGATATAATCACATTTTAATGGGAGAGAATGCAGCTGGTGTTGAAATTCAAACAGATGAGACTTTCAAATGTTTTTCAAGAAACTGGTTCTTTTTATCTTGAATGCTGATATTTTATTGAAGTGATGAGGATGAGAAGTGAAAGTCTCCTAAAATAGTTTTTTTAATAGGTTGAATTTCGTGGTTATATGGTTGTCCATTTGGTTGATGTGTCTATATTTTTTCCAGAGAAAACCAATAAAGTTTGTTGATAGAGTAGGGGAGGGCATTATTAGTGTTGTTGAAGCTGCAAGAGGTAGACATCAATTAACAGGTGGTGGAATGTAAACATTTGATGAAAGCTCTTTACGATTTGGCCCAAAGAATATTCACCAGGGTAGGACTTGATAACACCTTAGTTTTGAAGGTTGGAGATGACGACTTTATATTCCAACAACCATAGATGTCAAAGGGGCGTCTAGGTGCTAGGCGACTCTGGGTGCCGGAGGAGCGCCTGACATCTCCTCAGGTGTGTCTATATCTATTAGGCGAGCACCTCTTCCACCTAGGCGAGGAGGCAAAAGGCTCGCCTGGGCATGCCTTTCACGTGACAAGCCCTTTATAAGGGTCAAGATCGGTCAAAGCATGAAAAAACACTATTCTTCACCCGAAAACGACCCTTCCTCCTCCTCTCATCTCATCGGTCAAACTTGCCACCAAAACCACTTTCCCAGTAGTCAGAAAAGCTTGTCGACCATCAAAAATAGTTCATCGACCCCCAGTAGCCACCGAAACCACACTTTTCAAGTTTTCCAACTACCGATCTACTTTTCATCTCTTCTTTTCTACTCACGTCGGTGGTCAAGGACTTTAGCTCGTCGATCTACTTCTCTTTTCTTCTCCTCTACTCATGCCGATAGTCCAACACTCCAATCGCTGATCTGCTTCTTCTTTCTTCTCTTCTACTCATGCCGACAATCCAATCATCGTACTATTGCAGTTCCGGCATTCGCCACTTTCCTCATTCTAGCCTCTTCTCTTTTCCGTTCCTATCCTCTGAAGTCTGAAGTCATAGTCAGGTTAGTACTTTCTTCTTCTCTCTTTTTAGTTTGAGTTTGTGAGTTATTGTAGTTGAAATCTGAATTATTTGAAAGTTATTGTGAGTTGTGATTTGTTTGTGACTTGTAGTGACTTATGTGGTTTGTGAGTTGCTGTGAATTTTATGAATTGATTTTGCTATTTTATATTATATACATTTACATAGATATCACAATATTGATTATTGAGTAATAAAGCTATTGCGATATTGTCTTATTTTATTTTAGCAGGAGCTCTCAATGTTGTCGTCGACATCGAGTTACTCGAGTAATAAAATCAACCCTACATGGAAATACTTTGAAGCTGATCCTAGTAATAAAAACAATACCACATGTAAATTTTGTGGTAAAGTGACAAAAGGTGGCATCTTTCGGGCAAAACAACATTTAGCGGTTGGGGTATAGGAATACTAAAGTTTCTCTACGATGTCCTCCATCGATAAGACAGGAGATTCAAGAGTTCATGCAAAAGAAGAAGAATGATAAAAATGAGCGGAATATGGCACCACCGTTAGATGATGAGTTTCAATTTAGTGAATTTGATAATGATGAGGATGAGCCCTAGCAGTCAAATATTAGAAAAAAAAAACTGTCAAAGGGCCAAAACAGAAGGGCCCAATGGATCTCTTTTATAACCCTAACCCAGAAACATGTGTGTTGAAGAACAAAGGAAGGCAAATGAGGTTGGATGAGAATGACCATGCAAAGAAAGAGTTAAGGAGTCGAGTTTGTAGAAGCTTTGCAAGATGGATGTATGATGCATTCATTCCTTTTAATGTCATGACATATTATAACGTCAAAGTATTTATAGAGGCAGTTGGTAAATATGGTACAGGTGTAAAGTTGCCTACTTACCATGAAGTCAGGGTTTTCCATTTTAAACAAGAAGTGGAAACCACTCGTAGCATGATGAAAGATCATGAACAAGCACGGGCTAAGTATGGATGTTTCATCTTGTGTGATGGTTAAAAGGATAAAAGGAAGAGGATATTGATTAACTTTTTAGTGAATTGTCCTAAAGGAAGCATGTTTTTAGAGTCTGTTGATGCTTCTGAATATGCAAAGACTGGAGAGAAGATGTATGAATTATTGAGTAAGTGTGTTGAAAAGGTAGGAATAAGAAATGTTGTGCAAGTGGTCACCGACAATGCTTCAAATAATGTTATGGCAAATATGAAAGAAATTCATTTTTGTTTTATATTTAATTCTTTATGAATAAATAAACAATTTAAAGATTTAGATTATATATTTAATAATGTTTTTTTTTCCTTTTAAATAATAATAGGGACATTTTTAGAGTCGAAGTATCTCACGTTGTTTTGGACACCATGTGCAGCCCATTGCTTGGATTTAATATTGGAAGATATTTTCAAGTTGTCTGTTATGAAGAAGACATTTGAGAAAGCTGTTATAGTGAATAGCTACATCTACACTTGTCCAAGGCTGGTAAACATGCTTAGAAAGTTTACTGACAAAAAAGATTTGTTGAGACCTGCAAAAACACAATTTGTAACTGCCTTCATCACTTTAGGCAGGATGAATAGTCTGAAAAATAACCTCAAAAAGATGTTTACCTCCGACGAGTGGATGACGAGCAAGTGGGCAAAAGAAACAAGAGGTAAAAAGGTTGTAGATGTGATTTTGATGCCATCTTTTTGGACTAATGTGATAAATGCTTTGAAGGTGTCCAGTCCATTAGTGCGTGTACTTCGCTTAGTGGATGATGAGAGAAAGCCTCCTATGGGGTATATATATGAAGCTATGGATAGGGCCAAAGAAGCAATTGCCAAGTCTAAAAGAAGTATCAAGCCATTTTTCAGACCATTGATAATCGATGAGATAATCAACTTCATCACTCTTTGCATGCCGCTAGTTGGTATTTGAACCCAGAATTCTTTTACAAGGCTGAGTGTATACATTCAGCATATTTTTGAACTAATGTGATAAATGCTTTGAAAGTGTCCAGTCCATTAGTGCATGTACTTCGCTTAGTGGATGATGAGAGAAAGCCTCCTATAGAGTGTATATATATGAAGCCATGGATAGGGCCAAAGAAGCAATTGCCAAGTCTAAAAGAAGTATCAAGCCATTTTTCAGACCATTGATAATCGATGAGATAATCAGCTTCATCACTCTTTGCATGCCGCTAGTTGGTATTTGAACCCAGAATTCTTTTACAAGGTTGAGCGTATACATACAAAGATCATGAACGGCTTGTATGAATGTATTAGAAGGTTGAATCTGGATCCAAAGGTTCAAGACTAGATTGATGAAGAGATTCCAATCTATGCCAAAACAGAGAGTTTTTTTGGAAACTACATGGCTATTAGAAAGAGAAGTGAGAAAGCACCAGGTATATATATTATGTTTTATATATAAATCTTAAATTAAATCAAATATCATCATCCATATTAAGTTACTAACCTATGAATTTTGATGGACAACTGAATAGTGAAGTCACTATGGAACATCAACACCCACATTGCAAACTTTTGCAATTAAAATTCTCGGCCTTACTTGTAGTTTATCTGGTTGTGAATGTAACTGGAGTGTGTTTGAAAATATAAGTACATATATATAATATGTTTGTTTTTACAATTGTTTTTAAGAAGCTAGTTTTTTCCATGTAGCTTATCTTTAGTATTTTTTACAAAAATTCTTGCAGTTTCATAGCAAACGGAGAAACGCGCTTGATCAAAGTTGTTTAAATAACTTGGTGTTTGTCAAATATAATCGAGCATTAAGGTGTTGGTATCAAATGCGTGATATCATTGATCCCATCGCAGTGACTCAAATTGATGAAAGCAATGAATGGTTGATTGAGAAGCTTAATGAGGATGATGAGATTGTTTTCCCAAATAAGGATTTGAGTTGGACTGATGTTGCTGTGACTGCAAGAGTGGGAGAGCATAGCCATCAATTAAGATCACAAGTGGGTTCATCAAAGTGGTTAAGAATTGAGGAGATTGAAGAGGAGGAGGAGGAATGTGACATTGAGCAAGAGCGAGTAGAATTTGGAGAGCAACTAGAAGATGAAGAGGAGATTGGAGAGGGAGAGGATGAAGATGATTATTTGGATGATCTTGATGATGATTGAAGGCTTGATGCATGAATTAGGTTTTTTTTTTTTTTTTAGGTTGTAGTGATTAGTGTTTTTAAACTTTAAATTTTTGTTGTTGAATAGGTGTCTAACAAGTAACACCTATTTGGTAGTTACTAATTTACTAGTTAGTTACTACTTACAAGTGGTTTTACTATGCATTTTCCATTTTGCCTTAAATGCTTATTGTTGGTACTTGATAGTTGGTATTAGACTACTAGTACTTAATAGGTGACTAAGTTACTAACTATGCTACTAGCACAATAGCACTTAGAATGAATTTTTGTTGTTCGCATGGTCAATGTTGCTACTAGTTTAGAATTTGAAGATGATGAATGATGAAAATCTGTTTATTTTATGAATTAAATCTCATTATTGTTTATTGTTTATGATTTTACAATATTTTGAGTCTTTTTACAAAACATGTGCCTCTCATTTGATGTGTGGTTGTGACATTGTAGCAGGTGGCAAGTGACAGCAACACTAGTGGACCAATGCTAATTCCCTCTTGGATAATGCTCGAAAGAATAAAAAGCAAATGTTGGATGGTTCTCTGTCAGTAGAGCATCTACTACTGGCATATCATTCAGACAATAGGTTCAGGCAACAACTATTCAAGAGTCACTAGCTTAGCTTGGAAAATTTGAAGGATGCCATTACACCTGTTCGTAGCAATAAAAAAACAACTTACCAAAGTATGAACTGAACTCCTTTAATTTACTACATTTTGATCAAATATGATATTGCTATGTTTTTTTCCTTTCTTATCTGTGATGCATTGTGTCCATTCCCAACTTGAGATTCATCTTTGAATTGAGGGTTATAAATCATATCCTAGCAATAAAAATGTCATGCCCAGCCCAGACCTAATCATTTACTTGTTTGAATGTGGCAAATATCTTGTCCCATGGATTCTTTACATATGTTTTACAGCTGCAACCTTCTTTTTGGATATTGAGGTAGATTGTAGTTCTCTCTTGTGCAATACTTAAGCAGTCTTACTGCTTAAATTTTACTTTCTAGAGATTTAATAGAATAGGTTATGTTAAAATGGAGGTGAATCTAGGTAGTGATAGTGTGGCTTGATGTTCATCACAATAAACATTGGTATTTATAAGTTCTATTTAGAAATTTGGAAAAATATTATCGAAGTTATTTTTTTATGTGACAACTTGAGGTGATCGTACTCCTATGTATTTTTAATTCCTTGGTTTCCCTGTTAGCTATTGTCTTCTCACATTGCCTTAATGTATGTAGATCCCAATGGAAAGAATGGAGTGCAAGATCCCAATCTAGATTATACAACGCTGAAGAAATATGGGAATGATCTGACCCAGCTTGCTAAGAATGGCAAACTTGATCCTGTTGTAGGTGGAGATGATGAGATTTGGAGATGTATCCATATATTGTGTAGGAGAACCAAAAACAATCCTGTCATTGTTGGTGAAGCTGGGGTGGCGAAAACTGCAATTGCTGAGGGGTATGTTGTTTGATCTTTTGTTATTCAGTTTTCAGATTTTCACTAAGATTGTCTGTCAGGTTTTTATTCAGTAAACTATTTCATTTAATCTTTTTCGAAATACGAAAGTTTCAATAATTCTCTCTTTCACATTACTGTCTGAACAATGTTATTTTTATGCTAGATGGGAAGCCTACCTTAATTATGAGATGTTGCATAAGCTAATACTAAATATACTATGTTGTTGTGCAGACTAGCTCAACAGAGGGCACGTTCCAGAACCATTGCTAAATAGAAAGGTTATATTTATACTCAAAACCTTCATATTTTTTCTTAGCAGTATGCTTTTTTATAATTCAAAAAAGAAAAAACTATCTATATTGTTTGACATTATTCTATGCAGTTTTGGTGTATAAAATAAATGTCATAGGTTTTTAGGATCTTATAATTTATCCTTTGTCTTTATCACCAACAATTTCTTAATTGTGAGCCTTGTCTATTAATTGAAAAAAAAAAAAATGTAATTTCAGGTTTTTAACATTGATCCATTAACCTAGATATAATGATTAGATTTTTCCTTTATTTTAAAACTTTATAACTAATTTTCTGAAGTATCTTTTGTATTATACACTTATATAATTATAACAAAGAAGACATGAAGAAAAGACAAAGGTGGACAAGATTAGAAACTACTTTGGATCAGTGGTTGCTTTTTACTTTCTTGTCTTGTGAGTGAGTTATGGACTAAATTCTTGTTTTATCAAAAAGTATCCCATTAATATCTCACATTTCCCATGCCCAGACCTTATAAAAACTATACATATCTGCATATAATTATTCAGATTCTTTATTAATTTCTGCTTTTACATGCAAGTTGCGAGCACATTTTTCCGTCCAGGAACTGTCCTTTGCATTAAAAAAATATATATATTGTGAACATTCACATTCTTACGAACACTTATTTCGTTTTATATATACACATATATAAAATTCTAAAAGTGGTGTACCATTTATAAAATTCACAATCTAACAAAACCATAAATATTTAAAACATTTCCAGAGTTGATCCAAGGCTCCTTATCACCATGCATATGTGATTCATTGCATCTTTATTGTTTTTTTTTTTTTTTTTAAAGACATTGCATCTTTATTGTTTTTTTCATCATTTTAGTCATATAAGTAACAAGATTCCTCTCTTGAATTAATGTAGAGCTCACTGGATGTTAGTTATTTTGGATCCATATAATAATATTGTGCATTTTTTGGATCCTTTACAAAAAGGCATCCCTCCAAACCTTAAGAATATAATCATTGTGTAAGTAATTACTTTTTGTTTTTAATTTTTAAATATTTGTTTTGTTACTTGCTAAAACTTATATATATTTGTCTTTTTTTTTTTTTTTTTTCCTTTTTTGTTTATGAAGTGCTTTTAGAATGTGTGCTGCTCATTCAGGAAAGGTTGTTCAAAGTTCTCCTTATTTTAAGATTATAAAGGTAACGATATAATTAAATTATCTAATTTATCATTATTATGCATATAAAATTTTATTTGAATATTTATAAATTGTTTTATTAATGTGATTATACATTTTATTTATAGTGTCCTCAACGATTTGGGAATTTTGAATGTGGCTACTACATTATGAATTATATGAGAGATATCATCATTGATATCTATTTCAATGAAGGTGTGAATATTAAAACTTAATGTTTTATGTATTCATATATTTTTCTATCATGATATTAATAATTCTTATACATGCTTTCCATATAGATGGCAGAGAAGAAGAAATACAATCAAGAGGACATTGATTTTGTGCGGAGTGAATGGGTTCAATTCGTTGATGAACTTTTATAAATTTATGTACATAGTTAATTATATATTAATTTTAATCAGAAGTATACTTTGAAATATTTGTGTTAGAAATAGCTAATTTTCAGAAGTAGACTTTTGGGCACTTGTTGGGCATACGACTTTGGAATGTACTAGTACATATATATTTGTACTTGCTTGGAATTATATATTACTAGTTTTGTTGTTGGATAGTTATTATTGATCTATTGGGAAAAAAAAAATCCATATTGTTGTTAAATTACTTCAAATTTTAGAATGTTTGTGCATCTTGTATAATATAATTTAGGCAACATCAAGAACCAGATATAAAAATTTAAAATTAAAAAACAAAAAATAAAGAAAAAAATTGGTTTTAGTGAGAAACCGATTTCTTTTATTTTTATTAAATACATTGGTTTTTTAATTAAAACTGATGTTTATTAACTTCTAAAAAACATCTGTTTTATATTTAACAAATGTAGTATTTTTCATAAATACATCCGATGTTGTATCAAATTTTTTTCAACATCGCTCAAATAGACAACGGTTACGAAATTGATGAAAACCGATGTTAAGCATGCAAATAACCGATTTCTTTCAAATATTTTATAGTAGTGTTTTGCAAAGTGTTCTGCAAATTCTTATTTTTAACAAAACCAATTGTTATTTTTTCCCTTCAGTATTATCATCAAACAATAGATTGTATAAGAATAACATAGTTCAATACAAAGTATTACAATACATTATAGTACGACACACAATGATATACCAAACACACAAATTGCTTAATATTCTTGAAACCAACAGATAATAAGGTATGCGTAAGAAAACCACTCAAACTTGAACAGGGTCAATGAGCAATGAGGTGATGTAGTCTTTCAGCACATGACAATTGGTGAAGCCATCATCATCCTTGTATATAACATCTACGACACGTGAAAAATTCAGAATTCGCATGAGAAGAGGCATTTGAACAGCTGTTGCATGGTTTTAGGAATTCCCGATTTATATCTTTCCATGCATTCGAAACTTCTTCGCGGAATTGTTTGACTGCCTCTTCTTTAGAAACACTAACATATATATTAGGGATTCTCATTAAGTTTTCATATTTTGATAATTGTTTCAAAAAAAATTAAAAAACGTGTGTGCAAGATAGATATATCTAACCCACTAATAACATAAAACGTAATAAAATATCGCATGCTATTTTTTTTTTTTTTTTTTATAAAAGACATCACATACCGTTAGATACATGATATATTGAATTTATACCACATAACGTTTTATAAAAGAGTACTAGCTCGCTAGACACACAGTATACCCATCCCATCCAATTTTTTCCCTTTCAGTCCTTCTAAAATAAATAGATGAGTATTATTGTACCTCATGGGAGGCTATGTCATCCACAAGTCTGCAAAAAATCGTTGAGGCTTTAACAATAGGAGGATCATTAGAGATCCACTCAAAGGCTTGATTATCAGCAATCTCTCCCATGCCGTGCGCACCTAATGTTTGCAAAGCTAGATTTTGACATGTTACGAGTGCAACATCAAAAAGAAATTAGCAGCATCATTCATTACGTTCAACTGCTCAGACAACAGAAAATTAAGTAAATGCTCTTAATAAATTTATGTTTACTTATCACTTAGCCAATAAATTTGAATATTGATTAGATGGTGGAAAAATTTGGACTTTGCAAGAAAGCTGCCCTATGCTAGAGGCAGAGTGGTTGAGGGCTACTTTTGGATACTGTGAGTGTACTCTAAGCCCCACTATGCATTCGCTAGAAGGATATTGACCAAAGTAATAAAAATGTTCGCTATTATAGAGACTGGTTTATTCAAATGACCTTTATAGTTTATCAACAACCACATTTTATTAGTACTAGAGAAACAATTATCCGCCAGATTTTTGTTTTTGTTTTTTCTTTTGCTGTACTTTTACAATCGGTGAGAATTATCCCCATGATATGCGTTTGAATCCCAACCATAAAAAAAAAGGAAAACATGTATACTATTTGAGCCAGTTAAAAGGGATGTACACTTATCTATTAGAAAAGAAATAATATTAGATTTAATCGGTGTTGTTTATCATCCAATCACATTAGATAATGATCAAATATACATAGGAATTATTAATTTCTCTAAACATGTCATTAAAATTTCAAAAACTGATACCTCAAACTAAACCTATTTTTCTAATGAGCTTAAAACGAAAATGGGTGCAATATTCGAAGAAAATAACATTTTCAACACCCTCTGAAACACATAAAATGTAACACTCCGAATTTTCTCTATTTAAGAGAACTGAAAATTTATCAGGATGAATAGTATTTTCGGACGGAATAATATTCGTATAAATAGTAAAATTTTCGAAAAGTGGACCCTAAAATTAGAAAGCTTTGGAATAAGTAATGGACTCTAAAGAAACCGAAACGGATCAAAAATGAGTTCGTTTGAAGTAAAATGGAGTAGTTTCGGATCTAATCAGAAATTCGAAAATATTTTTCGAAAAAAATTTAAAAATTTAGAGAAGTATCAAAATGAGTGTTAAAATGCTCTTAAAATATTTTAGAAATTCAAATGACACTTTCGAAGGTGATTCGGATGGAAATAGAATCAATCCAGAAATCGCTGGAGATGATTTAGTGAATTTAGCGGAGAGCCGAAAATGGGCAGGAAATGACTTTTAAGAGTCACCGAGGTTACTACGAATATGTACGCAACCCGAATATAGGCCTCGGTGAATTTTGAAAAAATTTCGAAAAAGTCCCAGAAAAGCCGAATTCGGATGTCTCGGAAAAATTAAATCCAAAGAGACAAGAAAGGATAGACATGTGGGGCAAGCAACCATGAAAATATGACATGTGGCATTAGGAAATTGTAAATTGAGTATGAATTTAAAAAGTTATGTGATAGATTTCGGGGTTTAAATTGTGACTTGTAGATGATTGAACTAAAAATAAATAAATTATATTTAATTGTAAAGGACATATACAAAGGTATTTTTATAACACGCTAATTTAACTAGACCTAAGAGATTGATTGAAACGTAATTTGTTGTTATTAATTTGGTTCGGTTTCAATTTTATAAGTACAGAAGTTTGTAGATAAATATCATTTTGGAGGATATTTTTGAAAGAAATTAAGAAGATTAGACAAAAAGGAAAAAGACTATAGGGATAAAAGTGAAAATTTACATACATTGATTAGAAAGTCAATAGTTGGTGTGATTTTTTTAATAATAATATAAATTAAAGGTGGTGGTGCCCAGTAAAAGATATATATATATTTAAGGGAGTGGGTTCCATTGAAATAAAAGAATATATATATATATATATGTAAATGTGTGGCTGTCGATTGAAAGAAGAAAAAAATAAATAAAAAATAAATAAAATAAAATTTATAAATGAAAAAGAAATAAAGGTGCCAGCTGCCAAGTGAGAAGAAAGAAAAATAATAATAAAATAAAAAGAAAATGTTAATGGGACATGAGGCAGTGGAAAGTCTATATATATATTTGTGTCTTCAGAAACAATTAAACACAGAAGCTATACGGCAAGCAGCAGGAGAAGAAAAAAGTAAAACATAAGCAATTAGGCATGGTGAAGTCGAAAAGAAAAAGGAAGAAGAAAATAAGAAGAGAGGGAAGGAGAAAGAAAAGAAAATATTTTGCATGTCCGATTTATTCAGATATGTAAGTTTATTTTTAATAGAATTTGGATTCCAGAAAATTAGTTTATTTTTCTGTGAGTTATAAATTAAGTTTTGTGTGATTTTAGGATGTATCTAGGATGATAAGAAAATCAAAGGAGTTATGTGAGTGGATAAGCTATAAAAAGCATCCAAAAGGTTGGTGTACACTTATCTTAAAAACTCATTTTTTATTAGTGGAGGTTTTGGTTTAATTTAGTATATGAGTTTATTACATTTTAATTAAATAGATTCCATGAAAATGTGCGAATTAAGTTATGAATGATTTTTGTAGTATTTGATATTTAAATTTTGAAAAGTTTGTGAAAAAAAATGTATATTGTTCGAATAAAGAATATGGGGTTATTATGATATTATTTTGATAAATTGAAATAAAAGTTTGTTTGAATATGATTTTAATGATTTTCGAATGAAAACGGAAAAGAAACGGAAAGAAACAGACAAGTTAGTGACTTGATCGTGTATTAGTAATGTGAAGGGCAATGTGATATTTGCCAAATTTTGATGAATAATTGAATGAAAAACGATGTTTTATAATGTACGTTTGTGATTTTGATGAAATATGGAACAACTCGATTAAAAATTTGTATGTTATGTTTCTAATGAAAATTTTATTCGGAAATGAAAATGGTTGATTTGTTAAATTTTTAATAATTTATGAAAAATTGTAAGGGCCCGAGTAAACTTGAACATTGATAGATGGGGATTGGTAGTTGGCATGCCAATAGGGTGATTATAGCAATACTACACCGATTTGCTTATATATGTTGATACGAAATTCATGGACCTTACGAGGCACCAAGTGTCCGGTCCCATAATTTATGTGATATGTAAAATGAAATCCGGCGGATAGTCACCAAGTGTCCAATGCCGAAGAACCCATTTCCAGTCCATGCTATCGTGTCAGAGTTTACGAAGGGCATTGAAAAAAATATTAAATGAAAATCGTATAACTACGTTCGAAAATGATTTTTATGTGTTTATATATATGTATTTGTTAATAATGAGCTTTTGTTGTGATTTAACATACAAGTTCGAAGGTATCGTGTTGAAATGTTTGGAAAAGTCTTTTATGTGATTTATATGTGCTTTTATTAATAAAGTAAATTTCTTACGTATTGTTTTAGTAGTTTGAGAAAAACATAAAAATGTTGTGTTACCCTATAATATTTTTGTGAAATGAGGAATTTAAAATGTTTGTTTTATATGTGCAATTCTTGATAAATTGACGTAATTGTGAATTTTAATAAAAGTTCGAGCATTTTAAAAGTTTGATTCTTAATATGCTTGAAAACAAATTTCATGTGTTTTATATATGCAATTATTAATAAATTGAGTTATTTATGAATTTTGATAAAAGCTTGAAAAGTGTGAAATTTTGTGTTACAATAACATAATTTTGATCAAATGATAAAAGTTTGAGATTTGGGGAATTTTGTTTGACAACACGATAATTTTTTTTACTAAATGACATTTAATTTTTATTTCGTTTCCTTATGAATATGTGAAAATGGTGAAATATGATTTTGTAGGGTCATATTTGAAAAATGACTTTTAGGCATTTCATATATATGCATTTACTAGTAAATTGATTTCTTTATGATTTATTATGAATATTTGACAACTATGAAATCTTGTTTTAAAATCTTGTATCTTTGAAATTGATGAAATTTAAATTTAGTGTACACCCACTAAGTAGAAATACTTAGCGTGTTGGATTTTCCACGCGTAGGTTGAAATTTTGGGTGCTGCAGATAGGTGTTGATAAGAAGACATTTGTTGCGTTTTTCATGAGTCACATTCCCTCCATAGTTGGTGGTTTTACGTTTAATATTGTATAGTGGTGTTAGAGTATATGAAAATGCATGTACATGTATATGGATTTATGAGATTTTATAAATGAGGATGTATAAGTTGTAGAAAAAGTTTTTGGGTTTGTAAAATAATTTTGTAAAGAAACTCATATTTATCGTTTAATTAGTATTTAATTTCGATTAAAATGATTTTTATTAAATATTGTGTTTATAAATGTTTGTGTGATGAAGTGATTTTGGAGTCGGACGGAAGGTTCGAAATGGAAGTTGAGAGAATGAATGTATTTTAGAAGTGTCTACTTTTGAAATCTGTAGGTTTTAATAAATTTGGGTTTTTCAGAAAAATAGAGAAAACTCTGCCGGATTTTAAAAAAAAAAAAAATTATAGTGCATTTTTGTAAAATAATAGTGAATAAACCGATTAAAGTAGCATCTTTCGACTCGGGTTCCCATCCAAATGGGAATCAGGTGGAAGGTATTACATAAAATGTATATGATCAACCTTATTACTAGACATTATGGCCTCAAACCAAGGTTACAAGCTTACTGAAACTTATTACAGTTCACACATAGAGGAAATTATAAATACATCAACTAATATATACATATATATATATATATATAGGACCAAGATGGTTTTTAACGAATTTTAAAATCAATTCAATCGTCTAAAATTTATAATTTTGAAATTGTTTAAAATTACAAAAGAAAAAATATATATAATAGTACCTCATGAGATACTATGTCATCCATGAGTCCGCAAACAATTGCTGAAGCTTTAATGATTTTATGATAATTATTAGAGCTCCATTCAAGGACCTCCTTATTAGCAATCTTTCCCATGCCAAGAAAAGAAGTTATTGCCAACATTGGATAAGAAGTAGTCACAAGTGAAAAGTCCAAATACTCTTCCAATGTTGGAACATAGCCTTCATTGCACCACTTGGCTTCCATACAGTAGACTTTGACTAATTGGTGTGTGTGTGTATGTATATCTGTATATATAGTTAACTTATAAATTGTTAGGATCACCAGTTAAATTCAACTAGTGCATTTAAATTGATAAAAGAAGATAAATTTTTTTAGGATATAAAATGTAATGGATAAATTTGATTGATAATTCTAACCATTCAAAAGTTAAAACGCACTAATCATAAGAGTTTTCTAATCAAATTCAACCATTGCACTTGAATTGATAAGGATAGAGAAATTTTTTTAAGAGAGGATGAATTTGATCAGTAATCCTAACAATTTGAAAATTAGATGGTACTAACCATAGAAATTCTTATATATATATATATATATACATATAGAATTTTTATGGTCAATACCTTTTAACTTTAAAAAATTATGATAAACCAATCAAATTTATCTATTGCATTCTTTCTTTTAAAACAAATTCTCTCACTCTATTCAATTCAAATGCAATTGATGAATTTGATTGATTCGTCTTAAGTTTTTAAAGTTATGAGGTACTAACTATAGAAGTTCTATATATATAATACTTTTATAATCAGATGTAAAACCCAAAACCTTAGCTTATAGCAAATGATTATTTTTCCAGATGAATAATGTTTCTAGACGGAAAATGTTCGAGTGCATAGTAATTTTCAGAAAAACGGACCTCATGAAGCAAAAGCTCCGAAATTAATATTTGAATTAATAAAACATGAAGCGGAGCGAAGATGAGTTTAGTTGAGGAGATTTCTAAGTGATTTAAAGTTATTGGACGAAAATACCCTTTTTGGAGAAAAATGGGTATTGATGATTTTATATTCATAAGAATTCCTTTGAGTATGAATTGAGAGATAAAATGCCCCAATTAGAGTATTTTATGGTCAATTTGAAGAATTAAGGGTCATAGAATAATTTTAAAAATTTTTGGGGCTAGAATGTGAATTTAAGTTATTAAGGGGCTTAGTAAATATTTTTCATTCTCAAGCACACCTGGATTGTGTGTGAGCTTTACATGGAATGAGATCTTATGAAGAAACACAATCCATGTGAAGTAAAATGGGCCAATGAGATGTTGACACTTGGAATCCACTAACTTGGAAAAGTTTATATAAAGGGGAGTTGTTTTGGAAATGAAAAGCAAAGTGCTGAGACAAAATTAGAGAGAGAAAGGGAGGCATTCATCAACTTGAGAGAAAGTGAGTGAGTTGTGACCGAGAGTAAGTCAGATCTAGTTTGTTCTAATCCATTGAGCCTTGTTGAGAGAAGTTTAAGAATGAATTGAGAGAGAACACTGCAATAGTAGAAATAGAGCTCGACCAAGGAGAAAGTTTGCTGCTGAGAGGAAGAAATAAGATGAGCTTACTATTCTTGTAAACTTTGAGTTGATTTTGAGTGTTTCCAACACTTGCTCACCATTTGGATTAAAGAGGGAGCTCGTAATCTAGAGTACCAAGAAGAGCAGTAGCTTTATTGGTCACTTGGGGTTGATCTGAAGAGGTAAGTGTGAAATCTCTAATCTCTTATGTGAATTGGGAAGTTAAAGTTGAGTTTAAAACAAATTGATAATACGAGCTGCCATGCATGGGTTTTGAGTGCATTAACTGTTAGGTCGTTATTTTAGTTGTGATTGTTGGTATAAACCTGGAAAGGATGTTAGAACATTGCATGCATGAGTTCAGAATGAATTAAGCTAGGGTAGTATTTATGAGCTAGCTAGGGTAGTAGCTCGCAAGGACGTATTGGGCTATGCCCAGTCCATAGCAAACCTGACCAAGCTGAGCTAAGTACAACAACTCACGAAGGGCAAGCTGGAATAGTGAGGTAGCTCGCAAAAGAGGCAAGCTGGAAGGAGCTCGCTGTCTAGGTCAAGCGAGCTAAACAGTAGCTCCCAATGGTCGAGTTGGCAGTAGCTCTTAGCTCGAGCTTGGTCTGTTGCAATTGGCAGTGCAGTATTTTGTATGTTTGAATGTTGAGAATTTTGATTGGATTGTTGTGCCTAAAAAATAGCGATTGTATTGAAGTGTAAGTGAATTAGCGAGCTAGCAAAGGACGCAGAAGAGTGGTTAAGTTGGAGAGCAAGTTGTGAGTATGGATTTTTACAAGCTTTTATGAATTATATTAATTATTTACTTATAAATGCAATATCTTAATTTATATGCAAGTTATTATATTGAACATTGAGTAAGTTTATAACATGTTATTATTTTTATTAAAATGCATGTATAGTTTTTATTAAATTTACGTTCTATATGCAAGTATTTTAAAAGCTTAGCAAGTTGAAAATTATAAAAAAATACAGGTATTTTGAACATTTTAGGCTTTTGCCTTAGAGAGAAAAGTTTAAGCTTTTACCTAAATAAGTAAAGCTTTAGACTTTTGCCTCAGAAAGAAGTATTTCGGTAATATACTGACAGGACCCTTCCCAGACCTTATCTAAGCTCTTGTCTGGAGAATCCTGTCGGGCACTTCAACGGATTCCTCGAAACCAACTCGTCGGATCGAAGACATCCGGGAAGCGAACCCTATCTTTCTGTATCCGGTTTACTCGTTAAAACTTAGTGATTTGAATTTGAATCGTCACTGGTTGGGAGTGGTAAACATTTTCTTTGATTCTTTTTTTCTAATTCATTTTATAAAAATTTCGGCAGCATAACGACTGCATTTTTGATAAACCAAAAATTTGACCTGTAAGGAAAATAACACTTCGACTATTTCAAAACACCTCCCAACTTCTTTAATTCTCAATCATGCATCATTCATCAGACTTTCATAAGCATAACAATAAGCTTTAATGCCAAGTATACATATATGAATCATATATAGTATGCATGAATATATTTACATTTTTCAATCTCAACATCATGGAAATTCAAAATATACCTAATTAAATACATACTACAAAAATGTATATACACGTCTTGAGCTATCGCCCACCTATCAATGTATATGCAAGCAAAAGGTCTCGATCTCGTCCGACGGCGGCACGCAATAAAAACAAATGAGCTACAAAATAAATCAGAGGTTAGTGCAATAAGGATATATAATATCACATACACCAACATAAGATTTCATTATTGACTCGAGTTTTACAACTTCTTTAAAAATTCTTCCATGTGTATCCTTGACTCATTCTAACCATCACGGGCGATTTTAGCTAACGCCAACGTGAAGCTTACTAATGCATCTCAACCACTACGTTACGGAATTTACTGCATCGTACGTAGGGCGCTAAACTATTTACTGAACAACTACAATGCGGAATTCTCTGCATCGCAAATGTAGTGCTAGATCTCTAGACGACTACGAGCGGAATTTACTGCATCGCGTCGTAGCGCTAAAGCTTATCGCTGAGCAACTACAATGCGGAATTTTCTGCATCGCAATTGTAGTGCTAAAACTCTGGGCAACTACGAGCGGAATTTACTGCATCGCTTCGTAGCGCTAACTGTCAACTAACCAACTACGTGCGGAATTTTCTGCATCGCAACGTAGCGCTTATATTTTCTAGGAAACTGAGCAACTACGGACGGAATTTTCTGCGTCGTCTCGTAGTGCTAATTTCTCTATACTCTGAGCGACTACGGACGGAATTTTCTGCGTCGTCACGTAGCGCTATACTTTTCTATAAACTGAGCGATTACGGACGGAATTCTCTGCGTCGTCACGTAACGCTAAATCTCATAGCTTTTTAGGCATACACATGGGTTTTTCTACTACTTTTCTAGTGCCAAAGCACAAAACTCTTTAGTTCAAAAACCTCTTAACACTTTTCTCATTTCATTCTTTTTAAAAGCAACTTAGTATTACTTTCTATTAACATATAGATTCCATAGGAATCTATACGCTTAACTTTGACCTTAACATTAACCATCATTTTCAATTTCATTTATTTCTTAGTTACAATGTTTATGATAAACAATCAAGAATTTCCAAAGAATTGGAAACAAGCATAAGTGGCGAACCACTTACCTCAAGGCCGCGTCAAGCGTCTCGACGAGGCTCCTGGACGCCGCTCACGTACTCGTCACCTACACAACATTTTCTCATCATTACTATTAACAAAAACCTCCATTTCTCAACTATATACTAGGAATTCCCAACTATGCCCAATTCTCTCTATATAGCTCCTAACTCGTTTCTAAATCAACCGAGACTCTTAAATCCTGATTTTTGTGGAAAAGTTTTAGTTTTGGACCCCTAGGGATATCCCCACACAGTCCGTTTACTAGTCGGAGGCTTAAAACGAAAAATCACATTTTTAATTTAAACGGACAGCCCTTGACAGTGTGCACTGCTACGCACTGCCCGGGACTCCGTTTTCCTTCGTTCTTTTTCCTACGGCTCACTTATATCCCATTCTAGTCACACGACAAATTTCATTGAGAAATATTATCGTTTGCTATGTCAAATCTAAGGAAAACATCCGTTTTGGACACTTTCGGGCGCAATTAAGTGCCCGTTTTGCAAACTCTTGGTTTTGGGTTAGCGACGCTAGATTTTATTCCATAACTAAGCTTCATTTAACTTATAATGATGAACCAAACTCAAACCATGCAATAAAAATTGCATTAGGATAGCCGTTTCACTTCTCAGAGCTCTAACGGCGCTATTTCGTGCATAACTTGCACAATTTTTATCGGATTCGATCCGTTCCAAAACCTATGGTTTTCTATGGTTCCTAGGCATCATTTGAGGTGTAGAACACCCCCAAATAAGCCAAATATGGTCAGGTCTCCCCTAGCTAAAAATTCAGCTCGGGATTGACAAAATTGTTAAAACCAATTCTATTGAGCTTCTATCATTCCTATATGCTCTCCTATGCTTTTCTAATCATTTTTATGCTCAAACTTGGGTTCATAACCTCTAATTTCAGAGCTTATTTACTGTCTAATATAGTCACAACACACACATAAACATTACTTGTTCATTTGAACACTAACAATTCACTCAAAACTTTAATCAACTAATTGGTGTGTGTGTGAGAGTTGATTTTGTTTTCACTTAAATCAAATATGTGGCAGCCATAAATAAAACCCTAGGCTACCACTTACACCCAACAACATGCTATTTAAAGTTCATCATCATCTAGTTGGGGTTCCACACTTAATTGAAGTGTAGAACACCAACACAACAAAAAAATTTCTGCCCAGAAAATTTCCAGCAGCTCTACTGTATTTTTAAACACAATAAGGAGAAGATCATATGATATCTTACTTGGTACTTGGCTTAGAGGATTGAGAGGACTTAGAAGAGGGTTTAGAGAGAGAGGTTAGGGGTTCAGAAGGGCTGGATGGGCTCTTCTCCTTCCACTTTTCCTTGCTGCTGTCCAGCACCTCTGCTTGTGGTTTTCACGGTCAGCTTTTGTTTTGCTTCTGTTCTGCTCTCTTTTTCACGACTGAAGGAGTGGTGTTTGCTGGAAAAATTTTCAGCAAGGGTTGCTTATATACTAATAGCATTTCTTATAATTACATCATGTCCCAATTCTTTTTAATTTACACCATTTCCTCTCAATTTCTCTGTTATCTTCACTGCTGCCCAGTTTTGTTTATTTTCTGGCAGCTGTTGTTTTCTTCTTTATTTCTCACCTTTTTTCATCTTTGCTTGTTGAAATCTTGCTAAATGTTCAATATATATCATTAACCTTCATAAAAATGGCACTTAAGTCTCATTTTTAATTCGTTTGACCATCGTTTTCCCTCATCATCCATTCTATACGGGATTTACTTTTGTTTTTGATTTTTATGATAGCTTTGCATTCTTCACTTGTCCACTTTCCCTCTAAGTGTCTTGTTTGTATATCTTATTAATGTTCTATGGAGTATCAAGCTTGTCCTTTGATTTATTTTGATTATCATCAATCTCTTATTTAAATCGCTTAATAGTTGTCCATTACTTACGAACAACTAATGTAAAAAATTTCTTAATCGTGCACTCAACATTTTATTTTCTTTAACTTGTCTCTTATCTATGGATGAATTACTTTACTCTTCATTGATCTTTTTCTTGCTAATTCGGTTGTTGTGAAACTCTAGAATGACGTTCACGAAATCGATGAATTGATTTAGCTTAACACTAACTTGATTCTATTGTAATGTTACTTAACTTTTATAATTGACGAATTTCGTCGTCAATCTTAAGTTGATAAATCTCTAATGCCATGAAATTCAATTAATCTAATGTAGAGATTTATTTTACCTCTCTAATCCATCTTTTAACACTAAGAGGTTATAGATCGAGACTAGGGGTTTACAATTTCTTCCCCCCTTATAAAAATTTCGTCCTCGAAATTTAAATTGTGTACCTTATTCAAACAACTGAGGGTATTAGGCACGCATCTGTGCTTCGGGCTCCCATGTAGCCTCTTCTACCCCATGATTTCGCCATAGCACCTTCACTAGCGGAATCACTTTATTACGCAATACTTGATCTCTACGATCTATAATTTCTACTGGATGCTCCTCGTAGGTCAGGTTTTCCTTCAACTGAACTGGTTGCTCTTGCAAAATGTGAGAAGGATCAGCTATGTACTTACGTAACATAGAGACGTGGAATACGTCATGGATGTTGGCTAACTCTGATGGTAGCCTCAATCGATACGCTACTTCACCCACCTTGTCTACTATCTCATAGGGGCCTATGTATCGTGGACTCAACTTTCCACGCTTCCCGAACCTCAAAATACCCTTCCAGGGTGAGACTCGTAGGAATACTTGATCACCCACTTCAAACTTCAGATCTCGTCTTCGATTGTCCGCATAGCTTTTCTGCTTGTCGCTTGCTATCTTCAACCGCTCTCTTATCATATTTACTTTCTCTGTTGTATCTTGGACAATCTCTGGGCCAATTAATCTTCTTTCCCCCACTTCGTCCCAACAGACTGGGGTTCTACACTTTCTGCTATACAACGCCTCATATGGTGCCATACCAATACTAGACTGATAGCTATTGTTGTAGGCAAACTCTATCAAGGCTAGGTAATTATCCCAGCTTCCCTTAAACTCCATCACACAAGCTCTCAACATATCTTCGAGAGTTTGAATGGTTCTCTCTGATTGGCCATCTGTCTGTGGATGAAAAGCAGTACTGAAGTGTAATCTGGTGCCCATAGCATCTTGTAGTTTCGGCCAGAATCGAGAAGTGAAGCGAGAATCTCTATCTGATACAATGGATACTGGTGCGCCATGCAGCCTCACAATCTCGTCTACGTATAACTGTGCATATCTTTCCAGAGAATAGGTTTGATTAACAGCAATGAAGTGGGCCGACTTTGTCAATCTATCCACGATAACCCAAATGGCATCATGTCCATGCTGTGTCCTGAGAAGTCCTGTCACGAAATCCATCGTGATCCTTTCCCATTTCCACTCAGGAATGGATAAAGGCTGCAGTAAACCTGTGGGCTTCTGATGCTCAATCTTGATATGTTGACAAGTTAAACACTTGGATACGAACTCTGCTATCTCTCTCTTCTTACCCTTCCACCAGTAGTGGTCTCTCAGAGTCCGATACATCTTAGTACTCTCTGGATGCATAGCATATGCAAAGGAGTGTGCCTCTTCCATGATCTCTTTCTTCAACTCTGCTACATCTGGCACGCATAATCTTTGGCCCAACACTAACGTTCCATCACTTTGCAAAGTGAAGCTATTCTGCTGTCCAACCTCTATCTTGCTTTTCAATTTCATCAAGTACTGATCATGAGCTTGCAAGTCTCTAACTCTGTCTACTAATATTGGCCGAACATGGAAAGCTGCTACTAGAGCGCCTGATTCTGCTGTCTCTAAACTGACCCTCATAGATCTCAACTCTACTAGCATCTGCAAGTACTCTGTTCTAGGCTGGGCTAGGGAACTAGAGGGTTTCCTGCTTAATGCATCTGCTACTACATTTGCTTTGCCTGGATGGTATTCGATGGTGCAGTCATAGTCTTTAATAAGCTCTATCCACCTTCTCTGTCTCATGTTCAAGTCTTTCTGTGTGAACAGGTACTGTAGGCTCTTGTGGTCAGTGAAGATCCTGCAAGGTACTCCATAGAGATAGTGTCGCCATATTCTCAAAGCGAACACTACAGCTGCTAACTCTAAGTCGTGTGTTGGATAGTTCACTTCATGCTTCTTTAATTGCCTTGAAGCATAAGCTATCACTTTATCATACTGCATCAACACACAACCCAAACCTTGCCTGGAGGCATCGCAATATACTGTAAATCCTTCACTTCCTGAGGGAAGTGTAAGCACTGGTGCTATAGTCAGCCTTTGCTTTAACTCATCAAAACTGCTCTGACAGGCTTCTGACCAGATGAACTTCTCTTCTTTTCTTGTTAACTTGGTCAGTGGAGTAGCTATCTTGAAGAATCCTTCTACAAACTTTCTGTAATACCCAGCTAAACCCAAGAAGCTTCTGACTTCTATTACACTCGTGGGTGGCTTCCAATCTACAATAGCTTCTATCTTCTTGGGATCTATTGAAACACCCTCTGCTGATACTACATGTCCCAGAAATGCCACGCGATCTAGCCAAAACTGGCACTTGCTAAACTTTGCATACAGCTGATGCTCTCTTAAAGTCTGCAATACAATCCTCAAGTGCTCTGCATGTTCCTCTTTACTACTTGAATACACCAGGATGTCATCGATGAAGACTATGACAAACTTGTCTAAATATGGTCTGAAGACACGGTTCATCAGATCCATAAAGGCTGCTGGGGCATTGGTTAAGCCGAATGGCATCACCAAGAACTCATAATGCCCATATATAGTTCTGAAGGCTGTTTTGGGAACATCTTCCCTTTGCACTTTCAATTCCTTTAGCTCAACTGGTGCTATCCGATACGGAGCTATAGAAATGGGTTCTGTGCCAGGTGCTAGCTCAATATCGAACTCAATCTCTCTATCCGAGGGTAGTCCTAAAAGGTCCTCGGGAAATATATCAGAGAACTCGTTCACCACCGGGACTTCTGCTAACTGTAGCTCTCTGTCGCTAGCTTCTATTGCATAGACCAAGTACCCCTGACATGCTTTACGGAGCATCTTGTTCGCACGAATCACGCTTACTAAACTTGTAGAGAGTATTTTCCGCTCTCCACAAAAGATCACATTTGGTTCCCCAGGCTTGCTGAACTGAACTTCTTTTCTATAGCAATCTACAGTCGTGCGATGCTTGGATAACCAATCCATGCCCAAAATGATGTCAAAGTCATGAATATCGAGTACTATTAGATTAGCCTCGAACTCATGACTTACTATAGTCACCTTACTTCCCATGTAGACTCTATCCGCAATAAGCGAATCACCTGTGGGAAGTGACACTACCATGCTACACTTGGTCGGACTCAACTCCATCCCAACTCTATCTATGAACTCTCGAAAAATAAAAGAATGGGTGGCTCCTGGGTCCACCAATACATGAGCATCAGTATCAAATAAAGAGATGGTACCTGTGACCACATCTGGTGTAGCATCTGCCGCCTGCTGGGTCACTGTATATACTCTGGCGGCCTGACTGAGGGGTCTACCTGTCGGTGCTCTGGGAGGTCTACCTGGCTGTCCTCTGGGGGGTATATCTCTACCTGTACTAGGACAGTCTCTAATAAAATGGCCCTCCCGTCCACACCGAAAGCATCTGGTCTTGCCCTGTAGGCACTCACCGTAGTGTAACCGGCCACACCTACCACACACTGGTCAACTCCTCCAGCTTTGCTGGCTCCTGGACCCTGCTGATGAACAAATAGGACTCTGACTGGTCTGGGGTCTCTGACTCTGCTGCCGACTCTGTGACCCTGCTGAGCGCTGCCCACTCTTGGGTACCTTGCTGGACTCTCCCTGATGGCTACCGGTCCAGCTCCGCTTCTGACTGAATTTCGACTTGGACTCTACAACGGTCTGTGCGCTCTGCTCTACTCTGGTGGCTGCCTCTACCAGCTGTCCATATCTAGTATGCGAGGCAGATGTCACAATGGTCCTAACCGCGGGGTTAAGACCTACCATAAATCTATTGATCTTTTCTTCCTCATTCTCTGCAAAGAATGGAACGAGGCGGATCAACTCTGGAAATTTCTTCTCATATTCTGGCACTGAGGAGTCCCCCTGCTCCAATCTGTAAAATTCTTGTATTTTAGCATCCTTATAGCTCTTGGGGAAAAATCTGTCTGTAAACTCTCTCTTGAACTCGACTCAGGTGACTCCCTCTGAGTGGGCTCTCTGATGCGCCTTCCACCAGTCCTTGGCGCGATCCTTCAGTAAGAAGGCTGAGAAGATGACCATCTGATCCTCGGTGCATCTTAGGATCTGAAATATTTCTTCATTCATCTCTAGCCATGACCATGCTCTCTCGGGATCCCCAGTCCCGTCATATGGCTTCGCGCCTAACCTGTAGGCACGCTCTACACTTGCCCCTGTCTCCCGCGAGTGCTTAAGGACCGCGGTTAACATTTGGGCCATCTGCTCCATCTGCCTTGGAGTAGGTCCTGGGGCAGGCTCTGGTCGTACTGACTGTGATGGCTCTAGGTGTGCAGAACTTTCTAGTACGTTGACAGACTCGTCAACCTGCTCTCTATCTGGTGTGGGTGCCTCTGTGGCTACCCGTCTCGTCCTCGGACGATCTCTATGCTGCATAGCTAAGCGTGTACTAATACACTAATAGCCACAAATCACGAAATTTAAATTTCAACAACTAGCTCAATATAATCTGGCATGATAATTTCATGCAATATTTAACTCACAATCTTATGCATAACTTTCTACTTAGCAACTTGCTTCGAAGCATATTCATAACATGCTGAATTCAAATACTATAACTTATACTTTAGCTTATGCAATCGATGAAAGCATAACTCTCAAAATCTTTAAAAATAATGCATGCACAAGTAACTTCGTGCCTTAAGCATAACTGGCGCACAATCTGTGCGAAATAGCTCAAACTTTTCTTTTAAAACTTTTTCTCAACTGAACGAGAACCGGGCTCTGATACCAACTTGACAGGACCCTTCCCAGACCTTATCTAAGCTCTTGTCTGGAGAATCCTGTCGGGCACTTCAACGGATTCCTCGAAACCAACTCGTCGGATCGAAGACATCCGGGAAGCGAACCCTATCTTTCTGTATCCGGTTTACTCGTTAAAACTTAGTGATTTGAATTTGAATCGTCACTGGTTGGGAGTGGTAAACATTTTCTTTGATTCTTTTTTTCTAATTCATTTTATAAAAATTTCGGCAGCATAACGACTGCATTTTTGATAAACCAAAAATTTGACCTGTAAGGAAAATAACACTTCGACTATTTCAAAACACCTCCCAACTTCTTTAATTCTCAATCATGCATCATTCATCAGACTTTCATAAGCATAACAATAAGCTTTAATGCCAAGTATACATATATGAATCATATATAGTATGCATGAATATATTTACATTTTTCAATCTCAACATCATGGAAATTCAAAATATACCTAATTAAATACATACTACAAAAATGTATATACACGTCTTGAGCTATCGCCCACCTATCAATGTATATGCAAGCAAAAGGTCTCGATCTCGTCCGACGGCGGCACGCAATAAAAACAAATGAGCTACAAAATAAATCAGAGGTTAGTGCAATAAGGATATATAATATCACATACACCAACATAAGATTTCATTATTGACTCGAGTTTTACAACTTCTTTAAAAATTCTTCCATGTGTATCCTTGACTCATTCTAACCATCACGGGCGATTTTAGCTAACGCCAACGTGAAGCTTACTAATGCATCTCAACCACTACGTTACGGAATTTACTGCATCGTACGTAGGGCGCTAAACTATTTACTGAACAACTACAATGCGGAATTCTCTGCATCGCAAATGTAGTGCTAGATCTCTAGACGACTACGAGCGGAATTTACTGCATCGCGTCGTAGCGCTAAAGCTTATCGCTGAGCAACTACAATGCGGAATTTTCTGCATCGCAATTGTAGTGCTAAAACTCTGGGCAACTACGAGCGGAATTTACTGCATCGCTTCGTAGCGCTAACTGTCAACTAACCAACTACGTGCGGAATTTTCTGCATCGCAACGTAGCGCTTATATTTTCTAGGAAACTGAGCAACTACGGACGGAATTTTCTGCGTCGTCTCGTAGTGCTAATTTCTCTATACTCTGAGCGACTACGGACGGAATTTTCTGCGTCGTCACGTAGCGCTATACTTTTCTATAAACTGAGCGATTACGGACGGAATTCTCTGCGTCGTCACGTAACGCTAAATCTCATAGCTTTTTAGGCATACACATGGGTTTTTCTACTACTTTTCTAGTGCCAAAGCACAAAACTCTTTAATTCAAAAACCTCTTAACACTTTTCTCATTTCATTCTTTTTAAAAGCAACTTAGTATTACTTTCTATTAACATATAGATTCCATAGGAATCTATACGCTTAACTTTGACCTTAACATTAACCATCATTTTCAATTTCATTTATTTCTTAGTTACAATGTTTATGATAAACAATCAAGAATTTCCAAAGAATTGGAAACAAGCATAAGTGGCGAACCACTTACCTCAAGGCCGCGTCAAGCGTCTCGACGAGGCTCCTGGACGCCGCTCACGTACTCGTCACCTACACAACATTTTCTCATCATTACTATTAACAAAAACCTCCATTTCTCAACTATATACTAGGAATTCCCAACTATGCCCAACTCTCTCTATATAGCTCCTAACTCGTTTCTAAATCAACCGAGACTCTCAAATCCTGATTTTTGTGGAAAAGTTTTAGTTTTGGACCCCTAGGGATATCCCCACACAGTCCGTTTACTTGTCGGAGGCTTAAAACGAAAAATCACATTTTTAATTTAAACGGACAGCCCTTGACAGTGTGCACTGCTACGCACTGCCCGGGACTCCGTTTTCCTTCGTTCTTTTTCCTACGGCTCACTTATATCCCATTCTAGTCACACGACAAATTTCATTGAGAAATATTATCGTTTGCTATGTCAAATCTAAGGAAAACATCCGTTTTGGACACTTTCGGGCGCAATTAAGTGCCCGTTTTGCAACCTCTTGGTTTTGGGTTAGCGACGCTAGATTTTATTCCATAACTAAGCTTCATTTAACTTATAATGATGAACCAAACTCAAACCATGCAATAAAAATTGCATTAGGATAGCCGTTTCACTTCTCAGAGCTCTAACGGCGCTATTTCGTGCATAACTTGCACAATTTTTATCGGATTCGATCCGTTCCAAAACCTATGGTTTTCTATGGTTCCTAGGCATCATTTGAGGTGTAGAACACCCCCAAATAAGCCAAATATGGTCAGGTCTCCCCTAGCTAAAAATTCAGCTCGGGATTGACAAAATTGTTAAAACCAATTCTATTGAGCTTCTATCATTCCTATATGCTCTCCTATGCTTTTCTAATCATTTTTATGCTCAAACTTGGGTTCATAACCTCTAATTTCAGAGCTTATTTACTGTCTAATATAGTCACAACACACACATAAACATTACTTGTTCATTTGAACACTAACAATTCACTCAAAACTTTAATCAACTAATTGGTGTGTGTGTGAGAGTTGATTTTGTTTTCACTTAAATCAAATATGTGGCAGCCATAAATAAAACCCTAGGCTACCACTTACACCCAACAACATGCTATTTAAAGTTCATCATCATCTAGTTGGGGTTCCACACTTAATTGAAGTGTAGAACACCAACACAACAAAAAAATTTCTGCCCAGAAAATTTCCAGCAGCTCTACTGTATTTTTAAACACAATAAGGAGAAGATCATATGATATCTTACTTGGTACTTGGCTTAGAGGATTGAGAGGACTTAGAAGAGGGTTTAGAGAGAGAGGTTAGGGGTTCAGAAGGGCTGGATGGGCTCTTCTCCTTCCACTTTTCCTTGCTGCTGTCCAGCACCTCTGCTTGTGGTTTTCACGGTCAGCTTTTGTTTTGCTTCTGTTCTGCTCTCTTTTTCACGACTGAAGGAGTGGTGTTTGCTGGAAAAATTTTCAGCAAGGGTTGCTTATATACTAATAGCATTTCTTATAATTACATCATGTCCCAATTCTTTTTAATTTACACCATTTCCTCTCAATTTCTCTGTTATCTTCACTGCTGCCCAGTTTTGTTTATTTTCTGGCAGCTGTTGTTTTCTTCTTTATTTCTCACCTTTTTTCATCTTTGCTTGTTGAAATCTTGCTAAATGTTCAATATATATAATTAACCTTCATAAAAATGGCACTTAAGTCTCATTTTTAATTCGTTTGACCATCGTTTTCCCTCATCATCCATTCTATACGGGATTTACTTTTGTTTTTGATTTTTATGATAGCTTTGCATTCTTCACTTGTCCACTTTCCCTCTAAGTGTCTTGTTTGTATATCTTATTAATGTTCTATGGAGTATCAAGCTTGTCCTTTGATTTATTTTGATTATCATCAATCTCTTATTTAAATCGCTTAATAGTTGTCCATTACTTACGAACAACTAATGTAAAAAATTTCTTAATCGTGCACTCAACATTTTATTTTCTTTAACTTGTCTCTTATCTATGGATGAATTACTTTACTCTTCATTGATCTTTTTCTTGCTAATTCGGTTGTTGTGAAACTCTAGAATGACGTTCACGAAATCGATGAATTGATTTAGCTTAACACTAACTTGATTCTATTGTAATGTTACTTAACTTTTATAATTGACGAATTTCGTCGTCAATCTTAAGTTGATAAATCTCTAATGCCATGAAATTCAATTAATCTAATATAGAGATTTATTTTACCTCTCTAATCCATCTTTTAACACTAAGAGGTTATAGATCGAGACTAGGGGTTTACATATACCGTATACCAAAGAAAAGATTATTTATATAAACAAGATCAATATGCTTTCAAGATCAATTAAAGAGAAAAGTAAGAAAATTTTGAAGCATATTAAAGATATTTAGATGTCTTGGGTTTACCCTAATCTCCAGTTATACCGGGTCATAGTACCATGTTTTGTATAGTAGTTGGGATGGGAGAGTCACTAACTTGGGGGAATTGAGTCAGTGTGTCACCCTCTGCACGCATACGGTAGTGTAGATCAGCTTGATGACTGAAGGTATCGCGATCCTAGAGGTCCCACATCAGCGACTACACAGGTAGCATTCCCTAGCCCGAGTTTTGTGATATATAGACATACAGTCACGTTAGGGTGAGTTTCCCTAGGTTACCTAGTGAGACAAGTTTCAGAAAGAAAAACATGTCATTAGACATGAGATTTCAGAAAAACAAGAAAGCTTTACTAGGAGAAAAGATTCATGATTTAAGAAAATCATTATTGTTATCATATTCAAGTGAAATTTCTTTTATATTATGCTTTATTTATATTTTATCAAATATAAGATAAAGTACTAGTTTTTCTAAACTATTTTGGGAGGTGCATATATTTTTGAAAGCAAAATTTTCACAGTTGATAAGTTACCCACTCATTGAGTTGTTACTCATCACTCTTTTCCATGTTTTATAAAAACTCTCCCCAAGTGCAGATAGGATCCAAAGATCAGAGGGAGCTCCGTCAGGCGTGCACGAGGGCTGATACATGACGCTACTACACTAGTTTGTTTGCTTTCGCATTTCCATGTATTTGCATCTTTCTTGAACATGTTGCATGTTTTATAAACTTTTGGAAACATATTTTGTATTATGTTTTGAGAACACCCGTGCACTTAAGTTTTATTTAGATTTGATGGATTTTGTGTTATCTTTTAATTGAGATTATCTTGTGATTGTTGTGGATTCGATGGAAGGCTTAAGCCAAGTAATTGAGATTAAGAAATATTGAAGTGCGCAGTTTTCTGTCATGTTTACAGGGTGGATTCCCAAAAAAGCAACCGGCATGCCATTGGATTTTTGTAAAACCTATATTACAAATGATTACTTAGAAATTAAAAAGTTACCATCCGCTTTCATTAGCAAACTAACTTTCAAAGAGTTAAAAAGATTTTCAGAAAAAATAAGAGGCTTAGCTTCACGGGAACCTTTCAGCCAGTGCAGATCTTGCCTAGAGGGCCACGGTGAGATTGATGGGCAGACTGCCTAATATATAAGGAAGAGGGGCTTGTCATCAGATATATCTAATTTTAAAAAATAAGGACCAACCAATCAAATTTATCAATTGCATTTAAATTAAATAGAAGAGAGAATTTATTTTAGGAAAGAAAATGTAATTGATGAATTTAATTGGTTGGTCTTTACTTTTTAAAATTAAGTATACTTAATTATAAAAGCCCTATATATATACATGTGTATATATACACTGTAAGCCCTCATCCAGATTTATTATTTTATGATAATTCTCTTCACCTAGATTTATTATCTTATAGTATTAGAAATCTCCGAATTGAGTTATGGTCGCATCGTATGCCTCCAGTAATATTATTTGAGGTTCATTATATTTTCATATTGCAAATCGGATGTCATTTGATTGACCCCGGTACGATTAGAAAGTGAGTAGCATTTATTTATATGTTAATCAAGCGAAGTGAGCTCACGAAATAAAGTAAATGATATTTTTAATTCAACCAATGAGAAAAAAGATAAGTGGCATGAAAAGTAATGGTTATGGAAGTGCCACATGTCATCTAATGAATGGTTGGATAGATAAATGGATGAGAAAATGACAAGTGGACCAATAGAATTAAAAAGTATAAAGTTTTGGGCACTAGTAAGATTTGTAAAAGTTTGAGGCTATTAAATGAAATTTCTTGAGAGATTCTTTTGTAATTGAGTATTAGAATATATAAATAAGTGTTTTGACTTATTGGAGACCATTTTTGGTCGTGAAAGAAGAGAGATCCGTGAGAGAGAAAGAGAGAAAAGCCGAGAGAAGCATTCCCGTGCAAGAAAAAGAGGAGGAGAAAAGAAGGAGATCCAGGTGGAATTTCGCCGTGGTTTCTTCACAGAAATTGTTCCTTATCACCTCATCTAACTACCCCGCAAATTTGAAGTGAAACGATCACCTATTCGGTGAGTTATGTCTGTTTAAAGTTTGTAGCTTTCTTTGAAAACCCATTCTCTCTTTTCATAGTTTTTCAAGATTGAGTTTAAGGATGATGAGAGGGAGTTGGGGAGATGATTTAGGTATGATTTGTGAGTAATTTGGTAGACTAAAATTGGGTGAAAGAGGGAGAGAAAGTCTAGGCCAAAAATGGGTTTTTATAGAATCCGAATTCGTTTTCGATTCTAAGGCTTTAAATGGAAGTTATAGAGGTTAGGAAATAATCTTTTAAAGTTAGATTTCGAAAACGAAAAGTTTAGGATCGATTTTGGAGATAAACGGATGAGTTGAAGGGTGTTTTCCGAAACCTTTCCAGACGCGTTCGTTTAATCTTCGAAATCATTTATTTTATCATGGTTGGGTGTTAGAATAATAGCGGATTGATTGTTGAAGTTGTCGGATGTCCGGAGTGAAAAATAAATTTTATTAGTAAGCGATATTAGTAAACGATATCGAGCGAATTTCATTCCAAGCTTCCGACGACGAAATTAAGTATTCTGAGATACTTCTAAGAAAGAATAAGTAGGATTTGTGTAGAGAAATCGGATTTCGAAAACCCCGATTGAATAGAAATTGAGATTCGGAAGTTTAGATATTAAAGGGTATTAATAGAAATAAATGAGATCTTTATTGATTTTAGTGTTATTTGAATGAGTTAAATGACCCTAAATGGATATTTGATGTTCTAGGGTAAAAGCAGAAAGCCCAGGAGGCATTCGGAGGAGCATCGGATTTTATCCGAGGGTGTATAGTGAGTAGAAATCCCACCTCACAAAGTGTAGTTATCATTAAAGTTTAATTAATGATTATTTATATTTATTATGCTGTTGTAATTAAATTGCATATTATTGTTCTATCAGTATTCTATTATATGAGTTTTAAGTTAAGTATGTGTTTATGTAATGCATTATCGAGAATTAACGTTTTTAGGCGTATCGCCTTAAAAACGAGTTTACTTAAGAATATTGAGAAAAAGAATTTTTATACGCCGATAGTTTACCCTAGCCCCAGTTAAGCACCCAGTAGAATGCTCTATACGTGCATGGTAGATGTGAGAAAATACTAACTAAGAGAGAGAGAGTTAGTTGAGCGACCCTCTGCACGTATAGGGTAGTGTAGTTCGAACCGATTGCGTAGGGATAACGCGTGCCCAGAGTCGCGCATCGGTGACTGCATCGGGTAGATTCCCTGATTCCTAGTGGCTAGCTAGAGATTTATGCGGCCACGACAGGAGTAGTTTCCCCTGGGTTACCATCAAGGCGAGAAATGAGAAAGTTTTCGAAAGAAATTCAAATTGAATTTCAGAAACAGTTGTATTTGAAAGACTAAAAAGTATTTCAGAAAAATACTTTAGTTTATGAAATGGTTCAAGGTTTTTCTCACTGAGTTATACTCACCATTTAGTTTCTATGTGATTTTTTTTTAAAATGTTCTCTTAGGTACAAGAGCGAGTCGTCTAGCAAGCGAGGCTCAGATTGACGCGCAGAGAGACTGACGGACGACTACACCGCATTGTATAGCTCTTATTTTGTCATGCATGTGTTGTACATAAATAAAGTTGTAAATGATGTAAATTATGAACGTAAATACTAGTTGTTAGATGCACGTTTTGTGAAAATGTTTTTAAAACAAAAATCTAGGATTTCCATCCATTTCATAATTGTGACTGGATATGTTGTGGTTGGTTTTGGATGAGGGCCAGAGGCCCCTGGTAGTGGAAATTGTGTGCCATAGAAGTGTCTTTAAATTGCTTTTGAATTTGCTGGGTGGCCTAGTTCAATAAACAGCTGGCATGCTACCGGATTTTCGTTAAAAAAAGGAAAAATTTTTACCTTGGCCACCAACTAAACGATTTAGAAAATGAATCTAAAGTAAGTCTGGGTGCTCCGGTAGGACTTCTCTGAGCCAAAGCTAGGGTTCGCTAGAGCTCTATCGGAGTGCTACGGTATCCTTCACGGGTCCAGAGTAGGGATTCGGGAAGGGTCCCGTCATACACCTTTTTTTTTTTTTTTTTCCATGAGAATTGAGAATCACCACCGCTACTACACTAGACTCATTTACACCTTGCAAATCTATTAGACATTACTCTGACGGCCGGACCAAATCCAAGTTTGATCCATTATTAGTTTCTTTCCTTTGGTTCAATTTAATGTCCAAGCCCAAGCTTAGTCTAAATATCATAAAACCCAATAACCAAGCCAACCAAAATAAATAAACAAATAAACAATTAATGATAATCAACCTTATATTAGAAGTGATTGCACAAGGGAGAAACTCAATACCAAAAATAAAGACTCAAAAAATATTATTTCTTACCGTTAATTAAAAATTAATCATTTTTAATTTATTTTCTAGCTTTACATACAATTATACATACCTTAATTTGTGTTAAATATTTTTACTTGAATCTTGATTAAAATATATACACATATAACGTTGTTCAAATCTAAGCATGATTGGATCTCTCTTAACTTAAATAGTCTCATTGTGGCAAATATTTGGACATGCACTTTTTTTTTTTCCCTGAATATCTTTATTTTATATATTTTATTTTTTATATAAAATATTAAATAAATTTATTATTTCAAAAATTAATTTATTATAACTTATCAAAATATTTTTAAAAATGTAAGCTCTTTCGATATCAACTATACATTAAATAATATTTTATTTAAAATTAATTTTAAAAAGATATATTTACTTTTAAAAAATAATTTAAATATTTTATCTTATTCAAAAATTAAAATAATGAAATTTTAACCAAATTTAATTTGATTTGAAAGTATTTAAAATAATTTCACATCTTCAAAGTCATTTAAAGTGGCTTAAAACTTGAATTTAATTAAATTTATACTTACCAAGTTTGCATTATATAAAACAATGCATAATTGTTTTTTTTTTATCCATTCTACTACTACAACAAACAATAGACTATTATTTTTGGTCTAAATTCATATTCAATTAAACATATCACAATGCTACTCATATCCAATTCAATCCGTATAAAATAGTCTAGCATAGGAAGGGCAAATTTCACATTATTAGTAAGAGAAAATTGTCAAAAATGAAAAAAAGGTGCTAAAATTATAAAAGTTATTCCGTTTAGGACATTTGCGAAGAATTAGTGCCGAAACCTACACACACATACACACACTCTCTCAAGTGCAAACTTCCATACATACAAGTTATTTTCATTATAGAATATTATGCTTTGCACAAACTACCCTACATAAGAGTTAGGCCTAAACCATCTATGTATTAATAAAACCCTTTTTTTAAAAAAAAAAAAAAGTTTTGTTTTATATGACTACTAATAACAATGAAATATACTCATGAAAAAAGAATTCAAGTTTGGGAATATTTTTTCCAAGTTTTTTTTCCCCTAGTTTTGGAATGTTTTCAGATTAAAAATTTTAGAAAAAAAATAGTACACACAGAATTTAATTATTAAACTATAGTATACATACACGCATAAAATTATTAAATTATAGTACATAATGTTGTTGAGATACACTATTTAATTAATAAATTATAGCGCGCACACAATTATTAAATTATAGTACATAATGTGGTTAGAGACACACACGCTATAATTTAATTATTAAATTATGGTACACACACAATTTAATTATTAAATTATAGTACACACTATTATTAAATTATAGTACATGTCTTCGGTAGCTGGCACTGTTGGCTAGCTACCCTCATGCCTTTAGTGGCCTGCATTCGACACCCAAGTAGCCCAAAAATAAAAGCCCTCCCACTCTTATATGGGTCTTTCTCCTACTTCCGTGTGGGCGGATCCCTCCTATTTGGAAGTTGTTCCACAAGCCATGCCACAGGATTCCTATCTCGGTTAGTCTCAATTATCCCCTAAATCAATCTCAGTTCTCAAAAAAAATATACATATAGTACATAATGTGATTTGAGTGAATACACACACATACGCACTCACACACACAATTATTAAATTATAGTACATAATGTGATATAATGAACACACAATATTAAATTATAGTACACACACTATTTAATTATTAAATTATAGTGCATGCACACACATAATTATTAATTCACACAATTATTAAATTATAGTACATAACTAGAGACACATAATATTTAATTAATAATTTATAACACACACTATTTGATGATCTTCTTCTATCATCAAATGATCTGCAGTTCATTATAGACAATTTTTAGCTATACAGTGGCCCGATAGCACTAGTTTTAGATCAAATCATGTTTTTGGTGGTTTTATACTGCTTGAGTAAATCAAAAGTTAGCAAGTAAAAATAAAGTGAGTGAGAAAAAATGGGAGAGAAACGGCACCAAATGGGATAGATTAAAGAAAAGGCAACGTAGGTTTTTAATTAATAATATGAGAAGATAATGAAGTAAGAATAAAGAGAGAAGAATAAATAAGTATATAATAATGTCAAAAAATTATTAAAAAAAAAAAGAAGAAGAAGAAATAAGTATATAAATGTGATTGGAATTGAATATATGAGTGTATTTAAGCTATTCAATTCATGTAATCCATTTTTTTTTTAAATTGTGTAATCCAATCGTAACAAATTGTGTAACATTTGTATAATTTATAAGAGCTGCCGATCTTATAATTAATACATATATATGCCCCATTATTTTACACAATTCACCAGCAGCCTTTAGAGTAAACTAGTTTCAATGGTTTAGATTTAAGATACAAAATTCATAAAAATGATTTTACACAATTATTATTTTCATTGGTTTTCTCAGCTTCTCTCTTATATATTTTTTATGGTTTCTCATCTTCTCTCCTGTATATCTCTTGCTTAAACTTTTCTGTCCTCTCTTTCGATGTTACAATCTTAGAAATATCAACAATTCTCTGGTTTTGCCTAATCAAATTTATAAAAATATGTAGGAAGTGAAGTTTCAATCAACAAAAATATAATAAAGTAGTGGTCAATTTTATAAATTGATAGATTAATAGAGCTATAGTTGATTTGTAACAATTACATATATGCTACGAAAAAAAAAAAATTGTTCCTAGTAGTAAAGCTCATCAATGGTTGAAACTATGACAAATATTTTTGAAAAAATCACATATTCTAAACAAAAGATTTGAGGGTTTCTGAATCTTCCCTTTTAAGTCAATACTCTCTTGCTTTAATAGGTTTAAAGTAAAAAAGATAATATATTTAACACATGCTTCTTCGACAAATCCACAAATAAATCCATGTGTATCAATGTTAAGTTTCTTTTTTGTTTTTATTTTATTCTATATTAGTTCATCTTCTATATTTCATTGAGAATATGAATTGAACCTAAAAGATGAATTATATCTCAAAACTTTAAAATATATCCTAATTTTATAAAAATTAAATTTAATCCAATTTATTTCGTATCAGACTTTAAGTGCTTACCATAAAAGATAAATGTGGAGATTGAAAAGAGAGATCAGTATAAAGAGAAGAGGAAGAGTTATAATTAATAACCAATTACCACTAATTTATTGATTGAGGAGAGAGATGATAAAATTTTAATAAAGAAGAGAGAGTGGGATCCAAATAGAGAGCGAAGAGAGAGTTACATGCATAGCATCATCTCTTCCCAAATTTATCACTTGCTCTTAACCATTCAATTATCCCAAGATCAAAGGTCAAAATTTTGTGTAAAATAATTGGATTGCCGATCCTACCCCTATACATAGAGAGAGACAGAGAGAGAGAGAGAGAGAGAGGAATCTCTATAATTGTCGAGAGCTAAATTTTTATATTTACTATATTCTCCTTTTCATTATTTGCTTTTATTATTTATTTATTTGTAGGTTTTTTTTTTATAGGATTTATTTGTAGCTAATACGCTTGACCAATAAAACAATGTAAGAATCTTTTTTTTTTTTTTTTTTTTTTTTAAGTTTTACATATATTATTTATTAAAAAATATATTATGATAACTATATATAGTATAATTCATTACAAAATTTTTTGACTTTAATAACTTTAACATTATTTTGTAAATAAAATTTATTATTCCTTACAACTACTTTTTTTAGTTTTATTTATTTATATTTAACATATCTAAAAATTAATTTATTATACTTAGTTTAAAATATCTCGAACTTAATAATTTTAATATAATATATATCATATTAATTTAGTTCGGTCCACTCTAATCTTAATTGCACTAAACACATTAAAATAATATCATAATTCAATCTAATCTCATTCAATCATATATAAGTCTCGTGTCTCTTTCATGTTTTACTACATTGTATATGCACTTGATTTTGTATATTACCTAATTTTCAACAGTTCAGAGGGTGGTCCTATATATACTGAAGCTAGAATAAGCCTTCTTTGCTCAAACTAGTTGCAGGAAAATGAGTCCACAAGCTTCAGCAGCTCCTGCAAGTAGTGAACAAGACATTAAACGTAATACGACTAGTTATCATCCTAGCATTTGGAGTGAGCATTTCCTCAAATATTCTTCTCTTTCTTGGGTAATGTCTACATGTTCCTTAGTCATATTTATAGTTTTTCTTAGAGAACTGATTCCTTTAATGTTAGAGAATTAGAAAACAATAAACCATTTCTGATTTCTGTCAAATTTTTGTGTAGACAAGTGATGCTGAAATTCTACAAGAATTTGAAGCACTGAAACAAGAAATAAGGAGGATGTTAATCTCAACATCTGGCAATACGTTGGAGGAATTGTGCTTTATTGATGCAGTGCAATGGTTAGGGGTTGCTTACCATTTTGAGAAAGAATAGAAGGTGCTTTAGAAAAACTATATCATCTAAGTGATGATGACAACAATCTACAAACAACTGCTCTACGATTCTGGTTGCTTAGAAAACAAGGATACTATGTTCCATGTGGTAATAAATAGCATGTACTTAACTATTTAACTTTAATCCATGCCGAAATTTTGATTGACGTCAATCTTATGATCAAATGAGATCTTTTTCGAATTAATTATGCTTAATTGTGAGGCAGTTGTATTTGACAAATTCAAAAATGAGCAAGGAAAGTTCAAGGCCTCCTTAACCAATGATGTGCCTTCCCTGCTTTGTTTGTATGAAGCTGCATAACTTGGCATACGTGGAGAAGATATCCTGGATGAAGCCATAAGTTTCACTACCTCTCATCTTGGATCAATGGTTGATCAAATAAGTCCTCAGCAAGCAGAACAAATCGATCATGCCTTGAATCGGCCCCTTCGAAAAAGTTTACCAAGGTTGGAGGCAAGGTATTATGTCAATGTCTTCTCAGGATATGATTCACAGAATCAAACACTCCTAACGCTTGCGAAGCTAGATTTCGGCATGTTACAAGTGCAACATCAAAAGGACATAAGCAGCATCATTCAGTAACTTCAAGTTCTTAAACAACAGAAAATTAAGTAAATGCTCTTAATAAATTTATATTTAATTATCACTTACCCAATAAATTTGAATATTGATCACATGGTGGAAAATTTTGAACTTTGCAAGAAAGCTGCCCTATGCTAGAGACAGTGAGGTTGAGTGCTACTATTGGATAACAGGAGTGTACTCTGGGCCCTAATATGCATTCGCTAGAAGGATATTGACCAAAGTAATAAAGATGTTCACCATTATAGATGATACTTATAATGCGTATGGTACATACGAAGAACTTGAGGTCTTTACTGATGTATCTAAAGGTCAATTTCAAATGAGTACTACTACTTTAGTGTTCCTATGATATTAATCGTAATTTGTTGTCCTTAATAAAATTTTGGTATTGTGATATTTAGGTGGGAAGTTAGCACTATAGATGTTCTTCCTGAGTACATGAAACATATTTATGGGGCACTCTTAGATATTTATAGTGAAGCTGAGCAGGAGATATCTGAGGAAGGAAGATCATATTGTCTGGATTATGCTATAGAAGCGGTGAGCCATTTCTGACTCTTACCTCTTTAATTAATATAATTAACAATAAGTTCTTGCATGCATTAATAAGTTTATTGATGTATATAATTTGCAGACAAAGAGACTAGTCCGATCCTATTTTGTGGAAGCCAAGTGATGCAATGAAGGTTACGTACCAAAGCTAGAGGAATATACGCAGAATTCACTTGTGAGTAGTGGTTATCCAACGTTGGCAACAATTTGTTTCCTCGGCATGGGAGAGATTGCTGATAATCAAGCCTTTGAGTGGATCTCTAATGATCCTCCTATTGTTGAAGTCCTCACCGATTATTTGCAGACTTATGGATGACATAGTCTCTCATGAGGTACAATACTACTCCCCATCTATTTATTTTAGAAGGTACGAAAGGGAAAAAAATTGGGTGGGATTGGTGTGCTGTGTGTCTATTCTTTTATAAAATGTCATGTGATATAAATTCAATATACCATGTATCTAACAGCATGTGATATCATATTACATTTTATGTTATTAGTGGGTTAAATATATTTATCTTGCATGCAATTTTTTTTTTTCTTTTTGAAACAATTATCATAATATGAAAACTTAATGAGAATCCCATATATATATATATATATATATATGTATGTTAATTAGCTAATCTACAAGTACACTCGTGGGATTTTGAAACTTGCCATTAAAATTCCTTAAAATTTGTTAAATATACCTTTATTATCTAATAGGTAATTGGTAAAAAAAATAAAACTTAATCGATTTGTCTTTTAATCAAATTCAAAAGATGATTGATCATATTATGACAAAATGCTCGTTAACAATTTTTTAACCTATTCATATTTGTACTTGAAGTTTGAGCAGAAAAGAAAACATGTAGCCTCTAGTATTGAATGCTACCTGAAGGAACACGATGTTTCTAAAGAAGAGGCAGTCAAACAATTCCGCAAAGAAATTTCGAATGCATGGAAAGATATAAATCAGGATTACTAAAACCAACAGCTGTTCAAATGCCTCTCCTCATGCGAATTCTGAATTTTTCACGTGTGATGGATGTTATATACAAGGATGATGATGGCTTCACCAATTCTCATGTGTTGAAAGACTACATCACCTCATTGCTCATTAACCCTGTTCACGTTTGAGTGGTTTTCTTACGCATACCTTATTATCTGTTAGTTTCAAGAATATTACGTGTTTGATTCTGTGAATCATCTCCTGAGAAGACATTGACGTAATACCTTGCCTCCAACCTTGATAAACATTTTCAACGTGGCTGATTCAAGGCATGATTGTTTTGTTCTGCTAGCTGAGGACTTACTTGATCAACCATTGATCCAAGATGAGAGGTAGTGAAACTTATGGCTTCATCCAGGATATCTTCTCCACGTATGCCAAGATATGCAGCTTCATACAAACAAAGCAGGGAAGGCACATCATTGGTTAAGGAGGCCTTGAACTTTCCTTGCTCATTTTTGAATTTTTCAAATACATATGCCTCACAATTAAACGTAATTAATTTGAAAAATATCTCATTTGATCATAAGATTGAAGTCAATCAAAATTTCGGTATTGATTAAACTTAAATAGTTAAGTACATGTGACTTATTACCACATGGAACATAGCATCCTTCTTGTCTAAGCAACCGTAATCGTAGAGCAGTTGTTTGTAGATTGTTATCACTAGATTGTGGTCATCATCACTTGATGATATAGTTTTTCTCTGGCATCTTCTATTTCTTTCTTAAAATGGTAAGCATAACCGTTCACTAAAACAAAATGGGGAATTTATTGGTTTTACCCAAATAAAAAAAAAAAATTGTTTTTACCCAGCTATTTAAAAAAATTTGTTTTTGACCTCTCAAACAAACTATTTCCATTATATACTCAAGATTACCAAAATACCCTTAAGTTAAAATCACTAAAATACCCAAATATGAAATTACCAAAATACCCTTAATTTAAAATGACTAAAATGCCCAAATATGAAATTACGAAAATAACCTTCTTCCTCCTACCAATATCCTCCCTTTTCCATCTTCTCCATTGCAGCTGAAAATTACGAAAATTTGGTTATTAATGATTTTTGAGATCCATTGCAGCTGAAAAATAATTTATTGAGGGGATTAGTTTTTCGAACTTCTTCAACCATTGAAGTTTTTGCATCCATTGAAGGTTTACACCATTTAAGGTTTTGAAGATTCTTCTTCCATTTGAGTTTGAAAGGTAATGTATGAGTTTTTTTGATTGGTTTTTAGGTTGTTTTGTTCATATTGCTAGCTAAAAGACTATAAGAATGATTTGGTTGTGAGATTTAAATGTTTATGAAATCTGCGACGAAATCTGCAAAATCTACGACGAAATCGGTTTTTCGTGACCGATAATCGGTTTTCCACTCTGTGGGATCGGTTTTTCAGTGCCCCGATTTTTCAGTGCCTGAAAAAACGGTTTTTCAGCTGCTCAAGTTGACTGAAAAACCGATTCCGGTTTTTCAAGAAATGAAAAACTGAATTACGGTTTTTATGGTTTTTGAGAGAATGAAAAACCGATAACTTCACTGAAAAACTGAATTTAGCACATTTTTCATGGTTTTTTATATGTTTGTGTTGTTATGTATTGAATATGATTCGATATGATTATATTTTGTAATATTACCCTATTGAAATGAGATTTAATTATTATTTGATTTGAATGTTGCAGGAATGACTCAAGAGACCGTTGTAATCAACTTTGACGGAGAGTGAAATGAATGTAATTACATTGGAGGGGAGTCGATCATGTGTGGGGTCCACAAAAATAGTAGTTTTTCATCATTGGTGGATGTTGTATACAGAGAGGCTACTATTGATAGAAGAAGGTGGGATATCCGTATAAATTATTTACTACAAAGTATAACAAATGGTCAGGTTAAAAAGATACGTATCATGTCCGATTTTGGTGTTGTTGGTTTGATGGCGATAAAAAATATTGATGTTAAAGAGATTTATATCGATAAGATTGCCAGAGATTTTGGAGCTGGGGTTAGTAGGCGTACCGTTCATCCATTTGTCACTGATTCAATTCCAGACATAAGGCATGACGAGGCAAATATGGATAGACCAGTAAATCCATATATGGTTCAAAGTCATTTTTATCTCACTTCAGGTATTGGGAGTAATCAAGTTGATACTTCTGTCATGTAAACCCCTAGCCTCGACTTATAAATTCCCAGCATTAAAACCTAAGTTAGGGAGATAATATAACTCTCTACATTTAATAAATTGATAGTCATGGCCTCATAAAGTATTAGATGAAGAATACGACGAAAATCGTCGACTATAAAAGTTTAGTAACGTGACAATGAAAATCCAAGTAGGGAAGTTAAAATTTTAGTCAACGATGAGTTGAATTAAAATTTAATAAAAAGAAAGAGTCAAGTGGTCGATAGGACAAACTTGACAATCAAAATAAATTCTAACCGAGACGAACCATTAAATCGAATAGAAACGAAAGAGATACGGAAGAATATTGAGGGGTGTGGCCATGAAAGAGTAACAAGACAATGAGTTGAAATGAAAATTCAAAAAGAATTGAGGCATGATGCAATTAACAAGAGATAATTAGTATAAATACAAACCTTAAGCTGAAATTTTTTTCAGCAAATGCAAAGGAATCAGACAGCAGCCGCGAGAACATTCGTGAGAGAGAGAGAGAGAAGTGATCGGCCAGGCGCGAGAGAAGAAACCAAGAAGAGAAGAAGAAAGGACCAAGAAGGGAGAAGTGATCAGCAGCAGAAGAGAGCAAGGTAGCTGCTGGTCGAGCAAGAAGGCAGCAGCAGCAGCGACAGAAGCAGATTCCAGCTCGTCAAACCCGAGCAGAACAGCTCGCGCAAGAGCAGCTCGCGTGAGGGAAGCTCCTGGCCGTGAACTGCAGCAAGCTGGGCAGCAAAGGAAGAAGAGAGGGAGGAGGCACGAAGAAGAAGGAGCACCAGCAGCTGCTGGTCGTGGGAGACGCGAACAGAAGCGAAAAACAGAACTGAGACAGAGAGTGACGAGCTGGACGAGCAGCAGAGAAAACTAGAGGAAAACAACCCCTTTCCAGCCCATTCAAGCCTCCAAATCCTTCCTTAAACCCTCTCCCAAGTCCCTCTCAACTCTCTAAGTCAAGAACCAAGTAAGAAATTAGCTCACTCTTCCTTTTCTTTGCTGAAAATTTCAGTAGAGATGCTGAAATTGTTTCTGCAGAATTGTGTTGTGTGTTGTTGGAGGTTTTGCACTAAAAATGGTGTCAAAACCTAAGTGATTGTTATAGAACCTTAGAGGATGTGTTGTTGGGTGTAAATGATGACTTAGAGTTGTATATATGGGCTGTTATAGGCTTGAGAACCATAGAAACGAAAATTGTTTTTCTCACACACCAACTATTTGATGAAAGTTTTGAGTGAATTTTGAGAGCTTTGGATGACAAAGTTAAGTTGTGTGTGTGTTAAAGACTTATAGGCCTGTAAGTAAACTCTGAAATTAAGAGGTTTTGAACCCAAGTTTGAGCATAAAAATGATTAGAAAAGCATAGGAAAGCATATAAGAAGGATAGAAGCTCAATAGAGTTAGTTTTAACAACTTTGTCAATCCCGAGCTGAATTTGGAGCTAGAGGAGACCTGACTATATTTGACTTATTTGGGGGTGTTCTACACCTCAAATGATGCCTAGGAACCATAGAAAACCATAGGTTTTGGCACGGATCGAATCCGATAAAAATTATGCAAGTTATGCACAAAATAGTGCTGTTAGAGCCCTGAGAAGTGAAACGGCTATCTTAATGCAATTTTTATTACATGGTTTGAGTTTGGTTCATCATTATTAGTTAAATGAAGCTTAGCTATGGAAGAAAAACTAGCGTCGCTAATCCGAAACGGAAAATATACAAAACATGCACTGAACGTGCTAGAAAATGCCCGAAAAAGGTTTTCCTTAGATTTGACATAGCAAATGATAATATTTTCCAACGAAATTTTACGTGTGACTAGAATGTGAGATAAGCGAGCCGTAGGAAAAAGAACGAAGGAAAATTGAGCCCCGAGCAGCGCGTCGCAGTACGTTCTGTTAAGGGCTGTCCGTTTTGAGTAAAAATGTAATTTTTCATTTCGAGCTTCTAACAACTAAACGGACTGCGTGGAGTGATCCCTTGGGGTCCAAAACTGAAACTTTTATGAAGAAATTGGAGTTAGAGAGTCTCGGTTGAATTAGAAACAAGTTAGGAGGTTTTATAGAGAAAAATGAGTCGTAGTTGAGAATTCTTAACTCATAGTGAGAATTGAAATTTTTGTCACTAGTAATGATGAGGAATGTTGTGTAGGTGACGAGCGCGGGAGCGACGTCCACGAGCCTCATCGAGACGCTTGACCCGGAGTGACGCGGCTTCGAGGTAAGTGATTCGCCACTTAAGATCTTTTTCAATTTTATGTAAATGCTTGATGTTTGGTAATGAATATGGTAGTTAAGTAATTTAAAAAGAAAATAGTTGAAATGAGAGTTTTTAGAAGTTTCAAAACGAGTTAGTTTTGTGTTTTTGGCACTAAATAAATATAGTTTTAAAACTCATGTATATTCCTTAAGATAGAATGAGATTTAGTGCTACGTGACGACGCAGTAAATTCCGTCCGTAGTCGTTCAGATTAGAGAAAAGTTAGCACTACGCGACGACGCAGAAAATTCCGTCCGTAGTTGCCCAGTTTTATAGAAAGTATAAGCGCTACGTTGCGATGCAGACAATTCCGCACGTAGTTGGCTATTTTTATAGTTTGGCACTACGTGGCGATGCAGTAAATTCCGCTCGTAGTTGCCCAGAGTTTTAGCACTACAATTGCGATGCAGAAAATCCCGCATTGTAGTTGCTCAGTGATAAGCTTTAGCGCTCTATGTGCGATGCAGTAAATTCCGTAACGTAGTGGTTGAGATAACTTAGTAAGCTTCACGTTGGCGTTAGTTATAATCGCCCGTGATGGTTAGAATGTTTAAAGGATATACATGGGGGTTTTGAAAGAAATCATAAAACAAATGGTAAATTGTCATGTTAGTGTATGTGATATTATATCTTCGTTGCACTAACTTGTTTGTTTATTTTGTAGCTATTTATATTTCATTGTGTGCCACCGCGGATGACAGGACGACATCATTTTGTTGTGTATATATAGGTCGGTGATTCATGACATGTGATGATGTAAAACTTTATGTATGAGATGGATATGTAATTGAGAAACAAATATTCATATTTTGAAATTGTATAATTGTAAATATTCATGCATTTTCTATACATGATGCATCTAGATATATTTTACATGAGTTCGTACTTATAAATTGAGAATTTGGTTTTGATGTTGCATGTTTGTGGAAAAATGATGATGATTATTGCATGTTTGGGAATAAAGAAGTTGGGAGGAATTGAGGTTTTAGTCGAAGTGTAAATTTCTTGACAGGTAAATTTTGGTTTATAAAAAATGCAGTTGTTATGCTGTCAAAAATTTTATAAAAATATTTGAAATAGAATGGAGAAAAATTTTATCACTCTCAACTAGTTTAAAAGAAAATTGAATTTTTGAGCTTAAACGAGTAAACCGGTTGAAGAAAGTTAGAGTTCGTTTCTCGGATTTCTTCGATCAGACAAATTGGTTTCGATAAGTCCGTTGAAGTGCCTGACAGGATCCTCCAGACAAGAGCATAGATAAGGTCTGGGAAGGGTCCTATCATGTCACCCCATTTACATCGGTTGAAAGTCCCATTCGTGATGTTAATGATGACTATACGAATCATGATATTGATGATGAAGATGAAGACAGATGATAATGGTGATGGAATACGGGATAGTGATGAAGAGCAAACCGGAGATAGTGATGAAGAGGAAACTCCATTTAATGATGTAGCAAAGGAAGAAGAGTTTCCAGAAATAAGATTTTCAGGTTTACAATTTCATAACAATCCTTCACAACCATATTGGATTGTTCCTGGTGTAGAATTAGGGGACATTGAAGCTACTTCAAGCGCTACGTGAACCGTTTACCAACGTGGTATGTTGTATAAATGAGCATTTTTTACTAGTAAAGAAGAAATGACTATAGCTATTGGCGAATATGCTCTGAAAGCTAAGTTTGAATATCGGGTTAGACGTTCGAACACGGAATGATTTGAAGCTGGTTGTAAAAATAAAACTTGTAGCTTTATTATTCGTGCAAGATGCAGAAAGGGTTGTTCAATATGGTTTGTGTTGAACTATGTAGCGGAACACACGTGTCGTCAGACAACCATGGAATCACATATGAAGAGTGCAAAAGCTATTGTGATCGGAAAATTGTATGCAGGAAAGATGGGAAGAGATCTTTATACACCTAATCGTTTGGTTGGAGAAATGCTAGAGCAATATGGAGTGCAAATCTTATATAGTAAAGCTTGGAAGGTTTTACAATATGCAAAGAAACTAGCATAGTGGCAAGCAGATGAATCATATCGACAACTTCCGTCCTACTTGGAGATGTTAAAGCTTGCAAACCCCGGCACAATGACAATAATCAAGAGAGATGAAAACAACTGGTTCTTGTATTCCTTCGTTGCACTTGGAGCTTCCATTGAGGGTTTTCAGTCTTACATGAGACCGGTTGTTGCTATTGATGTCACTCATTTGAAAGGTGAATATAAAGGGGTGATTTTTTTTGCTGTGTGCAAAGATGGGTCGGAAATGATTCATCCCATCGTCTTTGTTTTTGCTGACGGAGAGTCGGACAATTCGTGGACTTAGTTCCTAAAAAAGTTGAGAGGAGCAATTAGGGTGTCAAATGATTTGCTGATCGTATCGGATCGTCATAAGAGCATATCGAATGGGATGAAAGCAACTTTTCCTGAAGTCCCACATGTGTTATGTTTTTTTCACTTGTGGCAAAACCTTAAGCAAAAGTGTAAAAAGCGTTCGGATGTGGAAAATGCATTTTACAATGCAACATATTGTTATGTGTCTGATGAATGCAACATAATATTAGAAGAAATACGTGGATTACATCCGACCACACATAGAGATTTGGTTAAGACTGGAGTGAGCAGGTGGTCACGAGCACATTGTCCAAGAAGAAGATATGAAATGATGACTACTAATATTGCAGAGTCGCTCAACAATTGTATGATGCAAGCACGTCGTTTGTCAATAACAGCTGCACATGAATATGTAAGAAATGTATTGCAGAGATGGTTTAATAATAGACGTGTTGCTGCTGAGAAGCTTACAACGTATGTTACTACCGCTGCATACGATCGTATTATGTTGGCAAAAGATTTATCCATGGAAGGTAGCGTACATCCCATTACAGAACCGTATCATTACAGTGTCATACATTATAGCAAAGGAGATGCGATGGTTGACATTCAACAGCACATATGTACGTGTAAACAGTGGAACCTTGATCAATTGCCATGTGTTCATGCATGTGCTATGGCCAGGTATGGTAATTATACATTGTTTTTTTCGGTATTTCATATCATAGCATGACACTTAAATTGTTGATACATGTCAGGTTCAAGGGCGTTAGTTGTGATACACTTTACAGTTAGTACTATAGTGTGGAGTGCCTAAAAGCTGCATATGCACGTCCGATTAATCCCGTCCCTAAATTGGTCAGTTGGAATGTTTCAGCGGAAGTTAGAAGTATGGTTGTATTACCACCGAAAGGTAAAAGACAAGCAGGTAGGCCGAAGGAGGTTCGGATTCCTTCAGCTGGGGAAGATCATCGTCGAAAAAAGTGTGGAAGATGTGGTCAGAGGGGACACAACCGTCTTCATTGCCCTAACCCCCCAACTTCTATCAGTGAAGAGACAAGCGCAGACGTGGGTGCGAATGTTGGAATGAGTTCAAATGCTACTGAAAATGAGTCACGCTCTCGAAGATGCCACTTGTGTCATGAGACTGGACACAACCAACGTCGATGTCTATTACGGTTTCCTACTCCCGATCCAGAAGTGGCTACTGACGAAAATGATAATTAGCAATTGATTGACATTTTGTTTATGTATGTTGTATGTACACGTTTTTATGTTAATTATTCAATTATGTACTAATGCAGCTGTATAAATTATTATATTTCATGTCTACTATTTTTGGCTCATTTCATATCAGCTCAGAACCACACAAATCGGTTTTTCATCGAGCCTGGAAAATCGGTACCGGTTTTCCAGATATGGTGAAAAACCGATCAAGTTGCCTTTGATTTCCCCAACGTAGAGGTACATCGATCGGTTTGTGAGGAAGTCTGAAAAACCGGTATCAGTTTTCCAGGCCTCCTTGAAAACCGATCCACTTGCCACCACCTTTTCCAGCACGCCAAGTGTGGATCGGTTTTCCAGAAGGCTTCAAAAACCGGTATCGGTTTTTCATGTACCCCTAAAAACCGGTATTTAGTTGGGTTGAATTTATTTCTATTTATATGTTCATTTTATTTCCCTTTAAGTGAATTATTTTTACAAATCATTATATACGGATGTATTTAAATATATTATATAGATTAGGGAGCGTATAATTTTATTACAAACGATATCATTATTTTAAAAACTAAATGTATTAATTTTATCATTTATTATTAGTCATATGATATTAGTAATAATAAATATACCTTTACTCCCCCATAACATGTGTTATCTTAATATATCATATTAATATGGTTAATATATTTCATATCATTTTACAATTATTATAACTATAATCCTAATATGGCTTATAACTTATGGATGTAATGTTAATAATATATATAATACAAATATAGATATTATATAATATATTACAATGATATCAGTTTAATGTTTATAAAATATTTAAGTCAATAAATTAATATTAATAGATGATATCATTAGATTATATAATTAACTGTTGTATAATGCTCGTATAATATATTAACCGTATATAACATCTTAATGTGCACTCATTATATTATATCATTATGTTTATATTATTTAGGATTATATATATAATATTGTAATTGCTATATACTTAAAAGATCATTATAATATCATACAATATCAACATATTATATTAATATATTAACATATATTTATATTTGTTAATGTTAATATATTAACATTAACAAATATTATATTAATATATGTTAATGTTAATATATTAACACTAACATATATTAATATAATGTTAATATATTAATATTATGTTATATTAATGTTAATATATTAACATTAACATATATTAAAATTATAATGTTATTAACTTAACATTATATTAATATAATATTAATATATTAACATTAACATATATTAACATTATAATGTTATTAACTTAACATTATATTAATATAATATTAATATATTAACATTAACATATATTAATTATATGTTAACATATATTAATATATTAATATAATGTTATTGTTAATATGTTAACATTAATATAACATAATGATACAATATACTATAACATAATACTATGGTGTAAAATATACTATAACATAAATAGTAATACTATATACTATAACATTAATGTTAATATAATGTACATATATTAATATAATGTTAATATATTAATGTTAATGTAATGTTAATATGTTAATATAATGTTAATGTAATATTATAATGTTAGCATTAATATTAACATTATATTAACATTATAACATTACATTAACATTATATTAATATATGTACATTATAATAACATTATATTAATATATTAACATTATAATAACATTATATTAATATTATATTCACATTATATTAATATATGAATATATGTTAATGTTAATATATAACATTAACATATATTAATATAATGTTAATAATATAATGTTAATCTAATGTTAATAGGTTAACATTAACATTATATTAATATATTAACATTATATTAACATATTAACATTATATTTACATTAATATATTAACATTATTTTGACATAATATTATGAACATTATATAAATATATTAACATTATATTATTAACATTAATATTTAATTAAAATGATTTGTTGGCAATTTAAAAATATAGAATGTAATACCATCAAATAAATAATGAGTAATAATAAAAGAATAATTAAATTGATTTATATACAATTTCTCCATCAGTGTCTACAAACCATTTTCCAAAATTATTAACTTTATACATCGGCTTTGAGTACATATATATGTCTCTGGCAATCTCGGCCCTCAGTGCAATGACATCTGTAACGGTCTCGCTTTTTCTTGATTTCCATGTACTCGTTCTTGAAACAAAAGGTCGCGTACGTACATGGCCACATATACTCCGCAGCTCGTCCTGTATATATCATAATATATAAACTATATACATTAAGATAATAATATTAACATATATTAACATTAACATAATTAAATATCATAATATATAAACTATATATATTAATTAAGCTATAATTATATATTAATGTTAATCATAACATATATTAATATAATTATATTAATGTTAAGATATATACATTAAGATAATTATATATCATAATATATATATTAATTAAGCTATAAACTTACTCACCCATCAGGTTGCTGGGGCACAACTGATCGTTAAAGACGCTGAACTTTCCACCGCTCATCCACGGGTGGCATATCTACCTGTGCCTGCTCATAAAATCCCAAGAACCACAATAAAATAGGCATAAAACATAACAGCGGCTCAAGTGGCTGTAGTCGATGGGCTATGTCAACATGCGCCAAGGGATCATATATTATGATTCTCTGCTCTCTAAGGCGCACCTCACATAGGACCCAATGTTGTTGATTCAAGCTACACGATAGTAACACCTGCATTTCAAAACGTTAGTACTATAAGACTAGAAAGGATAATCATGTAATAATTATTAACGTTCAAACTACACTTACACTATCAACCCGCAACCACGGGACTGATGCGTCTATATGCCCACGACTGTACGTAAGCCACTTTGAGGGTACATCAGCTGTAACTAGATCAAATCTTTTTTGTTTGCTGATGTAATGCAGCCTGTAATACGTTGTCATCAAAGCATGCATGATAAAAATTAAACATGTTACTACCGATCAACCGAACGTAACATGAAATTGTAAATGCATAACTAACTTAAATGTAAATACTTACAAAAAAAGAATTGCCATGGACAGCGTATCTACGGTCTTCCACCTCATTCCACCCTTTTCTTCTTAGGCACATCAAATAAGAATCGATGTGCTCATTAGTCAACCACATGTCCACATTCTCGCATGTGACCAATGTGGTTGGTATCACTGACCACACACAACGATCAATCGAACGCCTACAATTCAAAAAAAATAAGTATTAAGCATTATTATATATTTTCTTACATTAACAATAATGATACAAAAATTAGAAACAATTTCTTTTTTTTTTTTTAAATATACCTGAGATCCAATGTGGTTGCAACTTTATATTCATTATAGACCACTTCTACGGGGTCTATAGACTCTACCACCTCCTCCACCTGCTGTTGGGCCACTTTATTTTTCTTTTTCGCTGGCCCCGGATCTGTGTACGGTGTTCGTAGAGGTGCTGTTGGCTTTGTCTTTTGTTTGCCCCGTTCGTGGATGTTTTCATCCTGCAGTTGTAAGTAAATAAAAAACATGTATAATATTAATATTTACAATTATATTTCAGAATGCAACACAATAGGGATACAAAGTCTACCTGATCATGCTCACGCTCAGTGTCTGCAGCTGATACACCTCCTAAGTCCGTATGGGAGTGGTGGACCTGCTCTTCCTCCTGCTGGGGTGATTGATGAAGTGGCTGCTGGTCACCCTGCTCCTCCTCTTGTTGGGGTGACTGCTGAGGTAGCTGCTAGTCACCCTGCTCCTCCTCCTGCTGGGGTGACTGTTGAGGTGGCTGCTGGTCACCCTGCTCCTCCTCCTACTGGGGTGACTGCTGAGGTGGCTGCTGGTCACCTTGCTCCTCCTCTTGCTGGGGTGATTGATGAGGTGGCTGCTGGTCACCCTGCTCCTCCTCCTGTTGAGGTGACTGATGAGGTGGCTGCTAATCATGTATAATATTAATATTTACAACTATATTTCAAAATGCAACACAATAGAAATACAAAGTTTACCTGGTCATCGATAGGCGACCGACAGACACCCTCATCCTGATGTGGTGGTAGTGACGGGTAATACATGTGCTCATCTCGGACAAAGCTCCCACCATCACCATCATCATCGTCATTGTCATCATCGTTGTCTGGATCATGCCCACCAATCGGAGACCTGAGAATTTTTAAATGCTCTTCCACCCGTCTCAGCCTCCTATCCATCTCCCTTACAATCTGAGAGGTTATCTTTTGCCTCTTTTCCATCCTACTTAACTTCTTGTGGGTTGTCTTCTATAAATCCACGATAAACTCAAACAACCGCTTTACCTGTTTCATAAATACATGTATATATTATTTTACATACTACCTTGAATTTTTTTAAAAAAAATGACAGAGTTTCCCCTGTTTTTTGAGTATCCAGGGAAATACAACCTGCATATTTAAACAAATAACACTTTGTCTATCATTTTTAGAGACTCTGTCTCTCTTTCACACTTCATACTACTACACAATATGTCCACATCTTTTGCATTTACTACAATGGAAATTAATTAAAAAATATTATTATATAATAGAATATTCGTACCTCATAATCGACGTGTCGTACATCGTGTGCCTTCTTTGTCCGCAATTCTGATAAGGTATCATCTTATTCGGATTGCATGCTTCGGATGTCTTTAAGTGGCTGATCGTCACCCTCCACCTCCTCATCATCATCCTCTCCCTCCACCTCCTTATCATCATCCTCTCCCTCCACCTCATCATCATCCTCTATCTCAACCTCATCACCTACACCATCATCATGGTCATCATCATTGTCATCGTCATCGTCATCATCATTATCACTCCCCCCGCCGCCATATTTATGTACTTCATCATGAACTATATGATTCAGATTAAACGATTTCCAATAATCCATCTCCCTTTCGGCGTCAGTAGGCTCCAAGGTTGGCCCAATGCCAACTATCTACATTATATCAATATATTTAGTTATACTATAATTTATACTTAATATAAATAACGATAGTTTTAACAAACAAATAATTGACACAAATTTATGTTATGTTTGCCACTTACGGGGGGGAAATCATCTAGGCTATGTATATTTGTCGGTGTTCTCTTTAGTGATCGTCTCATACATCTTGGAAGATCGCTTTCCAGGTTCCGGTTTTTTTTTTATATCTTCTCCCGTAACACTGGAACAACTCCACTAACCACCACTATAATGTAACAATGATTAAACAAAAAATATACATATAGTTAGTAATGGTCAAATAATATATAATGCAAAATTGATTAAAACCTACATTTAACCCTATATATTAACTGTAATATAAGGAAGCAATAAATATTGAAAGTATTAGTTATACCTAAAATGCCAACACATAACCATAAATATTAATGGTCTTTGGTGGATTTCTGACCCGCTCTTCATTAAGTGTCTTGTCGAGACAGTACAACAAGACACTATAGCATAATGTGCCCTAAGGGAATGTCTTCCATCTCTCTATACTTTTAATGAGGACCCACATAAATGGATAAATACTAGCTCTATCATCCAGTCCCATAAAGAGATGGAAAGCAATCCCTACATTCGCCAACTTCAAAAGATCTTCATCATCTATCGGATCCTGCCCTGCACGGTCTCCCTGCCCTCTATCACTTCTTGCCTCAAGAAATGTGACCAACTCCCTCACCTCCGGCGACACTCCATTAAACATTTGCCATAGGAGACCGTTTTGATCATTTAGAGCTATTTTGAAGATTTTACGATCGATGCCCCCAAAAAGAAGTCCGGTCACCAACAGAAACTCTTGTTTCCCAAACCTATAGCTTCTCTCCCCAATTTCAAACCACCTCTCATCACGGTGTGCATCCGTGACCTTTATCTCTCTAGTAAGCACCCACAAAATCACAGAACCAGCAGTCGTATTATTGGTTATCTTCAAAATATGTCTGAACGGACATTCTGCTATGAACCGATCTTATAGATTTCTTCTATTAATAACGACAATTATCTTATTAACCAATCTTTAACCAATGTGTGTGTTCCCGCTCGTATGTCTGTCAATTGTGTGTGAACTATATTTATAGTCGAAATCCATCTGTAGGAAAGCAAAACAACAAAAAAATCATCAGTAGGGATATATAAACCGAATCAGTTTTTGAACAGAATCGGTTTTTAAAGGCAACTGAAAAACCGGTTAGTGAAATCGATCGATTTTTGAAGGTATCTGAAAAATCGATAACTGAAATCAATCGGTTTTTGAAGGCACCTCAAAAACCGGTTACTGAAATCGATCGGTTTTTCACTTCGGTTTTCCAGATCACCTTTCAACCTCGGTTTTTCATTATCAAAAAACCGATCATGGAAAACCAAAATGAAAAACCGATAATGGAAAACCGATCTCAAAAACTGATCGTGGAAAACCGATTCGATCCGGACGACTCTTCTCTCGTCAGAATCGGCCATTTTCAACACAAAAACGACCAAACACACTCAAATCCAACCTATTCTAAACCTAATAATCCTAAACTAACATCCATAACACAACAAACATTTCAAAATCTCAAATCTCAATCAAAACATACAACAAACATATCAAAATCTAACTTTCACACTTTCTGCAGGTTCGCCAGTGGTAGGAGCTGCTCGAGGAAGGTCGGCAACGTCGCGGTAATGGCCGAAAATGTCGCGGGGAAGATCGGGTCGCGATCGGGTTCGGGTTCCGCAAAAATCGGTTGCTTTTGAGTGAGAAATTGATGGACTGTGGCTGTAGTCGATCGGTTTTGAAGTATATATATAGGGGGCTTAATCGTAATTTCACCATTCGATTTTTCGTAAATTTTAAACTGTTCAGGGTTTTTTTGTAAAAATGTCTAGGGGTATTTTGGGTAATTTGGGTATATCATGCAATATATTTGTTTGAGGGGTTAAAAACAATTTTTTTAAAAATAGTGGGTAAAAACAAATTTTACCCTTTTAAATGGGTATTTTTTACAATTTCCACAAACAAAATAGGTTATTAATACCGCACTATCTATACCGGACACTAAAAATCCGGTATGGATACATATTATTGATACCGGGTAGCCAACAGTCCGGTATCGATACTATGATTTTTTTTTAAAATTAAAATATTTATATATCCATATCGAACTGGTCGAGCACCCCGTATAAATAATGTTAATTAAAAAAAAGATTTATGAATAGGGTATCCATACTGGGCACCCGATCCACCCGACATGGATAATTCAAAATATTGATACTGAGTGGGTTGGGCGCCCAATATCGATATTCAAAATAAAAAATATATATATAAATTATCAGGAATCTATACCGAGTGCTCAATCCACCTGGTATGGATAAATTGGATTATCCATACTGAGGGAGTTAGGTGTCCGGTATGGATAAATTTATTTTTTTAAAAAATAATTATCCATACCACCCGCCACCTACCCGGTATGGATGAACTAAGCATTTAAATTGCCTGACCCGGCCTCACCTCTCTTATTTGTTTCTGTAACGTTCCGTAATTTATTTTCGTATAAGTAGTGTTATTAAATTAAATAAGTGAGCGTATTAAATTGAATTAAAAGTTAGTTTAAATATAATTAGTATAATTAGTATGTTAATATATTTAATTATTAAGAAAATTTAATAGTTGATTTAATAATTTAGGTTGGAAAGTATTTTTCTTAGTAAGAGGATTTAATTAAGATTTTAATGGGAAAGATTTGATAATGAAAATTTGTCATTGGATGGTTAAAAGAGTGCATTTATGATGCATTGCATGTGAAAATTTTATAAACCAATGACAAGTTGACATCTAAAAGTTAAAGTTGTGAGAGCCAATAGAAAATTAGCAAGTGTGTAGTAGAAAAGTGAGTGGAATGGTGAGCAGTCATTGTTGTCCAATGGAAAAAGGGCAAGTGTGATAAGTTTGGGGTATGATTAGAATTAAAGAAAAGTATGGGGTAAAGGTAAAATATCAAGAAATTGTAGTATAAATATGAGAGACTTTTTTGAAACTTTCATTTCTCTTTTCTCCTTCTTCTTATCATCTTCTTCCTTCTTCTTTCCTCTCAAATTTTCTTCTCTTTTCAAGCTATTAAAACCACAAATCATCTTAATCAAATCTTCTTTACCCCTCCAAGCCTTCATTTCTCGCAAAACCCTTCAAGATTTCAAGTTTTATTTTTACTAGAAAGGGGTCAAAGTGAGGTAGGTGCTGTAATTTCTGGTTTTTGTATTCTAAATAAATTAGTAAGCATGTAGAAGCATTCATGGGCATGTAGAGGCAATTGGGTAAGCATTTATTAGTGTTGAACTCATTTTTCATGGCTTTAAATGTGATTTTAAAACCCTAGGTAATCAATTAAGGCGTGGGGAGTCTAGCAAGGGCAAGGAGAAGCTTTAAGCTTCTAATTTGAGTACTAGAAAGATTGGGTGTAAGCTCAAAGAGGTTGGCATACCTTTATTCCCGATTTTGATTTTTGTTAGTAACTAAAAATTGATTATTTTGTTTTGTAACTTGGTAATATTGTTCCTTGGATATATTGAGTTGTTATAAATGATGTGTATGTATTGTTTGGATGTTGATAAAAGGGATTTTATGATGAGAAAACATGAGAAACGAAAATTGTTACAAAAACCTTTTTTATGGCCAAATTCACCCTAGAGATTGATCTAGGGGTATTTTCATCATTTTTAGCCTATTTATGTGTTTAACGGATGATGTTTAAATGATGTGTGAAATGAATTTCGAAGACGAAACAAATTCTCAAAATTTACACCCCCTGGCCGAATTGTACTCCTAGGGAAACCAAGGGGCATTTTCATCATTTTTCTTGTATTTATATGTTATTTACCTCGTGTTGGAATGGGTTGTGTGATGAATTTTAGTTTCGAAGAGAAAAATTCGAAAACCACCTCTTGGAGCCAAGTGGAAATGTGAAACGAATATGATTTTGTAATAAAGTTTTTATTGTGAAACCAATGGCAAAATTGTCCTTTGGTAATGGCTAAGAGGGAGGTTTGGAAAGATTTCGAAAAGGAAAGTAAATGAAAATGTTTGATAGTTAAGCGATTTGTAAAAGTTTAATCGAAAACGATAATTTTCTGTAATTAATGAAATTATAGAGAGTCTGAGTAAACATGTATATTGGTAGGTGGGGATTAGTGGTTGGCATGCCAATGGGATATTGCTAGCAGTACTGTGTCGTTACATTTATATATTGATGTGATTAACGGACCTTGAGAGTCACCGAATGTCCAGTCCAGACATTGATATGAATGTAAAGTTGAGCTTCGGCGGGTAGGCACCGAATGTCCAATGCCGGAGGTAAATGTAAAATCTGTTACCGATCCATGGTATCGTGACAACATTTACAAAAGACTCTTACGCTAATATAATAACCAATAACACACTTGAAATGAATATATGTGTTTGAAAAACCTTTTATAAAGTTCTGAATGGTTGTGTGAAAATATGTTATGGTGAACATTAATTGTTTTGTGAAAAGATATCTTTTTCATGTTATGTTTAAGAACTTTTGTGATTTTGATATTGTATATGTATACCAATTGAGCTATTTTGCTTAACGTGTTGGATTTTCCATGCGTAGGTAGTTGATGTGAGCTAAGAGAGCCGAGAGTGAGAGTTCGACAAGAAGATCATTTCATTGCGCTTCCAGAGTCACAACAAATTTCCAATCATTTTGGTAGTCATCTTTGGCATGTACATATTTTTATTAAAATGAAGTTTCATGAATTTACATTTTGTATATTCAAATGCATATGTGTGAAAAGCCTTGTAAACTCCAATGTATATAAAATTTGAATTATATTTCTAAACGTTTCTTAAAGAAATGGGAAAACTAGACAATGTAACGTTTTAAAGTATATGTGTTTATTTTGTTTCGAAAATGTACTTGGGAAAATATATACTTTTTTGCGAATTTGTGTGTTGAAGTGGATTTGAGAGAGACAAAGTGTTTGATATGGGAAGTTGAGAAACTTAGAAAAAAAAAAAAGAAAAATTAGAAGTGTTTCCTTGATTATGTAGGTTTTACTATTTTGGGTTTTGCAATAAAACAGGAGAAACTTTACAGGATTTTCTATAAAATAAATTAAGAAATTAAACGAATTTTGTAATTAAGAAGTTGTAATGTCCTTCACCTCAGCTCCAGCATCCATGAAGTCGGGGTTAGAGGGGAAAGTTGTTACAGTTTCTCTCTCTATCTCTTTCTCTCACCCCTCTCACTCTACAAACCCTACTCGCCCCTCACTCCGACATCGATGTCGACTTCGATGACGACACCAACGTTGTAACTGCTGTCTGCCATTGTGAGCATTCTCTTCTTCTTCATCATCTTCTTCTTTTCTTCTCCTCCTTTTCTTCTTCTTCTTCAATCTGTTCTTCTTCGACTTTGGTCTTCTTCTTTTTGTGCTTATTCTTCTCATCTTCTTCTTCTTCTTCTCATTCTTCCGTCCACGATGACAGCCAGACTGTCGTTTGACTGTCGACACGGCAGTCCAGCTGTCACCTTATTATTATTATTATTATTATTATTATTTCATTTTTTTCACATCTTTTGTTCTATTGCAGCTATGCCAAGGATTGACGTCGTTTGATGACATCGTATTCTCGATCTAGTGCTCTTCCACTTTACTCCATTTCTGTTGTTTTCTCCGTTAATAAGATATGGACTTTATAATTTTGTGTTTTTCGATGTTTTAATTTATATATGATTTTGTGTATTATGGATTTGATTGGATATCGTATATATATTATTGTTGTTATAATTTTAGATTCTTTTGATATAAACATAATATTATTGTTAGGGTAATTTTTTGTTTTGGTGTTGTGAAGATTTTTTAAAGGTTGAAGTTGTGATATTTTTAAAGATTAAACATGTTATATATAAGATGATTGTGATATATGTAGATGTGGTGAATATCTAAATACATGTGGTGAATATCTATGTGAAGTGATTGTTTTCTTTGTATTCTAAGTTAAATAATTTTAATGTAGTTTAATGTTATGTTGTTACGTGTTTTGTTTCTTAGTATTATATGATTTCAAATAGATAAAGAGTTATTAAAATTTTTAAGGTTAATATCCTAAACTCAATTTGTAAGAACATAAGATAACTTATAATATTTTTAATAATTTCTTCTATCGTTTTTAAACTTTTCCAGTGTCAAAATAATATAGAGAGAGAGCAAAAAACTTTGTTGAGACCACAAACAAACATTCAATAAATACTGGCTTCATCCTTTACCCTTGTATAAAATGTCTCAATGGGAGGTATCACGACACTAAAACAGTGTATGAGCACTTAGTCATTAATGGGATGGATCCTCAGTATACAACTTGATTCATACATGGGGAACCCCTAAAAACTTCCACACCTATTCAAAATACTTCCAATACATTTAGAATGTATAGTGATGCAAATATTGAAACTCATTATAATGTTGAATTTGATGTTAAAAAGGAAAACATCATTGCCAGGGGTGAACCTAGCATTGGGCCAGGCGGGGCATGTGCCCCTCCTGAAATTTTGTAAAAAAATTATTAAGTTTATAATATTAATGATTAAATATTTAAATATATAGATAAATACATATACAGTCGCTAGCTCTATTAATCTCACCAATCGCTCAGCGCTGTAGTGGTATGAGGCATCCTTTTGTTTCCATTAGAATTGAGGTTCGATCCCCAATCCCCATAGTTGATTTTCTCCTTTTTTTCGAAGAAAAAATTAAAAACATGCATGTTGTGGCTTTCGAACATGGAACAAGGTTGTAACACCCTCTCCCGAGTTTGTACTGTACCAATATATGGAATGAGATATTTTTGTATGTGAAATAATGAAAAAGGAATTTTAAAGTGTTCGGAAGTGAAATTTTATTTTTATAAATGTTTTTGGAAGGATTAGAAGAAAATTTAAATTATAAAAGTTTAGGGATAATTGATGTAAATAAGAGATTTTTGTAAGAGTGGCACAATTGGTAAATATGGTGAAAGGATAAGGGCATGTGAAAAAAGTAAAGAATTCTCTAGAATGTGACAAAGTTGAAATTTTAAGGAAGTTTAAGGGTAAAAAGTAAGTTTGACTCACGCCTATAAATAGGTGTGTGTGTGAGGAGGGTTTACCTTGGAAAGGAGAGAGAACGAGAGAGTTGAAGAAAAATCTAGAGAGAGAGAGAGAAGTTGTCGACAGAGAAGAATGGAAGTAGATTTCAGCTACAACAAGCTGATCTATTGCCATTCTTGGAGGAAATCAAGTTGCTGGAAGGTGAAGAACAAATTTAGAGATCAGATCTAGTAAGATCTAAGTAATAAGAGTAAGTTTTTATGATTTTATGCTGGTGAGAAAGCTGTTGTGAACAGCTCTTAGTCTGCAAATGTTTAATAAGATTTTTATATGTAGATCTGGTGATTTGAAGTAGTGAGCAAATAGAAAAGCAAGACAAGAGGTCAAGGAAGGAATTTAGTAAGTAAAATAGCTAAGAAATAAGCTGATTGAAAGAAGTTTATTGGTGGTTTAGGATAATTTAGTTATTATCGCGAGACCTGTTGAGGTCGCGACCTGGGTTTTAGGTGAAGAATTGATGATATGTTGCTTAGTATATGCATGTGAATTTAATTGAGGTCAGGATGTGTAAATGCTTGTGTATGTGTGAAATATGAAACAAAAGAAGTGTTAAAAATTGAGTAGGCGTGAGTTAAAGCGGGAGCTCGCGAGATGCGAGCTGGATGATACCCGCAGACCTTCAGCACTGGTCTTGTTGGACTGGAGCACGAGCTCACAAAAAAGCGAGCTAAAAATTACCTCAGCCTATCATAGTGCCTATCTGAGCTAGACTAAGGCAATAGCTCGCAAGACGAGCTGAGAGATGCATGAGAAATAGACTGAGCTAGAAGGAGGTAGCAGTTCACTGAAAGGAGGAAGCTGAGCAAGCTCATTGGAATAAGTTAAGGCCCGCAATTCGGGTTGAGTAAAGCAAGGAAGGAACTCGCATGGGATGAGTTGTGCGAGCTGGGGGCATGAGCTCACAGCTCGAGCTGGACTGACAGTATTGCAGTTCTTAGTAGCTCGTGTAAATTATAAGTTAGAAACGATAGAATTAAATTGGGATTGAAGTGTTCTGCAAACTGAAAAAAAGATTGTCAATCTATGTCAAGTGTAGGTGATATAGCGAGCTGAGACGAGGTTATTAAGGAGGTCATTGAAGCAGTGTGTGCGAGTAGATTGGGAAGCAAACAGTGAGTGTGAAAAGATTTTTTTTATGTTAAATATTTTCTAGATTTTTCTACAAGTATTATATAGATTCTTTTTTTTTTTTTTTTTTTGGAAGAAGTATTATATAGATTCTCATAAATTATTTTTAGCTTATCAATGGTTTATATTTAGCATGAAAATAAATAGTTTACATAATTGATGGTATGTAATATTTAGTACCTTTTTTATGATTATAGCACGAAAGATTAGTTTATTTGAAATATAGAAAGAGCAAAAATATTTTAAAGATTAGTGGACGGCCCAAGTTTATAAATAGACAAACCTTCTAGCATTAGACCCCGCCAGTATACCCTACAGTGTATGGCAAGTGTTGGGAGGGCTAGTCCTACTAACATCGGGGGGATTAAGTCTATCATGTTTGTTGTGTCGCCCTTTACACTTGTGGAGTATTATCTCGCTATGTAATGTGTGATGATAGTTCTGTCACGCAGTAGCAGGATGTCTTTGTAGCTTTGTCACGATGTGCGATGCTAACTTTACGCCACATGACCCCCCACACTGAGCGGAGCTGGTCTACCAGTTCATGTGATTGTAGCTTCCCTTGAGTTCCTTATTAGTACAATTTTTAGAAAGAGAAGCATACCATTTAAGAACAAGTTTTAGAAAGAAAACATTTTTGAAATTATTTTAGAAAAAACTTTTAAAGGTTAAAAAACATTTTATAAAATCCAAGATTCAGAAATAAATTGTTTTAAAAGAAAAAGATTTTCAAAAATGTTTTTCGGAAGGTATTTTATAAAATATAATTTAAACAAAACCTTCACACTCACTAGGCATTATAGCTCACAACCTTTTTGGTTTTATATACAAAAATCTCCCAGGTGCAGGAATGAAAAATCAAGGTACCAGTTCACCGCGTTTAGACTAGGTGGACCCGACATTCGACAATGCTACATGCTTACTTTTGTAAACATTAAGTCTGAACAATTATCATATGTTATGCACGCTTTTGATTTAAATAAATTTTATAGAACTTTGTATGTTTTAATGATGCATGTAGGTTTTAGACTCTTGAAAGTTTGAGATATTATTATTACATTTTGAGAATTGGTTTTTGAAATTGAAAGCTAGATTTTATAATATATGATTTATATATATTTAGCAAGGTCCTCACAGTTATGAGTTCGCTCCATGACATCTTTTTGAATCTTATTAGTTAGACTTAGAAAGGTCTCGTGGGGTACTCGACAGGACTGCCAGGTTCATTAGAGGGAATCTAGGTCGAGTCCTGTCAAAGGGGTTGAGATGATGCGCCTTTTACCATCCATGCTAATGTAGACATTTGCAATACAATTACTTCAAAAACTTTTATAGTAGTCGCCAGTTCTTCGCATTTTCAATTGTTTATTAGTTTTTTTAACTTTATTATTTATCCTTCCTATTTCTAGTTTAATTAACATCATTCCTTTTCATTGCTTTTATTAGACCTAATTACCTTACTTTTAATATTTTTTGTACTCCTAATTAATTAATATTTCTTTTTTCTTTTTTATTTTTCCTTTTATTTCTCTCTTATATAAGTATTATTTACTTCTACTTTTTATAACTATACAAAATTCATCGATAATTTGCAATTTTAGTGAACAATTTTTTTCATTTTTTCTCTTTATTTTTATTTGGCATTTCTTTATGTTCACTTTAACATCTTGTCACTTACCATGTTAGCATACTAAATTAATATTTTTAATTATTTATTTTAATGTTTATTAAGATTTTTAAGTATAAGATTATTTGTTTTACCTAAATATTATATATGTTTTATTTTATTTAAACTATATAGTATTATCGAATATTGTTTTAAATAAAAACATTATATATTTAACATGTTTTTAATTTTTGATATTTTTATTACTTCATTAATGTGCCTCCTTTAAACAAATTTTCTGGGTCTGTCACTGATCACTGCTACTTTAGAAGATGTTGAAACTCATTTATATGAAGGTTGCTCAAAGTACACAAAATTATCGGCTATTGTAGCTTTATATAAACATAAAGCTACTTATGGTCTATCCGATAAGGGGTTTGATGAACTTCTTAACATCATTCAAGATATATTGCTATCAAATAATGTTCTACCGGAATCATTATACTTAGCAAAAAAATTATTGAAAGTGTTTGATTTAAGGTATGAGAAAATTCATACACACATCAATGATTGTTGTCTATTTAAAAAAGAATTGGAGTATCATGAAGAATGTCCAAAATGTGGCACTTTTAGATGGAAAGTAAACGAAGTTACAAAAAAGATTCATAAAAGAGTATTAGCTAAAGTACTTCGATATTTTTCAATCATACGGTGGTTTAGGAGAATGTTTACATCAATTGAAAATATCTAACGACTTGAAATGGCATTCTACCCATACAAGCCAAGATGAAAAGATGCGTCATCCCATTGTTTCTGAAGCCTACAAGACTATAGATAGGAAATAGCCATCTTTTGCTTCAGAGTCACGTAATTTGAAGTTGGGTTTAGCTGTAGATGGATTTAATCTTACAGCAACCTAAGTACAATATACAGTTGTTAGTTGGTGGTGTTAGTTACGTACAATCTACCTCCATGGAAATGTATATCGAAAGAAAATTTAATGCTAACACTATTAATTCCAAGAAAAAAAAACCAAGGAATGATATTAATGTATACTTGCAGCCACTAATTGAAGATTTGAATGAGTTATGACACTCGGGAGCACAAGTGTATGATTCATCTATTAAGTCCACCTTCAACTTAAAAACTATCTTAATGTGGACCATAAATGATTTTTCTACTTATGAAAACTTAGCAGAATGTTGTGTGAAAAGTGAATATGCTTGTCCTATATGGGTTGAACATACATTCACAAAGATTGAAATATAGTAATAAAAATGTGTATATGGGTCATCGGCGATTTCTTCCAAAGAATCATGCTTTTTGAAAGAAGAAATTATGGTTTAATGGAAAAGAAAAAATTGATGATCCTCCAGAGATTCTTGATGGTAAACAAGTTTGAATTACATGTGTGGAAGTTGAAAATGATTGGGGAAAGAAAGTAAAAGGGAAAAGGAAGAGAAAAGTGCATCCTATATGGAAAAAAAGATCAATATTCATTGATCTTTCGTATTAGGAGGTAAGATTTTTAATTCAAAGATAATGTACTTAACTGTACCTTAAATTTACCATCACCAATTTTTACAGGATTTATGCTTGCATCATAATTTAGATGTAATGCAAATTAAAAAAAAAAAAATTGGTGAAAGTCTTATTGGCACGTTGTTGGACATCCATAGGAAAACCAAGGATCGTGTTAATTCTCGTACAGATTTGGAAGACCTTGGGACCTTGAGATTAGACAAGACCTTCATGTGAAAGAGGATAGAGATAAACTGTATTTGCCTGCCGACGAGACCCAAACCAGATTCCCTTTAGGCTAGTATCTGGTGGGCCTCGTCTGGCACTCCGACGAACCCCTCTTAAGCTCGACTGGTCAGCTAATAGAATTTATGGAGTGAACCCTGAAACTTGCCCGTGTACTCTTACTTTGAAACTACTTTAATATCTCTATTTTAAAACTAGTTGGGTTGGTTTATTGATTTTCCAATTTTCACCATCTTTGTAAAGTTAGAAAAGTGACCATTTTGGTTTCAAAATCTAAAATTTATTTTAACGAAAATCTGGCAGCATAACGGCTGCGTTTATAAGATTTCCAAAATTCCTGCATAGAAAGATACACTCTCAAAAGATACCAATCACAACCCAACTTCTTTTCATACTACAAACATACATTCTCACAAACATATCATCATTTTTCACGAACCACAATTAATAGGCAATTAGGTTCATATCATTAGAAACTTTACAAAATATTTACATCTCAAAACATCATCATATGTATTCTTAAACATTTTTCACACACAAGATGTAACCATAATGTATGTAATGTTTAGTTATCAATATGAATATATATACAAATATATTGATGAGATATGGTCTTCCGGTTTTCGCTCACCTATTGCGATGAAGTATTTCCTTGATTTTGATTTTGATTTTCCTTGCGAGTACCTATGGAGGTTTTATACAATATGACAAAACAACAATATGAATTTAAAACAATCACAACCATTAGGTAATTTATAATTAATCACTTATAAACTTATTGGAGATCATAACTTATTAAAATTATAAAGCTTTTCATGAAATTCTTTTACTTCGAAAGGCACCATTCGTATTCCCCAATTGCTATGTCATGAGGCGACTTAACGGACACCAAGCGTGACATTTCTAATACTTCTCAGCAACCACGTGCAGAATTTTCTGCATCGCCACTCGTGGTGCGAGCTACTATATAGGCTTGGCAACTACGTGCGGAATTTACTGCATCGCAATCGTAGCGCAAGACACTATATCAAATCTAAGCACTAGATTGTGGAATTTTCTACATCGCAATATGTAGTGCTATGCTAAATTGTAACTCTGAGCAATTACGAGTGGAATTTTCTACGTCGCTACGTAGTGCTAGATACTTTGAGATACTAAGGGTCTACGAATGGCTTTGAAAACTCCTTTTTCTTATTAAGTGCTTTAAGCTCCAAAACCTTTTTTTCTTTGAAATTCTCTTCTAAGTGCATGAAACACTAATTAACTCATCTTTTGAAACTTTTAAACTTAGAGCTTTTAAGCTCAACTTTCTCAAGGATCTTTTACTTTCAAATCAATTTGAACACATATTAACATTTGTTTTTCATAAATCTTTTTGAGAATAAATAAAATTACAATAACCAACACAATTGAATACAATGTGAGTTAGTATACTCACCTCAAATCCATGCTCGCCAATGGGCTCTAATGGGTCTCCCTTGCTCCGCTAGTTTGCTCTAAACCTACATATCACATTCTCATTCAAACTTTGCTAGAATGAACTTCATTGACCTACAATTGAAACTTTGAATACAATTAACTCTATTAAGACCGCTTTAGACTACAACCTTCCCACCTAGTTTCTAACTTAACCGAGGCTTTCAAATTCCGATTTCTTTGTAAAAGTTTCACTTTTAGACCCCTAGGATGATCCTTATATGGTCCATATAATTTTTGAAGGCCTGCAACGAAGAATAAAAAATTTACGCATCTTTTGACACCCTAAAATAGAATGTAACACACGGCTCTACTTGGGGCTCCATTTTCTTTTTTTCTTTTTCCTACGGTCCTCTTATCTCACATTCTGGTCACCCATAAAATTTCATTGAAAAATTCTATCGTTTGCTATGTCAAATCTAAGAAAAACGTCATTTTTCAAGCACTTTTTGATGCACATTTTTGCATCCTACATGCGACAAATTCAATTCTTTCGTATCTAAGGTTCTTTTACTTAATTGCAATCATATACATCCATTTCATGCATTAAAGAATGCATTTACATTCATGTTTCACATTACGACTTCATACAGGCACTATTTTTGCCATAATTTCTTTAATTTTTATCGGAATCCTCCCCTTCCAATTCCTATGGTTTCCTATGATTCTTAGGCATGATTTGAGGTCTAGAACAACCCCAAATAAGTCAGACTTGTGCAGGTCATCACTGTCCCCTTGTTTGACTCGTTAATCTCTCTTTTGTTCAAAACTACCATTTTTACAATCCTATCACTTCTATATGCTTTCCTAACCTCAAATAAGCTTTGATTTAAGTTCAAATCAATCAAAATTCAGAGGTTACCTACTGTCCTTTATAGCCATGACACACACACATACATATCAAAGAGTAAATCTTGTCAATTCTATATGTCAATTTCACTCAATCTTTTTGTCAAACAACTTGTCTACAACCTTTTTAACACTTTAGTGCTTTAATCCATACTTTAGAATTTGTTATCCATGAACCCTAGTCTAAGATTCACACACAAGAACAAGTCATTTGAACTTCTATATCACCTAGTTAGGGTTCTACACCTGTTTGAAGTGTAGAACACCCATCACAATCTACTAAAATCACATAGTTATCATCATACCCATACAACCCCAACTAACATCAAAATAGAGAGAGAGGATCATATCTCACCTTATTTCTTGCTTAAGATTTGTGAGATTAGGTTGAAAGACACTCTAGAGAGGTGATTTGAGGTTTGGAAGGGTGATAGGAACTTTCCTATTCTCCTTTGTTCTTCTTGTCGTCCACCTCTCCCTATTCTCTTCCTCTCTTCTCTTATTTTCACGCCACTCTCTCTCACTCTCTACGTAATCTCATGGCAATTGCTTCTTCCTTCTCCAAAAATTGCTTAAGTGTCCAATATATATATAAATAACTTTTCTTTAAATGACAAGCATGTCCCTTGACCACTTTGACTATCACTTTTAGTTTAATTTTAATTCAATTAGTTATTGACTACTAATTTCTAATTTATAAATCCTATGGTTCTTATTTTTGAACTTAACTATATTACTACTTATAATTTATCCCTTATTTATTAAAGGATTATTTTACCCCTCTTTAACTTTTTCTTATTAAGAAAATTTTCGTATAATCCTAAAACGATCGTCAGCTCTTCAATATCCCGGTTTAGCTTATTGTTGACTAGATTTATCATTCTAACTTCATAATCTAGCTTCTAACACTATGACGTTTAGAGTTTGAGACTAAGGGTTTACACTTACAGTATCACACGCTTTATCAAAGGTAGAAAAATAATAATTTTGTCATAAGTTGTTAAATTTCAAGCTGTCTGATGATTATGATCCAAACATATCTAATTGCATTCCATTGAATGAATGCAAGATAGTTGGGTTTAAGTCTCATGACTATCATGTATTGATGCAACATTTAATATCGTTGGCAATACGGGGTCTCTTGCCTAAAGAGCCAAGAATTGTCATATTTCGGTTGTGTTCATTTTTTAATGCAATTTACCAAAGAGTGTTAGGTAGAGACAAGTTAAATTCATTAGACGATGAAGTTACAGTTACTATGTGTATATTTGAACATTATTTCCATCTTTCTTTCTTTGGTATAATAGTCTATCTTACAATTTACCTAACAAGAGAAACTCGCTTATGTCGACCAGTTCACTATTGTTGGATGTACTTTTTTAAAAGGTTATTCTTATAATATTCTTCACATATGAAGTAAGATTATTAATGATACCCACACATTTCATTTACTTTTATATATTCATTTTATAGATTTATGAAGGTGTTAAAAGGATATGTAAGAAATCGTGCACGACCAGAGGATTGCATAACAGAATGCTATTTAGCCGATGAATGCATGCAATTTTGTAGTAGGTATATACCACAAGAAACAGATGTTGGTGAGAAGCACAATAGAAATAAAGATATTGTGTTTCAAAATGTAGTGAAAGGACATCTTACATCTACACCGACATTAAAAACGATTTCTATAGACATGCTATAGGTTGCACATATGTATATACTATTGAATAATGCATTAGTAGAACCATACATTAAGTAAGTAGTTTAAATTGAAGATAAATATAGTGTAAATATTGGTAAAAATTATTAATATTATACTTATTTGGTCATGTTATTTTTATTTATATAAACGTTTTATTAGCATGCACCTGGAAGAGCTTCAACAATTAAATCCCAATCTGTTAAGTAAACCAACTATTGACATTCGAATTTGGATGATCCAAGTTCTTAACCCAATACTTGCAATTAAAGCAAAATAAAAGCAAACAAACGAAAAAAGGAAGAGGAAGAACAATATTTGCATAATGGTTTTTACGTGGTTCGGCCAAAATAATGTCTACGTCCATGACTGTGTTCTTTGGTTATTTTAGCAGAGTCATAGTATGTTATTAATTCTTATCTATTTATAATGAAATTTCAGCCTCTATTTATAGTGTGGGATGTTACAATTTGAGTACAATTAAAATATGAAAGAATCTCGCATTAATTACATTTTCAAAATCGGTTTCCATTATATTAGAGATAGATTCCACCGACATAAAAATTTGAATTTATTTCCAATACTGATAGTTGATTCTTTCTTAATTTGAGTTGTTGCCTTTCTAGAAAATTCCCTTAACGAGCGCTTCGATCTACGAGCTGGAGCTTGTATTGGATAACCTCAAGCTGAGTATAAGACGAGTTGGATCGTGACTAACCAGCGACCTAAGAATAGTAGTGACAAACTGCGAGCTCGTTTATACGAACTAGGCATTGACAAACTGAGCCTTCATCTATTGGGTCAATCCATTGGATCAATTCTTTGGGCTTTTATTAGGCCATTTATGTGGTCTTAAATATACCTACAACACCAACTTTATTGCAAATGACACATATTAGAGAATTTCCAACATGGTTTAGAAATAAAATGAATTCACTACCTTATACGTTAATAATATGATATATTTATCTTAGTATTTTGTCCTTGATAATCTAAATCATAATCTCCCAAAACAGATCCTCGATGAATCAAATATCATGGATATGCCCCCAACTCTAAAGTTTCTAGCACTTGGACCAAGTATGCAAGTCACATTCTATTCAAGTTATGTTATGAATCAGAAACGATACTGCATAAAAAGTAGTGAGAAAACAACACAAGATAGTGGTGTTTCCCTTGAAGCAGAAATTGTTTGTAATGAAAGAGATGACGCTCAAGTTGTCAAGAAGATGGTTTACTATGGAGTTTTAAGGGAAATACTTTTGTTGGATTTCTTAGCATTTCGTCTTCCATTGTTTAGATGTGATTGGATGGGTAGTGCAAGTGATGTTAAAGAAGAAGATCGGTTCACACTAGTTAATTTTAGTGCACGTGGAAATAAATGGGATAGAGATCCTTTCATTTTAGCCTCACAAGCAACATAAGTGTTTTATTCTAAGGAAAATAATAACTCTAATTGGTATGTTGTCTTGAGAGCACCACCAAGAGGTTTTCATGATCTAGAGAAGTTTGATGAGCATGCTTATATGAAAACTACACCATTAGATATGGTTGAATTTGATGCTAGCATGGATGATAGTGAGGATTATGCTCGGATAGATTATAAGGAATTGATTGTAAACATGTAATGTTAATGAATATAATCATATTTTTACATTTTATTTGCAATATGTGTGTATATATATTGTTTGTGTTTATGTTTGCGGGGAGATAAAGTCTCTAAAGTGATTAGATATGTTGTGAAATTATTTTGCTATTTATATCACAGGTGAACAAAATTTTTGGTACGGTCGAGAAACAGGAGAAACTCTGTCAAAATTTTCATAAAATTGATTGACTTTATATGTATCATTTTATATATTGATAATTTTATCCATGTGTTGGCTACTAATATATGTTATTTCCATAACATTTTTAGATGTCAATTGAAGGAACATCGATTGGTCAGTCTTCAGGTTGCTCCAGTTGATAGAAGAAAAGAAAAGGAAAAGGTCTCAACCACTTGGATTATGAGAAAATGGCCAAAGTTAAAGCCACAGGGATACAAATTAATGAAGTTGGACAATAATTGGAGAAAATTTGGTGATTTATAGTTTAGGTTGTGGAGCCATTACAGCTCAAATGATACCTATAACTTATAATAGCTAGGATAAAGTACCACAATCTTTAAAAGATACAATGTAGAAGAATATAAAGGTATATACTGGTTTTATTTATTTATAATATCAATGTTATATATTTATTTTTACTACATATTTACTTTTAAAAATCTTATAACTATAGTTAGGACTTGATGCTAATGAATCAATGAAGGTTCATATATTAAAATCAATTAATGAGTGTTGGAGATACTATGAAGGCAGAATAACCAAACAAATTAGAGACGTTATTCCTAGTCCTGATGCGCACAGAAGATACGAAATGCTAAAACCAGCTAACTTAGTGATCAGGATTGGATTGCATTTGTCAATCAGCAATTATCTCTAGAATTTGCAGTAATTATGCATTCATATTCTTAAGCTAGCATGAACACGTACGTTTAATGGATTTTGATTAAATTTTACAATATTTTAGGATACTAGTAAGCATTATAGTGAGTTATCAAAGAAGAATCATACCCCATATACATCAAGTCGTAAAGGAATGACACGACTACGAGAATATTTGGTAAGAGTTTAATATATTATGATGATTGTCTTACATGTATATAGTTTTTGTTTTTCAAACTTGTATATATTTATATATATATATATAAAATATCAATGTTAGAGAGCAAAAAAAGTGGCAGCAAATAAAGATCCCGAAGTCAATAAAGTTGACATATGGATAGTTAGTCACAAGCACAAAGATGAGAGTGCAATGAATGAGGAAACTACTGATAAAATTGTATGTTATGTTAATTTGATCAATTATTGTTGATTGTAATACATATGTATAGTTCGAGGAATGGGTCATGGTGTAACACCATCTATTGTACAAGCATATGTGGTTGGTAAACAAAGCTTCGCACAATATCAACAACATGTTGATGGTAAGATGACAACCATGAAGCAAACAATTACTAATTTGACAAACTTGCTCATGACTCATTTGCCGAACATAGATCAAGCTCAAGTATTGGTATGTATTCCTCCTACATAGCCGGTAAACGACTCAAAGCATTTATAATTTGTTTGCTTCTATTTTGTGGTACTTATTTTTTTTTTTTTTCAGTTTCCATGTTTTCTCACAAATGGGTGTAATCATTTTTTTATATTTTTTGCTAGGTCTATGTTTATAAATAAATAAATATATATATATATATATTGTTTGCGTGAAATTTTATTGTGAAATGTTGGTTTGGTTGGATGGATTGTAAGAGATTTGAGAAGTTTGATAAATTGCAGGAGAATTAAATTTTTGACAAGTTCGAAAAACAGGGGAAACTCTGTCAAAATTTGTGTAAAATTAATCGAGCTTGTGTATATTGTTTTATATATTACATTTGTTACTTGTATATTGTCAAATAAAGGTACTTATAATTTTTTTCCCTGATATCCATGTTTCCTAACAACAATGCTATTTATTTTTCTTGTAGATACAATATTATAGTGGCTCAAATCCAATGGGATCTAATAAAAGTGTTCAATTTGCTAATCCTTCAGCTAAGGTAAAATATATATTGGATTTATATTATTTATTGTTTCAATTTAATTTCATATATATTGATGTAATTATTTTAATTTGTTTACAGGAATAAATAATTAAATTCTTGTGAAAACAGTCTATATCTCGGGGTTCCTCAAGCCAAGCTGGTGGATTGAACAACAACCAATGCAGATTATTAGATTGGATGGGTAAAGGAATAATGGTGGCAGAAGCGGAAATTGACTCAAAGGACTCCTATGCTAAAGTTCATCATCTTTAACTTGGTCTAGATTATTGGTGTAGATTATTGGTGTGTTTCCATCAAAAAAGTAATGATTAATATTTCGCTTACTCAGCCTACCAACGAGCTACTACCCTTGAAAGATGTATTAAATTTATTTATTGCTTGGCTAGTAAAATATATTATATCTTAGCATCACGTACTGAGTATTTATTATAACATTTCATAATACAGGTTTAACTTTAGATTATATAATTAAATGTTGTTAATATATTAAATAATATATATTTGTAACATTTATGTACGTTTGTAATTTTATTGTAATATTAAACCAAAAATTTATCAATTTAATTTTTTTTAAGGAAAACATTATCCATACCGGGCAAACCGGTATGGATAATTTTATCCATACCGAGCCGCCCGGTATGGTTACTTATCCATTTCGAGCTTCGACCCAATATGCAAAAAATTATTTATATCATTTAACGGCCCATCCTTTCATGGGTCGGCCAAGCTGGGGCTCACCCTCTGAACCAGTCCCACTGTCGGGCCTCGGCCTTGCGGTTCTTCTAGCTCGACCACCTAGCAAGTATTGTGGGATCCCCTTGCTCCCCTTTCATACACCTCCCCAACTACTCTCGAACCAAGCACTAAGGGTTTAAATGCAATTGGGAAGCATGGCTAGTACTAATCGAGCTAGAATTGGTACCAATCATGCTTCCTAATTGCACTTAAACCCTTAGTGCTTGGTTCGAGAGTGGCTGGGGAGGCGTATGAAAAGGGAGCAAGGGGATCCCACAGTACCTGCCAGGTGGTCGGGCCAGAAGAACTGCGAGGCCAAGGCCCGACGATAGGACTGGTTCTAGGGGTAAGCCCCAGCCTGGCCGGCCCATGAGAGGATGGGCTGTTAAATAACTCGAAAATACTATTCACGTGAAAATACTATTTATCCGAAATGTTATTCATTCGGAAATACTATTCCGAAGTTTTGGGTTTTACATATCAGGTTAGTGCCTGGAATTGGAATAAATATTCATATCGGGCAGATACCCAGTATGGATAATTAATATCCATACCAAATGACTCGGTATGGATATAGCATGGGTGACCCATTACATTTATGTATTCATACCGAGTTATGCTCAGTATTGATATTAATATCCATACCAGGCATAACTTAATTATCTATATTGAGCACCTACTCGGTATGGATTCAAAATTATCCATACCGGCAGAAAGCATGCCGGGCGTGCTACCCAGTATGGATAATCAACCATACCGAGCATTGCCTAATATGATTGACCATTTTTATTGTAGTGGTTGTACTGCATCAATCAAGTACAACTTCTCTAATGTATTGTCAGATGTTGAGATTAGCATCCTGCTTATTTCTTGTTTCAGTGCTTCAAATTCTTGTAGAATTTCAGCATCAATTGTCTACACAAAAATTTGACAGAAATCAGAAATGGTTTATTGCTTTCTAATTCTATAACATTAAAGGAATCAGTTCTCTAAGAAATACCATAAATGTGATGAAGTAACATGTAGACATTACCAAAGAAAGAGACTAATATTTGAGGAAATGCTCCCCCCAAAAGCTAGGATGATAACTAGTCATATTACGTTTAATGTCTTGTTCACTACTTGCAGGAGCTGCTGAAGCTTGTGGACTCATTTTCCTGCAACTAGTTTGAGCAAAGAAGGCTTATTCTAGCTTCAGTATATATAGGGACACCCTCTGAACTGTTTAAAATTAGGTGATATACAAAATCAAGTGCATATACAACGTAGCAAAACATGAAAGAGACGCAAGATTGTACATATTTGACATCTAACGTGATTACTATATTTATAGGGCACAACAACACTCAATCCACTATTAGATGATTATTTACAATTTCTCAATTCGGCTCACTCAATTCTATTAGATGAATATTTACAGTTTCTCAATTTGACTCTCTCACTTTTCTATCTTGCACCATTAGATGAATGGTAGGAGGTTTTTTGGGTATTATTGTCAAAACTAGTAATGGTTTGGCATTAATTGCTTGCTTTTTAGGGGCACTTTTAGTGATATCCCAAACAAAATTTATTGATTGTGCTACAAGGAGCTCAACCCTCGCATGTATAGCCATAGTGCTACGTTATTAATTTGCGTTTTACAATCCAACAGGAGTTTCATAAGTTGCTTTTTTTTTATTTATTCTGACAAGCTATCTTCTTTTTTTTTTTTTTTGGGAAAAAAAAAAAAAGTTAATGCCTTACAAGTCACTAAAATTTCGGAACCCACCAAGATTACTCACTATTAGCATGGTTCAGATAACTACTCTCTAAAAGGGAAGACAAACTACTCTCAAAATCAATAGGAGAGATAGCAACTCTTACTAATATTTGTTAGTACTATGAGTGATTATACCTCCAATCTTATATAAGACAGGGGAATTACTTAACAATTGCAACAATAAATATTTAGACTTTCGATAAGCTATCTTGAATAGTTTGAGGTTGGCAAAAGGGCAGCCAAATATGTGGCTGTTACAATTCACCAACAAATATTTGGAGATTTTTGCTTGGTCATAAACAATGTTCCAAAAATGTGGCTGTCACAATATCACCAGCAACACACAAGTAAGGACACTACTGTACGACTATGTGAGTGTAGGAGGTAATTACACAAATACTACTTGACATTTTATTTAGTATTTCTTGTCATTAGTTATGATACTCTGATCATTAATCAAAGATATATGTAAAGACTAAATACCCTTTGTTTTGCATTTTTTTTTTTTATTGTATTGTTTATCATTTTCTTGAACTTAATACGAACTTTAATATTTTTCTGCCTTCGATTAACCACAACTAATTCAGAGGGTGTAGCTACAGCACCAATACTACTTGACCATGTTAGAAGCAAAATTTCGTTGTCTTTTAACCACAATTTCACATACTATAGTAGCATAGTTATCGAACTAGCTTTTAAGTTTGTGGATAGAAAAAAAGTTACAATTAATTCGTATAACTAGTGTTAGCGATTACATAATAAAACGTATTCATTATATTTATAAAATATAAATATAAAGATAAACTACCAAAATACCGAGATGCATAAGTACTCTATGAATTTGTGAGTGTAGTAAGTAATTACACAATAACTACTTGACATTTTATTAGTGTTCCTTGTCACTAGTTGTACACTGACCATTAATCAACATAAAAAGGCTAAAGCCTCATTTGGAATAGCTTTTATTTCTTGTTTTTGTTAGTAGAAGAAGTGAAGTAAATGTAGAAACTTTTTATTTGCAGTTTAAATAATATATTTCAAAAGAGCTTTTGGAATTTTAGATTTATTATTAGTGGAAAAAATAATAAAATTGTCTATAGAAAAAATTCATTAAAATGGCAAAATAGTTTCCCTTGTTTTGTGGGAAATTATTATTGTAGAAGCTAGTAAACTAATGGGTAAATTTCTAATGCACTAATTACAATAGATCGCATGCAAGTATACATGGTCACAATATAATATGTTATGGTCATTTCCACGACATGGATAAATAGGCCCCTGAAAGCCCAATGGCGGAGCCCAGTGATGAAAAGCCCAGATAGCCTAACATTGAGGTCGCATGACGAGCTTGCTACCTTCTCACCTCGCGCTTATATCAAGTCTATCTTGGTGCATCTCCAACTCGCTAGGGTGTTATATCAGATCACTGAGCTTGTGCCAGGAGATCTTATGGAAGTTGATCTCTCAGATTAATGCTTCCCAATCTCGTGCCAGTGAGATCTATGTAATTCCGGATCCCGAGGAGTAATTAATGCTATGACGACTAATTAATGCAGGAATGGTCATACATGAGCATTTAATGTAGGCATGACCATATAAAAATGATTAGTCCAGTAGCAATTAATACAGTATGGTCAAGTTAGAGTAGTTAAATATAATGATTGCTATTTGACGTGAATTACACTCAATTGTAATCCCCCTCTCTATAAATAGGGGTGAAATCCTTTGTAAAAAACAGGTTGAAGTTAGTATTACCATCACTCTACCAAAATATATTCAGAGTAGCCCGTGGACATAGGCACATTTGTCGAACCACGTAAAAATCCTTGTCTTTGCATTATTCTTCCTCTACTTTCTTCATTCTTAATTGCTTCTTAATTGTTTTCACCAACCTTCATCATCATTCATTCTCATTAATTATCAAAGTTGTAGTCTAGGCCCAGGAATCTCCAAGTCGACCAATTCCAAACATCGACATCTTTTGGCGCTAGAAAGATGGCCTAACTGCTACTCTGAAGCTTTTCTTTAACTATCTGAATCTCAACCAACTATAATGGCTAGAGGAAGAACAACTAGGAGTGTTGATGTTGTAAATGAGCAACTCGAGGGTCAGGTGGACCAACAAAGAACTTTTCCGGCCAGGAGAGATGCCATACAGGTATGGCAACAACATCAGGAAGCCTTGGAAGACATAGTAAGGCAGTTGATAGAAGCGATTAAAGCATTAACAGGAGCTCAAACCTAGGTCGTGTGAAGACAAGTTGAGGTTGCACCCCTCAGAGAAGCTCGCCAACAGCCTGTAAATGAAGTCTTGACTCCAGAGGGTAGAGTTGATAGAGAAAGGCTGTTATAAGAAGGCTCAGTTCGCTCCTCAAATCTTAACCCAAGAAGGGACGGACGACGAGCTTGAGAGAGAGAAGCTACGCCTCACCCTACAGGCTTGAAGGTGAGGGTGAGTCATGATGGTAGTCGTCATGTGGAAGTTAGTCATGGGCACAACCGAGCTTGCAAACGTCTTGGTGATTATGAACGTGAACTGCGAAGGGGCCTGCAATAAGTAGAAAGTTTCAACTGGAGGTGTAGGTCATAAGATCGATACTTAGTTGAGTAGGAGAGCTTAAATAAGCGGTCCCCCATAAGGCGATCTAAGCCCCAGAACCCAATGGTGGAAGAATTGTTGCATAGGGTTTAACAGCTGGAGGCGCTACCTGGATCCCAAAGTCAGAAAGAGCAGTATGATGAGAGGGTCCCATTCACCAGGTAGATTGAGACAAAGCCCTGGCCTCTTAAGTTCAAACTCCCTAATATTCCACCTTATAATAGGAAAAGTGACCCTTATAACCATCTGGATGCGTTCAAAGTCCAAATGGACCTCCAAACGAACAACACGTTGGTTAACTGCTGAGTCTTCCCAGTTACCCTAAAGGATGCCTCGTGATCCTGGTTCAAAAACCTCTTTGTGCGCAGCATAATAAGTTAGAAAGAATGCCAACAAAAGTTTGTCAATCAATACAAAGCCCTGAGAAGGCAACTCGCACCACTATGCCACCTCGCTACAATCTTCCAGAGACAGAACGAGTCCTTGAAGGACTACATTACCCGATTTAAAGACGAGGTGAGTAACGTAGAAAGTCCTTCAGATGAGAGCATTCTAACAGCGATCTCGATAGGGCTTAGGAAAGCTGGAAGGCTCTACGAGAGTATATATAAGTCCCCAGTAAAGTACCTGGGTGAATTTTACGAGCGAGCTACCAAGGAAATAAGATAGGAGGAAGCTTTTAGGTCATAGAAGCCCAGTAACCAGTGAAATGAGACAAGCAATTCCCATCAAGGGAAAAAGAAGAATCATGATGGGAATGGAAATGGCGAACAGAAAAATTGATCCACCAACATAGTGGCAAAACGGGCTACACCTAAGCCCAGAAGAGAACGATCCCAACCTTGAGGTCGGTATGGAAGCTACAGTGTCCTATCAGACATGCAAGACCGAATTTTCGCCACAAAAAGGGACAGAGAGGACTTCGGAAAGCCTGACCCCATAAACGTCCCAAATAGGTTCCGAAATCCAAGGAAGTTTTGTGTTTATCACAATGAAGCTGGGCACAATACTTCAGACTACTAGCACCTAAAGGACACCATTGAAGACTTGATCAGACGAGGTTGCTTGGGAGAGTATGTAGTGCGACCAGCGAATCAACGACCTCAACAGTAGCGTCCACAACCTCAGCATCAACAGTCCGTGCAGCAGTAGCCCGAGCAAGCTCTGAAGCAGGAAGATAAACTTGCGGTAAGAACTATTTTCACCATACATGGTGGTCTTCATGTCGCAGGTACATCTAATATGTAAGCCTCTAACTTCGGTTATAGACTTTCTTATGCTATAAGCTAGATGATAGGATGAGAATGTCAAACATCATTAATATCATCCTAATGGGTGACATTAGAATGCTAGTAAAGCTTTTAGAAACTAATGAACTTTAATGATAAGATAAATATAGTAAAGAGCAAAAAGGGTCATTTTGTTAATAAGCAAAATTTAACCAAGGGTAAACTAATCTTTGCTCAAATAAGAGTTATAGATGACAATATATAGTATATAGTTATCCAAAACTTAGAAAAATTAAGTGAAATGGGGAAATGAACTAGTAAAGGGCATTATAGTCATTTGCCCAAATGAGAGCCTATATATATGAGTGGTAGTCATCCATACTTAGAGAAAATTTAGAAGCAAAACACTTAGAAGAAAGAGAGAGAGAGACGGTAAGAAGAGGGAAAGAAAGGGAAGAGAGATCCAACTTCTCCAAGCCAAAAATTGAAGCTTTCATACCACATCCCAACTAGAATTAAGAAAGAACATAACACCTTAAGCAATAATAAGGTGAGATCTCATCATTTTCTTTAAGTTTGATGATAGTTGGAATTGTATGGATGTGATGATAGTTGTGTTGTTTGTAGTGTGTTGTGATGGGTGTTTTACACTTAAAACAAGTGTAGAACCTTAAGTGTGTAATATGGAAGCTTAGATGGCATGTTATAGTGTATAAATGTTAGGGTAGGGTTTATGGATGGGAAACCTTAAATTGTGATTTAGGGAAGTGAAATGTCAAATAAGTTGTATATATGTTGTTTGATAAAATGGTTGAGAGAGATTAACATGTAAAATTGAAAAGAACTACACATTGAAATGAATGGGTTTGTGTCACAGGCATGAAGGGTATTGTGATACCTTTGAGTTTTGATTAATTTGAACTTAAATCTAAGCATATTTGAGGTTAGGAAGGCATATAGAATGATGGAATTATAAAAGAAGCATAGAGTTAAGTTGAGAATCTCAAGCTATATGAATGGGCTATGGTGACCTTCACTCTTTGAGTTTATTTGGGGTTGTTCTAGACCTCAAAACATGCTTAGGAGTCCTAGCAAACCATAGAAATTGGAAGGGATCAATTCCTATAAAAATTGAGGAAGTTATGGCTAAAATAGTGTACGTATGTAGTCATAATGTGAAATGTGAATGTAAATACATTCTTCGATGCATGAAATGAATGTAATTAATCATAATTAAGTAAAAAAACCTGAGATATGAAAGAATTAAATTCATCGCATGTAGGATGCCTCAAATGTGCATCAAAAGTGTTGAAAAATAGGCTTTTTTCATAGATTTCGAACTTCGATACCTAGAATTTTTTTAAACCGTTTCATGGGTGACCTAAGTGCGAGTTAGGGAGATTATTAGAGTGAAAACGGAGCAAAGAAAATCATTAGAATGGGCCCAAAATAGTCTCGGTTTTAGGGGGGGTCAAAAAGAGCAATTTTACATTTTGGGCTTCCGATGACCATTTTAAGCATCCAGAATGTCCCTAGGTGATAATAAATAAGGCCCGTGTAAAAAAATAAGAATTAGAGAGTCTCGATCGAGTTAAAATCGAGTTGGGAAGGTTATAGTGTAAAGAATTGTCAATAGAGAAAATTGTATTATAAACATTATTTTAAGTTTTGAGTTATGTAATTGAGTAAATGATAATAAGAAATTGACATGTAGGTGACGAGCGAGCAAGCGAGGTACGAGAGGCTCGTTGAGACGTTTGACTTGAGCTTACGCGGATTGAGGTAAGTGTCTTACCACTTGCACCTATTTCGATTTCTATTTTAAGCCTTGCATATTGTTGTTAAACGAAAACAAAAAAATGATTTTCAAATCCTAAGTTCAAGTTTTGAGCATGTGAGTTCCTTATGGAATTCACAAAGGGAAGGAATCAACACAAAGTCGATTTCAAAATATTAGAATTGAGAAAATTTTAAGAGTTTGAAAAGTAAGAGGTTTTGTGCTTATGCACTTAGCGAAAACAGTTTCGAAACCCATGTATATACCCTCAGATTATATGAGATTTAGCGCTACATGACGATGCAGAAAATTCCGTTCGTAGTCGCTCAGCTTACAGAGGATTTAGCACTAAGTGATGACGTAAAAAATTTCGTTCGTAGTTGCTCAGTTTTATAGAGTATCTAGCGCTACGTTGCGATGCAGATAATTTCGTACGTAGTCGTTTAGATTCATAGTTTGGCACTATGTTGCGATGTAGCGCAATTCCGCTCATAGTCATCCAGAGTTATAGCACTACAATTGCGATGCAGAAAATTTCGTATTGTAGTTGCTCAGATACGAGATTGTTTCACACTATGTTGCGACACAGTAAATTCCACATCGTAGTGGTCGAGATATCTCAATAGCTTCATGTTGGCGTTAGTTAAAAATCACCCCGTGATGGTTTGAGTACTTTAGGGGTATACATGGAGTTTTTAGAAAGAAAAACTTTTAAAATAAAAAATTTTAAGGTTAAGTAAGTTTATGAATTATTATATAATTATATGATTATATTACATTGTTCTGTTGTACTAACATGTTTACTTGTTGTGTAGCTTGTACATACTATTGGGTGCTATTGTGGGTAACGGTAGTACAGGGAGATTATCATTACATATATAGGTGGGCGTTAAGTAGATGAATTGCATAAACATTGAACACATTTTGGCATTGTAAGTAATAAATTTAAAAGACTTCATGATTGAGAATTTGTAGTACAATTTTTGATATGTATATACAACTAAACACTTGCACATAACACACATTTATCACTTGATATATCTATATATATTTGATATATGTATTGTTGTGAAATTCCCAAAGCATTTGTAACATGTATGTTATGGAAATTAGTTGTTTGTGAGTAATGTGTGATGTGAATTGAATTAAGAAAATGTATATTTGTGGACAAAAGAAGTTGGGAGGTGATTTGATATAGTTCGAAGTGTTTTTCTTTACAGGTGAATTTTGGAAATGTTCAAATTACAGTCGTTATGCTGCCAAAGTTTTTTTTTTAATTTTTTAAAGAAATGCGAAAAATTTACACCAACCCAACTATTTTAAAAAGAAAATAAAACCTTTAAGTTAAAGCAAGTAAACAGGCTAAGTAATTCAGGGGTTCGTTTCTCGGATTTCTTCAATCTGACAAGTCAGGTTCGGGAAGTCCGCTGAAGTGCCCGACGGGATCCTCCAGACAAGAGCTTAAAGAAGGTCTGGTTCGAGTCCTGTCATAATAAGTCGTATCAACAGTATGTACGAGAAGCAAATCATTGTTTGCTCGCAAGTCACAATGGATTTGAGGGACCTACGAAAAAAGCAAGGATGACCTCGGATGACATTGTGTTAACTAAAGAAGATGCAAGAGGTGTATGTTGGCTTCATACTGATGCACTGGCCATCCGAGTCAAGATAAGCAATGTGGAGGTGCGACGAATTATGATCGATAGAGGGAGCTCGGTTACTGTTATGTATAAGGACTGCTTCGACCAAATGGGGCTGGGAACAAAACAGTTGATGCCTTCCCTAGAACCTTTTTACCGCTTTACTATAGATGTTATTACACCAATGGGCCAAATCAGACTGCCACTTACTCTTGGGGAACCAAGTCGACAAGCTACTGTATTGGCATATTTCCTAATTATTGACTGTTCCTCAACTTATAATATGGTTTCGGGGAGACCCTTAATGAACGATCTGGATGTGGTCATCTCTACCAGGACCTTGACAGTCAAATTTCCAACCCCCAATGGGATAAGATGTGTCCGGGGAAAGTAGCACTTGGCCAAACGCTCCTACGAAGATACTGTCAAGATAGGGGTCAAAGGAAAGAAAGTAAACATGGTTTCAAGGGGCGAACCACGAGTTATGATCGAAAGGAGGGTAAGTCATGATCTCGATCCTCGCAAGATAAATGCAGACAGAGCTACAGGGCCAGTTGAGGAGTTGGAGGATGTCCAAGTCAGCAAAGTAGACTATGAAAAATGCTTGATGTTAGGACGAAGTTTAGCCCCAGAGATGAAATCCCAGCTCGCTGACTTCATCAAGGCGAACTTGGACATTTTTTCTTGGAACCATAAAGACATGGTGGGGATAGATCCCAAGGTTATGTCTCACAAATTGAACATCGACCCTCACTATAAACCAGTTTGCCAAAAAAGAATATCAGTAACGATAAAACGATACGCTGCCTTGAAGGAAAAAGTGGACAAGTTATTGGCCAATAAATTTATCTGCAATGCCCATTATCCCACCTTGGTTGCCAATCCGGTCCTTATGAAAAAGAAGAATGAAAAATGGAGAACTTGCATCGACTTTACTGATCTGAACAAGGTCTGCCCAAAAGTCAACTTCCCTTTGTCAAGAATTGACCAGCTAGTGGATGCAACGGTTGGCCATTAGCTCCTGAGTTTCATGGATGTCAACTCGGGCTACAATCAGATACCTATAAGCCTAAAAAATGAGGAACATACATCGTTCATCACAGACCAAGGCCTATATTGTTATAAGGTAATGCCTTTTGGACTAAAGAATGCAGGGGCAACCTACCAACGTCTGGTCAACATGATGTTTCACAAGCCGATTGGGAGGACTATGGAGGTGTATGTAGATGACATGCTAGTAAAATCCAAACAGATGGCTGATCACATCCGCGACCTGAATGACATGTTCCAAATACTGAGAAAATACTAGATGAAGCTGGAACCCACTCAAATGTGTCTTTGGGGTGGCGTCTGACAAGTTTCTTGGTTTTATGGTAAACAGTAGAGAGATCGAGGCCAACCCCGAGAAAATTACGGAGCTAATCGAGATGAGATCCCCAACTCGGTTAAGGATGTACAAAACCTTAATGGTCGATCACGGCACTTAGCAGGTTCATATCCAAAGCCACGGACAAATGTGTTCCTTTCTTCGATGCATTCAAAAGGGTGAAAAACTTTGAGTAGACAGAGCAATGCAAGGTGGTGTTCTAGCAATTAAAAGAATACATGGGTCAAGCTCCACTCATATCCAAGCCAAAAGAAGGAAAGAAACTCATCTTATACTTAGGAGTGTCTCGGCATGCCTTAAGTGCCGCCTTGGTGAGGGAAGAGGAGAAGACGCAACTGTCTGTGTATTATATTAGTAAAAGGTTGCTTGATGCCGAGACCAGGTGCTTACAGATGGAGAAGCTGACATATTATTTGGTGGCCGCATCAAGAAAGTTGTGTCTATATTTTTAAGCTCATAAGATCGAAGTCCTCATGCGCTATCTGCTGAAACAGGTCCTGTAAAAGTCAGACACCTCAGGGCAATTACTCAAGTGGGTTGTGGAACTGGCACAATTTTACATTGAGTATAAGTCTAGATCAGTGATTAAGGTCCAAGCTCTAGCAGATTTTATTGCTGAGTTCACAGGACCTGTAGAAGAAAAAGCTGAGTCCACCAACGACCCAACCTGAAAGTTATATGTGGACGGATCATCCAATGAGCATAAGGTCGAGGCTGATGTGTTGCTAATTAGTCCTAAAGGTCATAAGATCCTCTGTGCCTTAAGATTTGAGTTTCAGGCCACTAATAACGAAGCAGAATATGAGGCACTGCTTGCAGGACTCCACCTAGCAAAGGAAGTGCGAGCTGAGCAGATAAGAATTTTCAGTGACTCTCAGCTCGTGGTGTGCCACATTCGAAGGGAGTACCAAATAAAAGGATCTAAGATGATTGACTATCTTCAAAAGGTAAAGGAGTTGCTGGGAGGTTTCCAAAAGTTCCAGGTAAATCAGATCCTATGAGCTCAAAACTCTTACACAGATATATTAGATCGCTTGACAACCACTCAGGATGCAGACTTCTTATGAGCCATCCCATTAGAGTTCTTACCGACCCCGAGTATAAAAAGGAGAGATGCGGTAATGGCCATAATTATTTGACCTGACTCGTGGATGAGTCCAATACTAAATTACTTGTAAGAAGGGAAATTACCAAGCAACAAGTTGGAAACGCACCACCTACGAGCACGCTATTATGTGTAGGATGATATGTTGTACAGGAAAGGCTTCCCAACTCCGCTTCTGCGATGTATCGATGACTAAGACTGCGAGGTCGTGCTAAAGGAAATACATGTTGGCCATTGTGGTAATCACGTTGGGGGGCTATCTTTAGCTCAAAAAGCACTCCGACAAGGGTGATACTGGCCAACCATGAAGCAGGATGCTATCGACTTGGTCAGGAAATGTGACAAGTGTCGGAGGTTCGCTAAGGTTCCGCTAGCTCCACTAGCTTATCTTTGACAAATGGTAAGCTCGTGGCCTTTTGTGATCTGGGGAATGGACCTAATTAGACCTTTGCCAACAGCTCACGAAAGATGCAAGTATGTAGTGGTCGTCGTTGACTATTTTACCAAGTGGGCCGAAGCCAAAGAATTAGCAGAGATCTCCACTATAAAAACAGAGAAATTTTTGTGGCGCAACATTATTTGTAGGTTCGGGGTTCCTCAGCAGATCATGACAGATAATGAAACCCAGTTCAGCAGCAACCAGTTCATCAAGTTTTGTAATGATCTCGGGATCTTAAAGAGCTTCTCAGTCATGGACCATCCTCAGGCCAACGATCAAGTCGAAACTGGAAATAAGATCATCAAGCAGACCTTGAAAACCAAGCTAGAGGTAAAGAAAGAAGCATGGGTAGATGAACTATAAAAAGTGCTTTGGGCCTACAGGATAACAACTCGTAGCTCCACCAGTGAGACCCCTTTCTCAATGGTGTATGGGTCAGAGGCCATAATCCCAGTAGAGTTCGAGGTTACCAGCCAGTGAAGGGCTACATTCCAACCAGAAGACAATGATTAATTACTCGCTGTAAACTTGGGTCTACTTGAGGAAGCAAGGGAGGAAGCTCGTATGAGGGTTGCAGTTTACTAACAAAGGGTCGTCAGGTACCACAACAAAAAAGTCCAAGTTCGGAGCTACAAGACAGATGACCTTGTCTTGTGTCTGATTCTCCCAATGGCTCGCAAGGCTAATGAGGGAACACTTGGCTCGAATTGGGAAGACCTTTACATCATCAAAGAGAACCTAGGGAATGGGGCCTATCACTTAACCAGCATAAATGGAGCTAAAGTTCCTTACACATGGAAAGCAAAGCACCTCTGTCCTTACTATAATTGACTATTAGCTCGCTCTTGAACCATTGTATAATCTATTTTTATAACTATCAATGAAGTTATTTTGCATATTTTGCTATTGTCTGTGATATGTTCAGTACAGAAAGCAAGCTAATTTATTGAGCAAAAATTATTATCAAAACGGGCCGCATCAATTATTTTTACGCTGAAAATTGCTTCTACGAAACAAGCTATAATATATTATTCTCTGGGAAATGCTTTTATGATCAGCGAGCAATTATTCATGTCCAGAAAAGTGCCCAGGCGACCAGCGAGCTATTATATTTTGCATTCTGGAACATGCGTCTACCACTATCATTTATGCTCAGAAAGATGCTTCTGTGGTCAGTATGCTAATACTTATTATGCCATGAGAATTTAGTTCCGCGACCAGTGAGCTATTATATTCAATGCGCTATAATACGTCTGTGCGATCTGCGAGCTATTTCTGTTTACGCTCTGGTCGAAAATCTATCATCATTAATGATTTGTATAACACTCTCGTGATCTATAAGCTATTGTCTTTCATGGTCTATCATCAACGACCTGCTTATCTTATGAGCTCTCAAAGGTACTACCTAAAAGCTGCTTATCTTACAAGCTCTCGAAGGTACTACCTAAGAGCTGCTCTGGAGGGTTCTACCTAAGAGTTGTTTATCTTATGCACTCTGGAAGGTGCTACCTGTGGAAGGAGCTATTATCCGTGCGCTCTGGAGGGTACTACCTAAGAGCTATTTATCTTATGCACTTTGAAAGGTGCTACCTGTGGAAGGAGTTACTATCTATACGCTCTGAATGATGCTACCTGTGAGCTTATATCTTATGCTCTATAAGGCGCTTCAATGACCTGTGAGCATTAAAGTTCGGAAAAATGTTGCTAATGAGCTCTGAAACGTGCGTTTGAGTGAGCATCTCACGAATTGTAAGTACTTATTTATTTCTTTAAAAGGCGCAACTGAGTTAATCACGAGCTAATACCTACGACCTGATTTCCTATCATGATTGATTGCGATATACTTATACTATTAGTTAGCAACTCTTGATGATAGCTCATTATTTGTTATGATAAATGGCATCGCTTTGCAATCTCAGTCATGCACATCTTGTACTTAGCAAAAAATAAAGCAAATTACGAGGTAGAATTTTATAAAATGACCCCGACCTATGAAGTGGCTATCCAATACACAAAAATCGAAAAATAAAGCCCTCACAAAAGGAAGGGAAAGTTCCAAAATTACAATAGTACAAAAATTAAAAATTTTCTAAGTCTCTACAGGTGCATCCTTGAGAAGTTGATCTTACGATGGTGTCTCTGGAACCTGAGAAGCTGGAGGACTTAAGGAGATTGGATGATCTTGGAGGCCTTAGGAAGCTGGAGGACCCTGAGGAGCTAAAGACCCTTCTGAAGCTGCACTCGATAGAGGAGTTTAAGGAGCTACTGTTTGAATGGCTAGAGGAGCTGTGTCCTGAGGGACAATGCTCTTGGGAGCTGGGGAGACGACACTCTGTTGAGCACCCTAAACTTTGACAGCATGAGATGCGTACTTCTGGACTTTCGCAACTGCCTCCGACCCAAAAAAGGAAAAGTTCATATTTAGGTATTGCCTCCAAAATGTATACAAGAACGCACTACTGGTCTGCAAGGTAGAATCATCACGTTCTTGAGCAACCAAAGCTTAAGTGCGCTCCTTAGCTTAAGCAAGCTTTTGTCTTCGCGGTTGCCTCTTACTGAGTCAAGTCAAATTTCTTCTAGGCGGCCTCAGCTCGCTTGACAGCAGAATCTAGCTCGCCTCTTATTTTCCTCAAGGTCTCCTCAGCCTTTTTTTGTGCAGCCTCAACTTTCTTCTTTACAGCCTCAGCTCGCTTCTAGGAAGAGTTCAACTCACCCTTAACTTTCTTCAGCTCCCCCTCAACCTTGTTGAACCTCAAAGTCGTACTCTCCCGGCGAGCCATCTCGGGAGATAGAGCTTCCTCAATAGTCTTCAACTTGTCTTCTAGGCTTTCAATGAACAACTTTACGTTCTCAGACTCTCCCTGGAAGAAGCTCACTTCATCCTCCAACTTCTTTCTCTTGGCCCCGAACTCTTTCTCAGTGGCCTTAAAAGCCACCCTCATATCTTCATAGACCTTAACTTCCCTCAGCAACTTCATCATAGTCATGCCGGCCTAAAAAAAGATTGGGGTTAGAGTTCGAACTGGAAACATTAAAAAAGGCGGACAAAATTGAAGTTTATCAATATTGCATGTCGAGCTCCATAGCTTACTAGCCTTTGACTCGTCAAATCCTTCCTATGAAGCTTTGGAGTGTAGCTCCTCATGAACTACGGCATACAATCCAAGAGGTCGCTAAAATATTCTTGCTCTAAGAACTCTTTAGCCCTTTCTCCAGTTCATTGTTCAAATTGCTCTTCAGATCACTTCTCAGCCAACTCTTCAGCCTACATCGAAGCTCGTGCACCTGAGCCCCTTCCAATAACTATCCACATCTCTTTACTGACTTTTTGACGTTTGAAAAGTGAGAGCTGGGCTATAGCTTTGCCCTTATCTTTTGCCATGAGCTGTGGCGCAGACCAACTTCCTCCAACTGGAGCCTTAGTTTACTTAGAAGCAGGTTTGCCCATTGCTTTCTTTCTCTATGTAGCCTTAGGCTTGAGGGCTTACGTTTTGGAGACTGTTGTGGTCTCGGTCTGAAGAGCAGCTACATCGGTAGGGCTGGGAGCTGCCTGTTGAACAGGATCCATTGGAGCCCCAGCTGGATCTATAGAATGGGGGGCTGTTGAAGCGGGGTCCACAATCATAATGTCCAACTCCGCGAGCTTAGCCGAAAGAGATGGTGGTTGTGCCAGCAAGGCCAATCAGACCATTATTGCAAGAATCCTTCTAATGGGACTGGGAGTTCCCTCTTCAAAAGCTTCAAAAACTTACGCAACATCTTTCTTCCCGTAAATTCCAAGGTCACGATTGGCGTTCAGACGCTTGTTACCGAGCTGTGGGGTAAGGTCGTAAGCTCACAAGAAGTAATCTGTAGGCAGCTGATAGTCTAGATCATCTTTGACCTCAGCAAATTTCTTTAATGTCGCAGTCTCCTCATTAGTAAGTCTGACCTTGCCATTGGAGACGTTTGTAAAACAGAATGAGCTCGTTAAAAAAATTAAATAAAATAATTTACGAGCTGAATTCACATCTATCTAGGGAAAAGGCAATGAAAAATTCTTCAAGTTGAAAAGGGAAATGCAGGTAATATAAAACCAGTAGGATTTATAATCTCCCACATTAGACTTGCCACTACCCTTGGGGAGATACTCCTTGTAAGGAAAATTGCAAGCTAAGAAGTAATACAACCCATCTCGTTTCTTTGCTTGACGCCCATGTGTGCCCTTGAAGTTATATAAGTTGTGAAAAATTTGAGGGTTATGAGGGTTTAGTTTGTACCTGATGAAGGGGACGACTAAGGAAGTGATTTGGGCGTATAAGTTAAGGGTCCGCTAGAATGGAGCAAGGCCCAAGTCGTTCAAAAGGGCTATCAAATAACTAGGAATAGGGAACATAAGCCAAACGCCAAATGCTCACGACTGACGACAATAAACCTGATAGGAGGATAGGCCATGTGGTAATAAAGGGATGGGACCATGGCACGGCATCCTGAGGGGAGATCGTACTCCTCAACTAAGGCCCTCAAACCTTGAAAACTTATATCTGAAGCATAACGGTGAAAGATCTCACGAGCTGCCCTTCCTCCAACTAGGGGTTGAGCAGTCGGGGTATCAACTCGCCCCATGGGCTCTACTACGACCTTACCACTTTAGGAGGTCACTCCCTGAGTGGTTCTATTTAATCCTCAGGGCTGGAAGCTTCAACAGCATCACCAATTCGATGATCACAACACGAGCGACCTGACATCTACAGAAAAAAGGAATGGTATCATAATGCTGAAAGCATACTGAGCCTAACAAACTAAAGCAAGAAATCCCTAAATCTATTTTCCTATGCGTCAAGTTGTGCATTTTGCTGTTAAAAGCAATAAGGTCTAGAATGTGAGCCTATCAAGTCGCTATAGCCCATTAGGCCAAAAAGTTTGATACCTAGAGTTATGACCCCACCTCTACAAAACTTCTATCAAACAGTTCAAAGGCAAGCCGTCACAAACATAAGCTTCAGAATCACACCAGCAGACAAGAAAAAGCCACAAACAATACGCAAAGCATTTAAAGCCAAGAACATGAAGTGTGCAAGCAAAATCCAAAATCAGAAAGCACAATGTGCACGCAAAAGCAGAAATAAGCCAGAAAATCAAAAAGCTAGTTGAGAAGACTTATTGTATATGCTCGTCTACCGATGAAGAGCTCTGGTATCTAAAGATGCTAAATCTGAAGAAAACTTGCACAAAAATAGGAAGAAAATAGAGAAGAAAGCAAGAGAAGAAAAATTTTGGCAAAGTCTGGTTTCAAAAATGGCAAAAATAGGAAGAGAAAGTGAAAACACGCCAGTCTTATATAGACGCGGGTCTCTATCCACAACCGTTTGATTTGGCAGCAATGTAACCGCCATAGATCTGAGCGTGCAATGTGAACTACGGCTTCTTGTCATCACGCATTATCAGTTGAAAGATGTACGCATTAAATACGCATAGCCCGAGACGTGCTAGTAGTACTATTACCCGATAAGTCACCACGTCTCAAAGTAACGGGTTAAAAGTTGAAATGATATCTCCTGAGTTCGCAAATGGTTATTCGAATCTGTATGGTTAGCTCTCAACCCGCAAATCGCATTGAGAGCTGGGGAACTAGTGTTATAGTCGTTTTCACAATATGGATAAATGGGCTACTAAAGGCCCAATAGCTAAGCCTAGTGATGAAAAGCCTAGATAGATCAATGCTGAGGTCGCATGACGAGCTCGCTACCTTCTCAACTCGCGTTTATATCAAGTCTACCTGGGTGCATCTCCAGCTCGCTAGGGTGTTATATTAGATCACTGAGCTAATGCTAGGAGATCCTATAGAAGTTGATCTCTTGGATTAACACTCCCCGATCTGGTGCCAGTGAGATATATGTAATTCCGGATCCCGATGAGTAATTAATGTTGTGATGGCTAATTAATGTAGGAATGGTCATACATGAGCATTTAATACAGGCATGGCCATGTAAGAATGATTAGTATAGTAGCAATTAATGCAGTATGGTCAAATCAGAATGGTTAAATGTAATGATTGTTATTTGATGTGAATTACACTCAATTGTAATCCTCCTCTCTATAAATAGGGGTTAAATCCTTTGTAAAAAAACAGGTTGAAGCTAGTATTATCATCACTCTGCCAAAATATATTCAAAGTAGCCCGTGGACGTAGGCACACTTGCCGAACCAGGTAAAAATCATTGTCTTTGCATTGTTCTTCCTCTACTTTCTTGATTCTTAATTGCTTCTTAATTGTTTTCACCAACTTTCATCATCATTCATTCTCATTAATTATTAGAGCTGTAGTTTGGGCCTAGAAATCTCCAAGTCGACCAATTCTAGACATCAACATAATATAATGGCAAATCAAGGTTGTTCCCATAGGGACAATTGCTACTTTTACGTGCCAATTATCAAAATTGATTGACAACAACTTTATTCAAACTTATAAAATTTAAAAAGAATTGAGTTTAATTAAATAAAAAAATTTAATAACAATAAATATAAAAATTAAATAAACAATTTAACTGATGGAACCAACAGTAAATTAGTATATCTAAGGCACAATTTCATCTTTTTATTTTATCAACCTATTCTCATTTTATTTTCACAAAAATAATTACTTTTATATTGTATTTAATCAAGTAGAACTCTAGATTAATTACTAGCCTCTTTCAAATGATCAAGTAACATTACCCGGGATAATTGATCTACTATATATCTATGTAGATTGAACAATCCTGAATTCATTAAGTCTTAATTACCCACATAAGATTACACAATCCCTACAGGTATATGTTTATCCTATATGGATTATGTCATTCTATTGATGTCTAACACATGATAACTTTGTCAAGTGCATCATGGTCACAACATCTGCAAATTAACGGGCCTTATTTAACTAATAGCATTAGGTTCCAATAGAACGGAATACAAATATAAAAAAATAATAATAATCAATTAACATGAAAAATCATTGAATAGGTGAGAAATAAATTGGCTACATTGTAGCCTTAGAAATTAAAATTAATTCGACATAAGGTTGAATAACACCATGAATAAAACTAAAACAAAAATAATCAACAATGAAATAATAAACCAAAAAGATAAAATAATTACTATATTGTATTCTCTTATATGGTTCTTTCCCTTGCACTTGAACAAATAGGAGCACATTAAATTCTTGCAAGGCTAAATCATCTTTAAAATTCCGCTCCTCTAAAACTCTCTCCGCTATCGTCCAAAAGAGCCAAGCTAAAAAAAACCTAAAAAACCTCTTCTATCTGCGAAAAGAATGAATTTATTTGAGAAGAGGAAGATATTTTTCAAGTACCCTGTTGACTTCTTCCCTTTGATTCTCTACTGAGCTGCCAACTAAAACTCCTTAAATTTCTTCCAAAATGCTCTCATTTCAATACCATATATTGCTTGCTTGAATCTCTGCTCTAAATGTCATGAGATACTATGCTAACTATCATGATTTTCTCTTCAAAATCACCAAAACTACTACTCAAAATTCCTTAACAAAAAATTCACTTTTGTGTATTTGACTTCCTGCCAAAATTAATTTCGAGATCCTCTGCAAGCTAACAATTGACCACATTGCAAACTTACTTCAAAACATGCTTTACTTGACTAAATTGGCTTTGATGAATAAACTTAAACATCTTCGAAGATATTAATGGTGATTCTTCACAAGTAAAATTAGCACGGAAATTTTGTTGAATCATAATTGCATGCTTTGACCGCTTGAAACCTCCTTGTAGGTTATTCACGCATGAAATAAGGCCAAGCCTAGGTGCATTCATTCAAGTGAACAGCAGGCATACAGACACTCCTCACATGTTACCTATTAGTTTGGACTACAGGTTTATAACCTACTACCATGACCTGCAAGTAAATTATAAAAAGGCCCCTTAACTTATGAAAATTCAACTTTTACCCCTAAAAATTACAATTCAGTCCCTCCATTCAATTTTTGCATAAAACACTTAGAAAACATTAGAACACCCCTATTTTACTCGAGTTTTCATCACACAAGCATAGGTTGATCATAAATTCTTCTGATGAAAGAGCTTAGCTTCCAATGAAAGCACTTAGCTTCTGATGAAATTATTTTTTGTTTTTGTTAGTAGAAGAAAAGAAATAAAAGTAGAAGTTTTTAATTTGTAGTTTAGATAATGTATTTTAAAAGAGGTTTTAGAATTTTAGATTTATTATTGGTGAAGAAAATGATAAAATTGTCGATAGAAAAAATTCATTAAAATGGCAAAATAGTTTCTCTTGTTTTGTGGGAAGCTCTCATTGAAAAAACTAATAAACTTGGCTTCTAATGAAATAGATTAGCTTCTAATGAAAGAACATTCAAAAGTTAAAAGTTATTTCTGTGAGTGTACACAAACACTCCCACAAGTTGCTTTTTACTTTTTAAAAGTCAAAAGCCAACTTTTGGAAGATATACCAAACATGGCCTAAAAATCCTTTCATTTTGTATTTTTTTGTATTTTTATTTTTTATTATATTGCTTTTTCATTTTCTTAAACTTAACATGATAAGTATCTTCATTTTATACATTTTTAATACATATGTATTATTTTCATACCTGAACATTCAATGGATATAAAGAGTTTTGTATCTAACTACACCCCAACCTAAATGTAGGTAAAGTGGTGTGCCCTCATTCATTCACATTTATTGATAATTTTACCAAACCTGATGTTGTTGGATATCTATGCTTGATACGAGTTGCCTTATAATTATTTATAATTTATCAACCATACATACAAAAAAATTTCCAACAATTTGGTACCAATCGTCAACCAAAAAATCTACATTTTGTAGATTTGTCTAACGTTAGGAGGAAAGGCCCTACAACCATTATCGGCATTAAGTTGAGTGTTTCTAGAAAAGTTATAGCTAACTTGGCTGATTTGTCACATTTGTAACCTAAAACTGTAAAACCTTGAATTTTTATTAAGGGTAAAATTGAAAATTTTTATGAGAATTATATAAAAGTGCAAGGGTCAAAAAGTTAGATTTTTAAAGTCTTAGTTTAGAGTCGTAATTTATAAATAGTTGAGGGGATCAAATGGAAATTTTTCGGGATTATGTATTCAGTCTTCTTCTTCCTCCCTTGGACCGAAGCATTTTCTCTCTCTCTCCAGATTTTTTTTCAGATTTCCATTTTCGTGAGCTCCACTTTGACTCCTCGTTCTGGCCTCGTCCAAGCTCCGTTTTAGTCAAATTTGGTACCGTTGGAAAGCTTGTGCAACATAGATTCCATATGTACTAATTTCATCAATTTTTATCACCGTTTGGGTCTCTGATTTTGCAAACAAAGTCTAACCACCAACCAATTTTGATTTTCTTAGATCTCGGCGAAACCAAACGATTTTGACTCCGGTTAACCTCATTTTCGTGACAAGTGTGTCGAGGACAACAAAACTCACCTAGTGGCACCTCTCACCACCGTGGTTGTCGGAATCCGCTACCGAAACGTCACCGCCGACCACCGCGTATGGTGGGGGTAAGTTCCTCAACCTCCCAAACTCAAAAATTAACTCCGAACGCATCTACAGACTCGTTTTTAAGCGTATGATCCAGTTTTGAGGTTATTTTTCCCATAGGGCAACCGTACTAAAAGTTTTTCTATATTATGTTACTTTGTAGATTTGATTTGAAACAGTTATAGCTATATTGGGAATAAAAGTTTTTGGAGTGGTTAATAGCCCATATTGAGGTAGGAGTTCAATTCTAATCTTTTAGAAATTTTTATGTCAAAGTTGATGTTTAATTGAACTTTTATAATCTTAGAAGTATAGTAATTATTTGTGGAAAATATATTGTGGATTGTGGAAATATATTATGGATTGTTTTGGAAATACATTGTGGATTGTGCAAATATATTGTGGATTGCCTTGGAAATATATTGTGGATTGTGGAAATATATTGTGAATTGCCGTGGAAATATATTGTGGATTGTGGAAATATATTGTGGTTTATTACAGGGTTGCAAAAGGTTTGGTTTATCAAATTAGCAGCTGTTATGCTGCCAAAATTTTTTAAATAAAAAGAAGGGTTTTCAAAATATCGATTTCTATACATATATTGTGTTGATTGCTTGATGGATTTATTTAAATTGTTTTGTAACTCGAATGGGGTAAAGATCCACCGTCCTAGTCATTTTGTGAGGCTATCATGAAATATTGTATTATACGACTTTATGTTTGGGTCACTACATAGGGTATTACTGCACAAGGTATTTTTCTGGTATGGTTACCAAGGTCACGGTGGGCCAAACATTGTTTTCTTATTCAAAATAATTTATTGAAATTATAGGCCACCGGGTATATGACTAGGGGACGGGATCTACCTTGATTCGGAAAATGCTATGACTTGATTTAAAATTTTCGATGTTTTATTTCTATCTTGGAAGCATGTATGTATATATATATATATATATTTTATGAAATAATATATGAGATTTGTTTAGACAGTGACCATGCAGGTTTTTAACCATGACTTTAGAAAGTGGTTTTCGAAACCATATCGGGATTTAAATCCTACTGGGCAATTGCTCACCCTTCCTTTATTTTTCTCCCTCCAAGAAATGTGCAGGATGATTTAAGTGGCCACCCGACTGAGTAGATAGACGACTAGGAATCAAGTGCTTGACTCGTGATGTATTTCTTTAATTATTATTTTTTTTTTATTTGGACATTTATGGATGAATGTTTTGAGACCAAATTGAGAGGACTCTTATTGATGTATTTAAAACTTTGTATTCTAGACACCAGAGTTGAGAATTTTTATTTGGAAATCTAAGTAGATGTGAAAGCTTAATTGTGATAAGTTGATTGCATGGCTAAGTGTTCTTAAATTTTATTGTGGCTATGAATCCATGATTTCTAGCAGGTGTTCGCATATCTGTGGAGATGGGTTTTCACTGGAATTATTTTAGATTGTTTAAAGTTTTTCATTATACTTTTCTCAATATTTTAAATTTGGTACTCTGGAGTATCTAAATAGAGAAATATTTTTATTAATTAATATTCGCAATTCTGCCACGGCCTAAGGCCCGGGTCGTGACAAAAACAATATGTGTTTGGATATTTATGTGCTAGCAAAAACTATTTTCTATTTTTTCAAAAAAACAAAAACAAAAACAAAAACAAAAGAACATATCTTCTCGTACAATCAATTACAAAGCAATTATAGATGGATACACATGATTGAATGAAGTTAGATTAAATTGTAATATTATTTTAATGTGTTTAGTGCAATTAAGATTAGAATGGACTGAACTACATTAATATGACATTACATTATATTAAAATTATTAAGTTTTAGATATTTTAAACTAAGTATAATAAATTAATTTTTAGATATGTTAAATATAAATAAAACTAAAAGAAGTAGTTGCAAGGAATAATAAATTTAATTTACAAAACAATATTAAAGTTATTAAACTCGTAAAAATTTTGTAATGAATTATACTATATATAGTTATCATAATATATTTTTTAATAAATAATATATATAAATTTTAAAAAAAAAATCTTATCATTGTTTTATTGGTCAAGTGTATTAGCTACAAAAAAATCCTATAAAAAAACCTACAAATAAATAAATAATAAAAGCAAATAATGAAAAGGAGAATATAGTAAATATAAAAATAAAGTTCTCAACAATTATAAAGATTCCTCTCTCTCTCTCTCTCTCTCTCTCTCTCTCTCTCTCTCTCTCTCTCTCTCTCTCTCTCTCCCTCCCTCCCTCTCTCTCTATATATATAGGGGTAGGATTGGCAATCCAATTATTTTACACAAAATTTTGACCTTTGATCTTGGGATAATTGAATGGTTAAGAGCAAGTGATAAATTTGGGAAGAGATAATGCTATGCACGGTAACTCTCTCTTCGCTCTCTATTTGCATCCCACTCTCTCTTCTTTATTAGAATTTTATCATCTGTCTCCTCAATCAATAAATTAGTGGTAATTGGTTATTAACTCTTCCTCTTCTCTTTATACTTATTTCTCTTTTCAATCTCAACATTTATTTTTTATGGTAAGTACTTAAAGTTTAATACAAAATAAACTGGATTAAATTTAATTTTTAGAAAATTAGGATATATTTTAAAGTTCTGAGATGTAATTCATCTTTTAGGTTCAATTCATATGCCCAATGAAATATAGAAGATGAACTAATATAGAATAAAATAACAAAAAAGAAACTTAATATTGATACACATGGATTTATTTGTGAATTTGTCGAAGAAGTATGTGTTAAATATATTATTTTTTTACTTTAAACCTATTTAAGCACCAAAGTATTGACTTAAAAGCGAAGATTTAGAAACACTCGAATATTTTGTTTAGAATATCTGATTTTTTCAAAAACATTTGTCATAGTTTCAACCATTGATGAGCTTTACTACTAGGAACAAATTTTTTTCCAGTATATATGTAATTGTTACAAATCAACTATAGGTCTATTAATCTATCAATTTATAAAATTGACCACTGCTTTATTATACCTTTTGTTCATTGAAACTTCACTTCCAACATATTTTATATAAATTTTGATTAGGCAAAACCAGAGATTTGTTGATATTTCTAAGATTGTAATATTTAAAGAGAGGAGAGAAAAGTTTAAGACATTTACCGGAGAGAGATGAGAAAACCAATTCAAATAATAATTGTGTAAAATTATTTTTATGAATTTTGTATCTCAAGCCTAAACCATTGAAACTAGTGTACTCTCAAGGACAAATAAATTGTGGAAAATAGTGGGGCTTATATATAAGATTGGCAGCTCTCATAAATTATACAAATGTTACACAATTTGTTATGCTGGATTACACGATTTAAAAAAAAAAAATGGATTACATGAATTGAATGGCTTAAATACACTCATATTCAATTTCAATCACATTTATATACTTATTTCTTTTTCTTTTTTTTTGGCATAATTATATACATATTTCTTCTTTTCTCTTTATTCTTACTTCACTATCCTCTCATATTATTAATTAAAAACCTACGTTGCCTTTTCTTTATTGTTTCCCATTTGGTTGCGTTTCTCTCCCCTTTTTTTTCACTCACTTTATTTTTACTCGCTAACTTTTCATTTACTCAAGCGGTATAAAACCACCAAAAACATGACTTGCTCTAAAACTAGTGCTACCGGGCCATTGTATAACTGAAAATTGTTTATAATGAACTGCAGATCATTTGATGATAGAAGAAGATCATCAAATAGTGTGTGTTATAATTTATTAATTAAATATTATGTGTCTCTAGTTATGTACTATAATCTAACAATTGTGTGTGAATTAATAATTATATGTGTGCAAGCGCCATAATTTAATAAATAAATAGTTTGTGCACTGTAATTTAATAATGTGTGTTCATTCTAACCACATTATGCACTATAATTTAATAATTGTGTGTGTGGGTGTGTATGTGTATGTATTCACTTGAACGACATTATGTACTATAATTTAATAATTAAATTGTGCGTGTATCATAATTTAATAATTAAATTATAGCATGTGTGTCTCTATCCACATTAACTAAATAGTATGTCTCTAACAACATTATGTACTAAAATTTAATAATTTTGTGTGTGTATGTCTACTATGGTTTAATAATTAAATTGTATGTGTACTATTTTTTTCTAAAATTTTTAATCTAAAAACATTCCAAAACTAGGGGAAAAAACACTTGGTAAAATTTTTCCCAAACCTGAATCTTTTTTCATAAGTATATTTCATTTTTATTAGCATTCATATAAAATAAAACTTTAAAAAATAATAAATAAATAAGATTTTATTAATACATAGATGGTTTGGGCCTAATTCTTATGTAAGGGAGTTTGTGTAAAGCATAATATTCTATAATGAAAATACCTTGTATGTAAGGAAGTTTACACTCGAGAGAGTGTGTATGTGCGTAGGTTTTGGCAATAATTTTTCGCAAATGTCCTAAACAGAATAATTTTTATAATTTTAGCACCTTTTTTCATTTTTGACAAAATTTTCTCTTACTAATAATGTAAAAATTGTCCTTCCTATGCTGGACTATTATATAAGGATTGAATTGGATATGAGTGGAATTGTGATATATTTAATTGAATATGAATTTAGACTAAAAATAATAGTCTATTGTTTCTTGTAGTAGTAGAATGGATTAAAAAAAAAACAAATAATTATGTATTGTTTCATATAATGCAAATTTGGTTAGCATAAATTTAATTAAATTCAATTTTTAATAAAATAAAGCCACTTTAAATTACTTTGAAGATGTGAAATTATTTTAAATATTTTCAAATCAAATTAAATTTTGTTAAAAAATCATTATTCTAATTTTTGAATAAGATAAAATATTTAAATTATTTTTTAAAAGTAAATATAAATATTTAAAATTAATTTTAAACAAAATAACATGTAATTTAAAATTGATATTGAAAGAGCTTACATTTTTAAAAATATTTTAATAAGTTATAATAAATTAATTTTCAAAATAAAAAATATATTTAATATTTTATTTAAAAATAAAATAAATAAAATAAAAATATATATTTTTTAAAAAGTGCATATCCAAATTATGTGGCAAATTCAATAGTTCACCAAAATGAGACCATTTAAGCTAACAGAGATACAATCACACTTAGATTTAAACAACATTTTATGTGTATATATTTTAATCAAGATTCAAGTAAAAATATTTGACATAAATTAAAGTATGTATATGTAACGCCCTCTCCCAAATTGTACTGTATCTATATTCGGGATACGATAAATTTTATTTATAAAATAATAAAATGGATTCTTAGTGTGTTTGGAAGTACAATTTAATTTTTATAGAGTTTTCGGGATGATTGGGAAAAAAATTAAATATTAACAGTTGAGGGTAAAATGATAAAAATAAAAGATTTTATAAGTAATGGCAAGATTGTAAATAATGAGAAAGAATAAGGATATTGGGGAAAAGTGAAGAATTCTCTAGAATATGGTAAAAGCGTAATTTTAAAGAAGTCTAAGGGTGAAATCGAGTTTAACCCATACCTATAAATATAAGTGTGTGGTGGGTATGTCAACAGAAGAAAAATCTGGAAAAAAGAGAGGGGAGAGAAAGCTGTCACCGGCAGAAGGAATGAGAGTAGATCTACAACTGTTCCAGGTGGATTTATGCCATTTTTTAAGAAGATCAAGCTGATTGGAAGGTGAGGAACCAGATCTGGTAAGATTTAATGGATAAGAAATGAGTTTTTATGATTTTAGGTTGGTGAGAAAGCTGTCAAGAACAGCTTCTGGTGTGTAGGTCTTTAACGAAAATTTTTGATGTATAGATCTGGTGATTTGAAGCTGTAAGCGAATGAGGAAGCAAGACAAAAAAGCTGAGCAAGAGTCTGGTAAGTGAAATAACTGAGAAATGATATTGATTTGTGGTGGTTTATGTATGTTTTGAGATGACCTAGTTTCTGTCGTTGAACTTGATGAGGTCGCAACCTAAAAGTTTGGTGAAGAATTTATGATATGTTGATTTAGTGTGTAAAATGAGGTTGAGTTGTGATAATGATAGTATAAAATGTGAGATCTGGAAAATGAGGCATTAGGAAATGAGTTAAGTTAGGGTAGGAGCTCGCGAGGTGCGAGCTGGAGAGGGGCCTTTATTGCATTTCAGCTAGTCAAAATGGTCGACTAGAATGAGTTGGGCTATGCTTGTCGCTCTCCATCTCACCTGCTTGGACTAGGCTGAAGTGCAAGCTTATAAGATGAGCTAAGTGAGGTCGTAGTCCATCAGAGGTACCTGACTAGATTGACCTAAGGCAGTAGCTTGCAAGGGCGAGCTAAGAGGGGTTGAGGAGCGACCTGAGCTAATGGGAGCTGGCAGCTCACTGAGAGAGTGAACTTAGCTAGCTCACTAAAGATGAATGCCCTCAGTTCAAGCTGAGTTGGGCAAGGTAGGAGCTCGTTGAAGGCGCGAGCTGGGACGAGCTAGGGTGCGAGCTTGCAGCTCGAGCTGCACTGATAGTGTTGTAGTCCCTAGCAACTCGTATGAAATTAGGAGATAAAGATAATGGTTCAGCTAGCTAAGTAAAGGTTTTCATTTGTGATTAAAATAGATGGTCAAGCGAGTTAAAGAGGTCGCTGGATCAGTGGTGCAAGCGGATAGGACAGCAAGCTGTGAGTGTGAACTATTTTAAATACCTTTCCAGTTCATGTTGCAAAATTTTACATATATACACTTCCTTTATTTATTTATTCATTTACTTCTTACTCTATTAATGAGTTATTATCTTGATTGATTATTTTTACATGCGAAGATCTAGTTGTATATGATATGAAATGTTAATGTTATTAGCTTATTTTATGAAAAGAAATTGATTTAAAAATTTAGATAAGAGAAAGTTTTCAATAACTGGTGGAAGGGTCCAAGCTTATGGATAAACAGACCTTCTAGCATCAGACCTGGCAAGGATCCAGCTGGTATACCTCACAGTGTAGGGCAAGTGTCGGGCGGGATAGTCCTACTAACATTTGACGGGATAGAGTATGTCATGTCAGTCAAGTAGCCCTTTCCACTTGTGGGGTATTGTCTCGCTTGCGATGTGCGATGATAGTTCCGCCACGCAGTAGCGGGATGTCTTTATAACTTGTCACAATGTGCGATGATAGCTATTTCGCCATGTGACCCCCCACACTGAGCGGAGCTAGTCTACCCATTCATGTGGTTAAAACTTTCATTGGATTCCCCATTAGTATAGATTTTAGAAAGAAAAAGCATTTTTGAAAGAGCTTTAGAAATCTTAAACAAGTTTTATAAAAATCCAAGTTTTTAGAAAAACGTTTTTCGAAAGGTGTTTTTATAAGATGTAATTTAAACAAAACCCTCACACACACAGTCACTCGATTTTACAGCTGATGATGTTTGATTTCATGTTACAAAAACCTCTCAAGTGCAGGATCAAGGAATCAAGCTACCAGTCCACCGCGATCAGACTAGACGGGTTAAACGACTGACAACGCAGCATTCTTTTCTTTTGTAACCATTGTGTTTTAATGGTATTATTGATTTTGTTATTATGTGTATTTCAAAAGAAAATTGAATAATATTTTGTGGATATTTTATGTAATCACGACGACATGTCTACTTTAAATAATGTTATTAGCTATAATTATGAAACTGTTTTCAGATACATTGCTTAGCAAAGTGGTTTGTAGATACGGGTTCGCTCAACGACATCCTTTTAGGTCCTATTAGCTGGATCTCCGAAGGGTCTCGTGAGGTGCCCGGCAGGCCCACTGGGTTCAATAGAGAGAATTCGGGTCGGGTCCTGTCAGTATAATTGTACGTAAAACTAGAAAATAAATTAAAAACAATTAATTTTTTATTAATGGTAGGAAATAATATTTTTTGAGTTTTTATTTTTGGTATTGAATTTCTCTTGTGTGCAATCACATCTAATATAAGGTTGATTATCATTAATTGTTTATTTATTTATTTATTTGTTTTGGTTGGCTTGGTTATTGGGTTTTATGATATTTAGATTGAGCTTGGGCTTGGACATTAAATTAGACCAAAGGAAAGAAACTAATAATGGATCAATCTTGGATTTGGTCCGGCTGTCAAGGTAATGTCTAATAGATTTGCAAGGCGTAAATGAGTCTAGTGTAGTGGTGATGACTCTTAATTCTCAAGGAAAAAAATATATATTTTTACATCAATTCTCATGGAAAGTTTGAAAAAAAAAATTATATATACAGGGTTTTTATAATCAAGTATATCTAATTTTAAAAAACAATGAACAACCAATCAAATTCATCTATTGAATTCTCTCACCTAAAACAAATTCTCTCTCCTATTTAATTTAAATGTAATGGATGAATTTAAGTGGTTAGTTCTTATTTTTTAAAATTAGGTATACCTGATTATAAAAATATTATATATATAACTTATATGTTTAGTGCCTCCTTAAAGTTAAGATAAATCAATTAAATTCATCCATTGCATTTGAATTGAATAGAAAAAAGAATTTATTTTAGGAGAGAGAATATAATTGATGAATTTGATTCTAATCATAAAGATTCTGTATATATATATATATATATATATATCAGAACTTCCATTGTCAGTGTGATGTACCTCTCTTCCTGATAGCTTAGATAGGCAGTCTGTCCGACAATCCCACAATGGCCTTCCAGGCAAAATCTGTACCGACTGAAAGGTTCCCATGAAATTAAGTCTTTTTCTTAAAACCTAAAAACCTTTATAAACTCTTTAAAATACTTTTCCTAGTGAAAATTGGTGGAAACTTTTTCTTTTCAGAATATGTTTACAAATCAGATTTTATTAAAAATCTGACAGTACAACGGCAATTTTTCTGAAAAATCCACCCTATAAAACATAAAAGAAAACCTGTGCACTTCAAAATATTTCACATTCTCAACTACTAAGCCTCAAGCCCACATTTATTTCCACAAGCAATCCACGAATATAACTCTAATTATAAAATCATTCGAAAATCATCAAATTTATGTAAAACAATACGCATGCAAAAATCTTAAAACATAATACGAAACATGAAAGTATAAATATCATCCAAAATAATATCTACAAAACGTGAATAAACTCTTAAAAATTATGCGTGTGCATGAAATTTTCCCAAAAGTAGATTAGTGCAGCAACGTCGCATTTTCAATCAGTCTGTGCATCCGACGGAACTTTTTCCGTTTGCTGGCTCGTACCTACACGTAGGGAGGATTTTTAATGAAAACAAAAAAAGAACGATGAGTATTAACTCAATAAGTGGGTGAACTTTTATATTTGGAAATTCGTTTTCAAAATATATCTATCCTCCCAAAATAGTTTTGAAAACTAATAATAATGTAATAATAATCTAACATAAATCCTTAAAATTTTACATGCTTTAAATCTCATAATAATTTCATAAAACATACTTTTCTTCCTTTCTAAATCTTACATCAAATGATGTGCTTATTATCTCTTTATATTGCCTTAGCTGGTAACCTAAGGAAACTTTATCCTTTCGTGATGGTACCTGTACATAATAGTAACAGAACTCACACACGTCACTAGAATTGGGGAAATACTCTCTATGTAATTACCGACGAGGGACCTCAGGGATCACGATACCCATCCTAACATTAGGTAGATCTACACTACCGTATATATGTAGAGGGCGACAGACTGACTCAAACCCCCTAAAGTTAGTGACTCTCCCAACCACTCTTACCATACATCCATATGGTATTTTGGTCGGTAACTTTGGGGATTATGGTAAACCATAGACATTAAAATTCTTTTACTATACTTGTAACTTTCTTCTTCATCTGTTTGAAACATAAATTTTTCACTAGTAAACTGACAGGACCCGACCTAGATTCCCTCTAACGGATCCAGTGATCCTGTCGAGCACCCCACGAGACCCTTTCGCAATCTAACTAGCAAGACTCAAAAGGGTGTCGTGGAGCGAACCTTTAATTATTAATAATTTGTTAAACATAAGATTCATGCATTTTAAAATCTCTTTTCAAATTTTCAAGTAAATTAAAAATATGATGAAAGGTATCATCCCAATATTTAAAGATCTAAAACATGCATGTGCCATCTTAACAAAAGAAAGTTTACAAAATTTGTTCACAATCAAGAATTCACACAAACATATAATAAATATCCAAATCACAATACTTATAAATGAAACTATACAGGATCATCGATCATCTTGGCCCACCTGATCAGAACGAGCCAATCTGGTACCTTGATCACCTATTCCTGCATCTAGGAGGTTTTTATAATATAAAACAAAAATATTGTGAGCTACAAAAACTCAATGAGTGTGTATACATTTCTATTTAAACTAATCTTTATAAAATGTTCCTCCCGAAAAACATTTAAAAAGGATATTTCTTTTAAAACAATTTTTATTTCAAAAACTTGTATCTATAAACTTATTATGAAGTTCAAAGCTCGCACTAAATTGAGTTTATAAAATGCTAAAATATTTCATAATTTCTAAAACATTTTCTTTATGAAAAAGTCCACTTTTAATGGTATGCTTTTTCTTTCTTAAAAGTGCACTAATGAGAACCTAAGGGAAGCTACAACCACATGGCGGCCAGACTAGTTCCACTCAATGTGTGAGGGGGAAGGAGGCGAAGGGGTCACATGGTATAAAAGCTAGCATCGCACACCATGACAAAACTATAAAGACATCTCGCCTGTAAACCCCTATTCTTGATACTTTATTTCCTAGTGTTCTAGTGTTAGAAGTTAGAATATAGAAAGGTGTAAATTAAGTTACAAATAATACTAACAACCTTATGAGCGATATTAAAGTGTTGGATACTTATAGTACGATAAGTCGGTGAAGGGTAAAATAGTTCGTTCACAATTAAGTGAGAGATTATAAGTGATAATACGTTTGAATCCAAAAATAAAAACTAGAGAAAGTATTATGTAGAATTAGTAGTTAATAATAAATTAACTTAAAATTTAACTAAGAGCGATAGTCAAAACAAGTCAAGGGACAAACTTGACGTTCTATAAATTTTTAATGAGATATATAAACAAAACACTTAGAAGCAAAATTGAAAAAGAAAAATAAAAGAAGAGTGCAGTTATGAGATGCTAGAAAAGGGAGAGTAAGTGGCGTGCAAATATGAAATGAGGATATGGAAGGTATTATTGAATTGTTAGTTATATATATACCACACTTAGAGTCAAATTTGATGAAACAAACACAAGAGCAACTGTGAAAGAAGAAGTCAAATAGAAGTTGTCTGGCGTGAGAAGCAGAACAGAAACGGGAAGGATAGAAGTGGACGACAAGAAGAAAAAGGTGAAGAAGTAACCATCCAAGCTTCAAACCACTCCTCTAGGACCTCTTCCAAGTTAATCTCACCTTTCTAAACAAGAAATAAGGTGAGATATCACCTCCTCTCTTCATCTTGATTGCTAGTTGGTGTGGTATGTGTTGGATGAAAATTGTGTTGGTGTTGGTATGTTGTGTTGGGTGTTTTACCCTCAAAATTTGTATAGAACCCTAAGTGGGAGTTATGTAAACTTAAATGATAAGTTGTTGTGAGTAAATGATAGGTTAGGGTTGTATAAAAAGGGCTGTCATAAACTTGATACAAGTGGAAACAAAATTGATTTTCATGCACTCCAAGTATTTGACAAAAATTATGAGTGAGTTGTGATTGTTGAAATGAAAGAGTAGTGTGTGGTATGTGTGTATGGTGAGTTTGGTCACTAAGGGGGGATATGTAATCCCTTGAATTTAGATAGAAATGAGCATGTTTAAATACATACTAGAGCCTAATAAGATAAGTAAAAGTTATAGAAGTTCAATGGAGGTAGTTTTAGATAATTTGGGAATCCCGAGCTCAAATCATGGGATATAGATAACATGTGCAAGTCTGACATATATGAGGTTGTTCTAGACCTCAAATCATGCTTAGGAGCCATAGAAAACCATAGCTTTTGGAACTGATCGATTCCGTTAAAAATTGCGCAAGTAATGTCCAAAATAGTGTCGTTAGAGAGTCGATAAGTCAAATAACTATGTAAATGCAATTTTTATTGCATAGAATGAATTTAGTTGATCATAATTAGGTAAAAGAACTCTAGATACGAAAGAAAAACCATCGTCGCTCGTCCGATGCGAAAAAGTGCATCAAAAAGTGCCCGAAACAGGACATTTTTCTTAGATTTGACATAGCAAACGATATAATTTTTCTACGAAATTTTATAGGTGACCAGAATGCAAGATAAGAGGACCGTAGAAAAAAGAACAAAAGAAAATAGAGCCCCGAGCAGGCTGCTGCATTACATTTTGTTATAGGGTGTCAAATGAGGCTTAAAATTTCGATTTTTCGTTTCGGGCTTCTAAAAATTATACGGACTGCGTGAGGGTGTCCCTAGGGGTGTATAACTGAAACTTTTGCAAAGAAATTAGAATTAGGAAGTTTCGGTTAAATTAGAAGTGAGTAGAGAAAATTATAGTTAAAAAGTGCATTGTATTGAATTTTAAAGTTTAAAAGCAATGTGTGTGTAGTTTATGAAGCGTATTTTAAATAAGAAAGTGATGTATAGGTGAAAAGCGAGCTACCACGGCACGTGAGACTCGTGGAGGCGCTTGACGCGGTCTTATGCGGATTAAGGGAAGTGTTTCGCCACTTGTGGTTGTTTCAAATTCTACTTCAATTTTTTATTATTATGTTAAATATTGTATATAAGTGTTAAGTGAGAACGAAAATGATTTTTCAATATCAAAGTTCAAATTTTGAGTATATGGGTTCTTATGGAATCCATAAAGTGATATAAATCAATACAAGTTATTTTCTTTAAAAGTTGAATTAAGAGAACTTTCAAAATTTATAAAGTATGTAGTTTTCTGTTTTTGCACATAATAAATTTAGTTTTAAAAACCCATGTATATACCTTAAGATTATATGAGATTTAGAGCTACGTGACGATGCAGAAAATTCTGTCCGTAGTTGCTTAGTCTATAGAGAAATTAACACTACGCGACGACGCAGAAAATTTCATCCGTAGTTGCTCAGTTTCCTAGAAAGTATAGCGCTACGTTGTGATGCAGACAATTCCGTACGTAGTTGATTATTTTACAGTTGACATTATGTAGCGATGCAGTATATTCCGCTCGTAGTTGCCTAGAGTTTTAGCACTACAATTGCGATGCAGAAAATTCCGCGTTGTAGTCGCTCAGATAGGAGGTTTATCACCCTACGATGCGATGCAGTAAATTTCGTAATGTAGTGATCGAGATACCTCAATAGCTTCACGTTGACGTTAGTTATAATCGTCCGTGATAGTTAGAGCATTTTAAGGGTATAAATGGGAGTTTTGGAAAGAAAATTTTAAGATTTGAAATTTATAAGGATGAATAAGTTTGTAAATTGTTACATTAGTATATGATATATTACATTACCTTGTTGCACTAACTTGTTTATTTGTTGTGTAGCTCATTTACATTCCATTGAGTGCTACCGTTGAACGGGACGACGACATTTTATTCTACATATATATATAGGTGGGCGAGTTATGAGATAGGCTTGTATAAAGCCTATATATGGATGTGTATTATATGATAACTATGACATCTCGTATTTTGGGAATTGTATATATGTAAATATGATGGTAAATTGTCATGAATTTTCATGCATAGTATATATATACCTATTCTAGTATATGTTTATGCTTATTGATTGTGAAGTGTGTGGTGATATTGCATGTTTGTGGATAAATGAAGTTGGGAGGAAATGAATGCATAGTCGAAGTGTGTTTATTTGCTGGTAAAAATTTTAGATTTATCAAAAATGCAGATATTATGCTGCCGAAATTTTTCTAGAATTGTTTTAAACGAAATTGTGAAAAATTTTATCACTCTCAACTATTCTAAAGAAAACCAATTTCTTAAGTTAAATGAGTAAACTGGCTAAGAAAATATAAGGGTTCGCTTCTTAGGTTTCTTCAATCCGACGAGTCGGGTTCAGGAAGTCCGTTGAAGTGCCAAGCAGAATCCTCCAGACAAGAGCCTAGATAAGGTCTGGTTAGGGTCTTGTCATTGCCACTACGTGGCAGAATGCTACATTGCATATCGCATAACGAGATAATACCTCACAAGTGTAGAGGCGACAAGATAGACACAATAGACTCGATCCCCCCGATGTCAAGGACATGTCGTCCCAAGACTTGTCATACACTACGAGATATATCGGCTGGGTCTGAAGCTATAAAGTCGATCTATAAACTTGGGCTGTCTATTAGCCTTTGAAAATCTTTTCTTTCTATAGTTTTATTTTAAATTCTTTGTCATAAAATATACTAATGTATTGCATACCAATTCATAAGTACCTATCTCTTTTCATGCTAAAATATAAAGTCATATATGAGCTAAAACATGAAATAAAAATCTACAAATTGTTTGCATAATAAACTGAAAATTGTTTAACATTAATAAAAACATTTTCACACTCACTGTTCAGCTCCCAGCTCACTCTTATTCACTTCTTCAACGACCTCTTTTAGCTCACCTTTTCACCTACAATTGAGATCTCCACTTAGGACGCACAAGTATATCAAATATCTTAATTCCAAATCCATTCTAATATCCTTAGCTTATGATTCCATTAAAGAGATAACGGACAACATACTGTCCATTCCAGTGCGAGCTGCAAGCTCCTCCCAGCTCGCCCAGGTCATCCCATGCGAGCTCCTACTTTACCCAACTCAACCCGATTTGTGGGCATCTACCATCCAACGAGCTCGTTCAACTCACCTTTTCAGCAAGCTGCTACCTTCTAGCTCAGCCCGATTTACAGACCTTTCCCAGCTTGCCTTTTGCGAACTGTTGCCTCAATCCAGCTCAGATAAGCATTATGATGGGCTGTGGCATCACTCAACTCGTTCTTTACGAGCTGCAACTCCAGGCCAACTCGACCTCATTAAATTTCACATAAATACACTCAACAACAACTCATCAGTTTCTTCACACAACTCAGGTCGTAACCACAATAGGTTTTACGACAGAAACTTAACATCCTAAACCTTAAACAAACTTCTTTAATTCAACTTATTTGTTAGCTATTTTACTTACCAGATTCTTTCTCAGTTTTTTGCCTTACTTTCTTAGTCGTTTGCTTCTTCAATCTCCAGATCTAAATAAGAAAATCTCGTTAGTTACAAATGTAGTCCAGAGACTGTTCTTGACAAATTTTCTACTAAAAGAACACCATGAACACTAAATCTTACCACCTAATTCTTACCAAATCCGGCTTAATAATCTTCCTAAACTTGTTCTTCACTTGATACGGCTTGATTTCCCTTCAAAAATAGTAGAAATCAACTTGATGTGGTTGCTGATCTGCTACCCCTATTTTGCCGACAACTTTCCCTCTCCTTTCTAAATTTTTCTCCAACTCTCTCTTTCTTCTTTCATAGCAACACTCACTATACACATATATTTATAGGCATGGATCAAGCTCCACCTTTACCCTTAAACTTCCTTAAATTTATGATTTCTATCATTCTCTAGAGAATTCTTTATTTTCTCAAATTATCCTTGACATCTCTCTTTAATTACAATTTTGCCACCTTCTATAAAAATCTTTTATTCCACCAATTGCCCTTCAACTTTTTATAATTTAATTTTAATTATGATCCTTCCGAAATTTCTATAAAAATTTAATTTCATCTTTGAACACTGTAAAATCCCTTTATTATTTCGTAAACAAGGGTATATTAGTACAATACATCATTCCGTACATATGTACAGTAGTAGAATCGGGAGAGAGTATTACATAAACATTCTTTTTCTAATATAAGGTTTATAATTGAAATACTTTTGAAACATCCTAATTTAATCTTTTCTATGCATATATATATATATATATATATATATCATGAACTTACTAATGTACTTTATTTTTAAATAAATACATTCACAACCATACTTTAAGAATTATACATGCATAAATAAAATATAGTGACATGCTAGAATTTAATTAAACATAGTGACTTGGAAAATCAAAATAAGCATTGCTTTATAATTCAAATACTAAAGTATAAAATTGCAATATTAATAATCAACTTATAAATTGTAAAAGCTTTGAAAATAAACCACATTCACAACTTGCTTCCAATTTACTAAACCACTCCTCTTACGTTTTCCTTCTGCTTACCGCTTCACCTACATTTTATGAGAAACCCAAAACTTTATTTTATGAAAATAATTTATTTTTTAGATGAATAATGTTTCTGTATGAATAGTGTCTCCGTATGAATAGCAATTCTACATGAATAGTGATTTTCAAAAAATGGACCTCGTGAAGCAAAAGTTTCGAAATTAGTATTAGAGTTAAGGAAAATTGAAGCGAAGCAAAAATAAGTCTATTTGAATAGGTTTTAAGTGATCCGAAATTTACTGGACGAAAATACCCTTTTTGGAGAATAATGGGTATTGATGATTTTATATTTATTGAATATTTTTTGTATGAAATCGAGAGATAAAATACCTGATTAGAATATTTCATGGTTAATTTGAAGATTTAATGACCATAGAATATTTTTGAAATTTATTTGGGCTAAAATGTGAATTAAATTTATTAGAAGGTAAAGTAGATATTTTTCATACTCAAGCACACATGAATTATATGTGAGTATCACATGGTATGAGATCTAACCAAGAAGCACAATCCATATAAATAAAATGGGTTAATGAGAGAATAACTTATGGAATCCACTAATTTGGGAGGTCTATATAAAGATTGTCTTGGATTGGAAGGAGAGATAAGAGAAACAACCGGTCAATAAAGAAAGGAGAGGCATTCGGCCACTTAAGAGAGAGAGAGTTGTGATCGAGAGTAAGAGAGATTTAAGTGCAGTAACTATTTTGATCATTGAGAGTCATTTTGAGAGAAGTATAAGAGAGGAACTCTTGCAAGAAGAAGAGCTCGACCAAGAAGGAAGCTTTCTACCAAGAGGAAAAAATAAGGTAAGTTTGTTGTTCTTGTGGATTTTGAGTGTTTCTAACACATGTAAGTCATTTGAATTGAAGGGGAGCCCAAGGCCAAGAGTACCAAAGGAGGGCAATAGCCTTACATGTCGGTTTGGAGTAAGGTTTGAGTCATTTTCAAGCCAGTTAAAGTTGCATGCAAGCTTAGAAGGAAGATTCACCCATTTGGAGTTAAGTTGAAGAGGTAAGTGCGAGATCTTGTGATTTTTCTTGTGTGAAATGGAAATGTAATGTTAAAGTTGAAGCAAATTTGAGGATGTGAGTTGCCATATATTGGTTATAAATGTATTAAAATGTTAAGCAATTATTCTGGTCGAATTGTGATACACGCCCTGCATTTTCAATATACTCGACTTTAGGTCATGAGTTTGAGCAGGACTAAGGTAGCAGCTCGCAAAGGGCGATCTTGATGAGCTGGGTAGTGCTCGTAGTTCAGACCGAGTTAGGTAGAGTAGCAGCTCGCAAAGACGAATTAGGCTATACCTATAGTTCGTTGCAAACCTATCCAAACTGAGCTAAAAGCAACTCGCAAAGGGCGAGCTAGGCTGGAGCAGTAGCTCGCAGAGAGCGAGCTGTGCAGTAGCACGCAGAAAGCAAGCTGGACATTGCTTCAATCCATTGCAACTTATAGTCAAGTATTTTGCATGCATAAATGTTGAAGATTTCCAAATGGAATGTATGTGCGTGTGAGTAGGATCGTTATGACTAAGAAAGCATGCTAATATTGAAATGTAGGTGAAGCGGCGAGCTAGCGTAAAGCGCAGAAGAGTGGTAATATTTTGGATGCAAGTTGTGAGTGTGGTTTATTTCTAAAGCTTTTACAAATTCATAAATCGAATTTAAATATTACAGTTGTTTATTTTGAAATGATTTATTTTAGCATGTCTTTAGTTTTATATATATCGCATGTAAGTTTCTGAATTTATATTATCAATATTTATATACTTTAGTAGCAAAACAATTTATTTATGTTTGTGTACATGCCGATAAGAGACATGTCAGAGAATATTTTTTCAAGCTAAATCAATGTATTTCCGAGATAAAGAGAAAAGAAAGTTTTAAGTAGCTTGAAAAAATTTTTAGTGTCTATGGTTTACCCTAAGCCCTAAAGATTATCGGTCGAAGTATCGTATGCGTGTAAGGCAAGAGTTGTTGGGAGAGTCACTAACTATAGGGGGTTTGAGTCAAAGTCAGTCTGTAATGCCCTCTCCCAAGTTGTACTGTATATATGTGCAGGAAGAGATAAATTTTATTTATAAAATAATAAAAGGATTTTTAGAGTATTTGGAAGTGTAATTTAATTTTTATAGAGTTTCCGAGATGTTTGGAAGAAAGATTAAATACTAAAAGTTGAGGGTAAAATGGTAAAAATAAAAGATTTTATAAAGAATGATAAAGTTGTAAATATGAGGAAAGGACAAGGATATTGGGAAAAAATGAAAAATTCTCTAGAATCTGGTAAAAACATAATTTTAAAGAAATCCAAGGGTGGAATCGAGCTTAACCCACGCCTATAAATATAGGTGTCTGATGGGTGTGTCGGCAGAAGAAAATTTGGAGAAGAAAGAGAGAGGAAGAGAAGTTGTCACCGACAGGTGCAAAGAGGGTAGGTTTGTAGCTGTGCCGAGCCGATTTTTGCCATTTTTAAGGAGTATCAAGCTGTTAGAAGGTGAAGAACAGATTTAAGGAGTAGATCTGATCTAGTAATTTAAAGCTGGAAGCGAGTGAGGAAGCAAGACAAAAGGCTGAGTAAAAGTCTGGTGACTGCGAGCTGAGAAAGGAGGTCGCTGAGGAGGTCGCGGAAGCATTGGCACAAGTGAATAGGACAGCAAGCAGTGAGTATGAAAAGATTTTTCTTTATGTTAAATGTTTATTTTTAAGATTTTTCTGCAATTATTATATAAATTCTCATAAATTATTTTTAGCTCATCAACCAAGCATGAAAGATTAGCCTATATGAAAGATTAGCTTATTTGAAACATAAAAGAGTAAAAAAAAAAAAAAAATGTAAAAATTTTCAAGGACTAGTGGAACGACCCAAGTTTATTGATAGATAGACCTTCTAGCATTAGACTCAGTCGGTATACCCCACAGTGTAGGGCAAGTGTTGGGAGGGTTAGTCATGCTAACATCGGGGGGATAGAGTCTGTCATGTCTGTGAGTCATATTCTACATTGTGGGGTATTATCTCGCTTGCGATGTGCGATGATAGTTCCACCACGCAGTTGCGGGATGAATTTGTAGCTTTGTCACTGTGCACGATGATGGATATTCCGCCACATAACCCCCACACTAAACGAAGCTGGTTTACCCATTCATGTGGTTGTAGCTTTACTTGGGTTTCCCATTAGTGCAAATTTTTAGTAAGAGCAGCATACCATTGAAAAGAAAGTTTCAGAAAGAAATTATTTTAGAAAAAGCTTTTAAATTCCTAAAGAAAAATTATAAAACTCAAGTTTTCGAAAACCAATCCTTTTTAAAGAAAAAATGTTTTCAGGAGATATTTTATAAAACATAGTTTAAATCAAACCCTCACACTCACTAGGCTTTATAGCATACAATTATTTTTAGTTCTATGTTATAAAACCTCCCAGGTGCAGGAACAAGGAATTAAGGTACCAGTCCACCGCGATCAAGCTAGGTAAGTTAGACGACTGATGACGCTATATTGTTTCTTCTGTGAACATTGTGCTTCTAATGTTATTATTAATTATGTTATCATGCATTTTTTAAAATTTGAATAATATTTTGTAGAATTTTTATATAACCATGACGACATGTCTATTTTAAATCTTTGCACATTCATGTTAATGTTTTTAATCACAACATGATTGGCATGGATGTTGAAATGAAATTTTAAATTAGATGGTTTTCTTGTTTAGCTAAGTTACTTATTGATACGGGTTCGCTCCACGACGTCCTTTTTGGGCCTTGATAGTTAGACTTCAGAAGGGTCTCGTGGGGTGCCTGGCAGGACCGTCAGGTCCATTAGAGGGAATCTGAGTCGAGTCTTGTCAGTTTGGTATCAGAGCCTGAGTTTTAGAAAATTTTGAGTAAAGGTTTTTCCAAACATTGTTTTCAGTTAAAAAATTTTCATGAATTACCTGAAGATTTCAATAATACGATTTTAACTTTCAATTTATACCTTTTATGACTAAATTTCACAGAATCATGTGTCGTCGAGGTCGCCCATCTAGGAGAGCAGCTGCCCAGGTACCAGCACCAGGGAAGGGACATGTTGACGAATCCGTCAACGCGTCCATAGATCAAGATCAAGCTGGACCTTCGCGACCTGCAGAGCATGCAGGTGGGAATATGAATATGGAGCAACTAGCTCAAGTTTTGGTAGTAGCCCTTCATCAGCCGCGAGAATCAAGGGTTTCCATCGAACGCGCTCGGAAATTGGGCGCTAGGCCTTACGATGGGATCGGCGATCCAGAGTGTGCATTATCATGGTTAGAAACTAATGAAGAGATCTTTCAAGTCATGGGCTGCTCAGAGGACCAAATGGTTGCATTCTCTACCTTTCTCCTAAAGGACCAAGCAAAAGACTGATGGAAGGCCATCCAGAGACAAAACATAGAAGGAGTATCCTGGGCACTATTCAAGCAGGAATTCATGGATAAGTTTTACCCGAAGAGCTACTAGGATGCAAGGATTGAAGAATTCTTCAAGCTGGAGTAGGGCAACTCATCTGTTGCATATTACGAGAAGAGATTTTCAGAGCTGGTTCGTATAGTACCCTTTATAGCAAACGACGAGGAGCAGAAGGCTAAGAGATTTGCAGCAGGCCTGAATCCGAAGATTCGAGCTTATGTAGCATCAGCAGCTCATTCGCAGTACGGCGAGTTGGTAGAGGCAGCAGTCAGAGTGGAAAGAAGCATTAAAGCTATGCCAAGGCCAAAGAAGATGATTCAAAAGCGCAGATGGTCAGGAAACTTCTCCGGAGGACCTAGCAAGTTCACCAGAAGTGGAGAGTCATCAGGGATCAGGCAGCCGAAGGTCAAGCCAAGGGACCCAATCTAGCTAAGGCTCAGTAAAGCAATCAGTAGGCTCTGGGAGCAGCAACGACAGTTGGAAGAACTAGTCGGTATGCAAGAATTGCAGAAGGATGCATCCGGGCGAGTGTTTCGAGGTAGCACCGGGTGTTTCAGATGCGGACAAGAGGGCCATTACATGAAGGATTGTCCGAACGTAGCTTCAGCTTTCAAGTCGAAGACCGGGGCCGCAGCACCAGCGCATACTAGTGGAGGTTGAGGATTCGATCAAAGGGGATCCTAAGCCAAAAGAACCTTCAGTTTCGGCCAGCCTAGTAGAGCATCGAGCAGAGGTGTACCTTCCAGAGGTCAATCAGGCAAACCCCGTACCTAGGTCAAAGTGTTTGCAGTGACCCAGCAGGAGGCAGACGCTACTCCGGAGGTCGTGATAGGTATTATTTCTGTCTTCAACTGTAACGCATATGCATCAGTGGACCATGGGGCTACCCATTCATTCGTGTCTATGAGGTTTGCTAAGGTTAGTGGTGTCAAACGGAACCTCTAGATTGTAGCATGGTAGTGTCTACCCCTATGGGAGGTTCTCTTCAAGCAAAGAAGGTATTCCGAGGAAGTATAGTAGTCATTGAAGGGGGAGAGTTCCCAGCAAATTTGATTGTATTGGACATCCATGACTTCGATGTCATATTGGGAATGGATTGGTTGTCCATGCATCATGCTTGGGTGGATTATTTTTAAAAAGAAGTCAGATTTTCCAGAGTTGGAGAGTCAGATGTTATTTTTTATGGGATCCGAAGATCGCTTTCTACTAATGTCATATCAGCAATGGAGGGCAGTAAGATGCTTAGGAAGTCCAGCCAAGGATACCTAACCTATGTTGTAGAGGAGAGGTACGATGGAGCGAGCTTAAAAGACATCCCAGTAGTTAGAGAATTTCCAGATGTGTTTCTGGAAGATCTTCCAGGACTGCGTCCAAACCGAGAGATGGAATTCGAAATAGATTTAATTCCAAGAACCGAGCCGATTTCGATCTCACCATATACCCTGGGGAGCTTCGGTGCTATATCGTCCTCTCCTAAGTTATATTGTATCTATGTGCGAGAAGAGATAAATTTTATTTATAAAATAATAAAAAGGATTTTTAGAGTATTTGGAAGTGCAATTTAATTTTTATAGAGTTTTGAGATGTTTGGGAGAAATATTAAATATTAAAAGTTGAGGGTAAAATGATAAAAATAAAAGATTTTATAAAGAATATCAAAATTGTAAATATGAGGAAAGGACAATGACATTAGGGAAAAATGAAGAATTCTCTAGAATCTAGTAAAAGCATAATTTTAAAGAAGTCCAATGGTGGAATCGAGCTTAACCCATGCCTACAAATATAGGTGTCTGGTGGGTGTGTCAGCAGAAGAAAATCTAGAGAAGAAAGAGAGAGGAAGAAATGTTGTCGCCTGCAGGTGCAAAGAGGGCATATCTGTGGCTGTGCCGAGCTGATTTCTATCATTTTTTAGGAGGATCAAGCTATTAGAAGGTGAAAAACATATTTAAGGAGTAGATCTAATCTGGTAATTTAAAGCTGGAAACGAGCGAGGAAGCAAGGCAAAAGGCTGAGTAAAAGTCTGGTGACTACGAGCTGAGAAAGGAGGTCGTTGAGGAGGTCGCGGAAGCATTGGCGCAAGTGAATAGGACAGCAAGCAGTGAGTGTGAAAAGATTTTCTTTATGTTAAATGTTTATTTTTAAGATTTTTCTACAATTATTATATAAATTCTCATAAATTATTTTTAGCTCATCAACCAAGCATGAAAGATTAGCTTATTTGAAACATAGAAGAACAGAAAAAAAAAAAAAAAAAAAAAAAAAGTAAAGATTTTCAATGACTAGTGGAACGACCCAAGTTTATTGATACATAAACTTTCTAGCATTAGACCCGGCCGGTATACCCCATAGTATAGGACAAGTGTTGGGAGGGTTAGTCCTACTAATATTGGGGGGATAGAGTCTGTCATGTCTGTGAGTCGCCTTTTACACTGTGGGGTATTGTCTCGCTTGCGATGTGCGATGATAGTTCCACCACGCAGTTGCGGGATGTCTTTGTAGCTTTGTCACTGTGCGCGATGATGGATATTCCGACACGTGACCCCCATACTGAACGGAACTGGTCTACCCGTTCATGTGGTTGTAGCTTTACTTGGGTTCCCTATTAGTACAAATTTTAGTAAGAGCAGCATACCATTGAAAAGTAATTTTCAGAAAAAAATTATTTTGGAAAAAGCTTTTGAATTCCAAAAGAAAATTTATAAAACTCAAGTTTTCGAAAACCAATCCTTTTTAAAGAAAAAATGTTTTCAGGAGATATTTTATAAAACATAGTTTAAATCAAACACTCGCACTCATTAGGCTTTATAGTTTACAATTATTTTTGGTACTATGTTACAAAACCTCCCAGGTGCAGGAACAAGGAATCAGGGTACCAGTCCACCGCGATCAGGCTAGGTGGGTCAGACGACTGACGACGCTGCATTGTTTCTTTTGTGAACATTGTGCTTCTAATGTTATTATTAATTATGTTATCATGCATATTTTAAAATTTGAATAATATTTTGTAGAATTTTTATATAACCATGACAACATGTCTATTTTAGATCTTTGCACATTCGTGATAATGTTTTTAATCACAACATGATTGGCATGAATGTTGAAATGAAATTTTAAATTAGATGGTTTTCTTGTTTAGCTAAGTTACTTATTGATACGGGTTCGCTCCACGACGTCCTTTTTGGGTCTTGATAGTTAGATTTCAGAAGGGTCTCGAGGGGTGCCCGACAGGACCGCCAAGTCCATTAGAGAGAATTCGTGTCGGGTCTTGTCACAGTCAATAGCCCTCTACACGTATATGGTAGTGTTGTTCTGTCTGATGTTAGGATGGGTATCGCGATCCCTAAGGTCCCTCATCGACGACTACACAGAGAGATTTCTCAATCCTAGTGACATGTGCGAGTTTTGTTACTATTATGTACAGGTGCCGTCATGAAAGAATAAGTTTTTTTAGGTTGCCAGCTAAGGCAAGTTTCAGTAAAGAGAAGCACGTTATTAGACGTGAGATTTAGAAAAGGAGAAATTTTTTACCGGTCATGAAAATTATTATAAATTTCAAGCAAAAGTACTTTAATTAAATATGCTCGATTTATAAGTTTGAGATAAATTACTAGTTTTCCAAACTATTTTAGGAGGTGTATATGTATTTTAAAAGTGAGTTGCAAAGCTTAAAAGTTACCCACTTACTGAGTTAATACTCACAACTCTTTTTCGTTTTTTATAAAAACCCTCCCCAGGTGCAGGTGCAAACCAGAGATCAGAGGGAGCTTCGTCAGACATGCACGAGTGCTGAGGATGCAACACTACTGCACTAGTTTGTCTACTTTTGAGTTATCATATACTTACATGACTTTGAGACATTATGCATAACTATTTAAAAGTTGTTGCATGTTTTGTAATGATTTGAAAATGCATATTTTATGCTTTTGCATGGTGTTGAGAACTATATGTGCACCTTATTTTATTCAAGTTCAATGGATTTCAGAATTATCTTTTGATTTGAATTTGCATTGTGGTTAATTGTGAATTGAGTAAGGGTCCGAGGCTTAATAGTTGAGAATGTGTGATTTTTGAAGTGAACGGATTTTCTTTCATGATTTTACATGGTGGAATTTTCAGAAAAACAGTCGTTGTGCTACCGGATTTTTTTATAAAATTTGATTTACAAATGTATTTTGAAAAAAGAAAAGTTTCTACCCATTTCCATTAGAAAAAGTGTTTCAAAGAGGTTTATAAAGGCCTTCAGTTAAAAAAAATAAAAAAAATAAAAAATAAAAATAAAAATAAAAATAAAAACTTAGCTTCACGGGAACTTTCTAGTCGGTGCAGATCCCATTTGAAAGGCCACCGTGGGGTTACCAAGCAAACTGCCTAGTGTACAATGAAGAGGGGTCTGTCATTTTATTACAAGTGAATTTCCATTTAGAACCTACGCACGCATTAACATACAAACTTCAATTACGCGAGGATGTCGAAGTATTCTTTTCAAGTCATATAACTTCAATTAATCGCACACAATATCCAATCGAATTCCTTAACATTCACGTATGAAAATCGCTTCAAATTAAGCCTAATTTTCATCCTAACTCATCAATTGTGTTTTCGGACTATTTCATCCTATGATGGCTGAATACTTACCAACTTTCATACCATCAACCTGAATCAAGTCTCCTCATTACAAATACACACCAACATACACAATACGATATATATGCTCAACAAATTTATAAAACATTATACTTTTGTAATTTCGAAAAAATTTTCCGCAAAATACCTATTTAACATATCAATGCATTTCCTTCAATTTCCATGTTAATTCTATCATCCAAGCAATTCCTAAAATCATCTCAAACATTCAAAATAAGTTTCTATCCCAATATACACACCTTAACCGAATACACTCAAACTTTTAACACCAATCTTTGCTTTTTATTTCAACATCAAAACTTGTTATATTAGCATATTCAAAGGCATGAAAATCAGTCACCAAACATAAATTCACTTTGGACCATTTTTAGTCCTCTAGGCTGAATCATACACAACTTATAACCCCAAATTTTTCCTTCACATTTACACTTACACACATAACCAAATCACATTATATTATATGACAACAACCATGACAAAATGGAAACCATCTTAACTGAAACCTTCTTGCATCATCACAACAACATTCTTTCAATTTAAATGCTTGCATGCATATCACAAATTCATCATTTTTCTTTGTAAAACCATCAAACAACATTTCAACCACACCCATTTCATTTTAGTCGAATCATTACAAGCATATAATACCAAAATTTCATCAAATATCTCACAAATTTCACATGCAACACAACCTCCACACTAATGAGGTCTCAAATCCTAAAACCCAAACATATTTCATTGTAAAAATCATCAAACAACATTTCAACTACAAATTTGTCCCCTTGGCCAAGACCTCTCTTACACACATCACAAATTTTCCATCAATTCTTGCATCAAAACCACATGCAAGCTATCATTCATCACTTTTAGACATTAATCATTCAAGCCCAAACATAAAATAACAACAATCCATCCATTTACTCAAATAAAATCATAAAAACCAACACTTACCTCTTGGAAACAATTAAGGATGGACAAACTTTGCTCTTAGACTTGATCACAACCCTTGCATGTGATGAAATCCTTCTAAAAATGCAATCAAAAATTCAAGAGAGCTTATTGTCTTCTTGGTTGATTTCATGGTAGAACTCACTACAGCCCTTACTTCTCTCTTTTGGTTGCTTTCAGTTCACACACCCGTTTGACAATCGAAATGAATTTTGCTTCTTGTTGTTGCCTTTTGTTTGTTTAATTTAACTATATATATATATATATATATATATAACTTGCCACTTGTTACTTCTTTCTTCTCCTTGCAATCCATTTGTCACCTTCCTTAAAAGCTTGCATGCCACTTGACAATCATGCATTCCTATTTCACCTTTTCATGCATTACTTTTCACGCTTTTCCATTTTTGTATTCAAATCCATTTCTGGTCTATCTGAAATTATACGAGAACTAAATTAATACTTCTAGAAATTTATTAAAATTCGATTAACACCTACAGTCACTAAAAACAATTATTATATTACTTTGGAAACGAAATCATTTCTGATCCTATCCAGAATTCTTCTAAAATTAAATTTTCACATCCGAGTATTGAAAATTATTTTTTTTCTCTACAAATATTGTATATGGGACACTAATCGAATAGAGTACTTCCATCTAGTACACTTTGGATCACTTAAAATCTCTTCGAATGGACTTATCTTCACTCTCTTTCAGTTTTCATTCATTCTAATATTAATATCGAAACTTTTAATCTATGAAATCTGTTTTTCGAAAATATTAGTCATGTGGACCCCCTTTCCATCCAGAAACCTTATTTATCGAAAAAATAAATTATTTATTATAAAACGGAGTTTTGGGTTTTACACAGTGCCTCCTTACTTTTAAATTGCTTAGATCACCGATCAAATTTATCCTCTTTCCTAAAGAAATTTCTGTATCCTTATCAATTCAAGTGCAGTGGTTAAATTTGATTAGGAAATTCTTATGGTTAGTGCATCCTAACTTTTGAATGATTAGAATTATCAATCAAATTTATCCATTACATTTTCTCTCCTAAAAAAATTTCTCTCTTCTTATCAATTCAAATTCAATAGTTGAATTTAATTGGTAATCCTAACAATTTATAAGTTAACTATATATATGTATACATGTATATATATACCAATTAGTCAAAGTCTACTGTATAGAAGCCAAGTGGTGCAATGAAGGCTATGTTCCAACATTGGAAGAGTATTTGGACTTTTCACTTGTGACTACTTCTTATCCAATGTTGGCAATAACTTCTTTTCTTGGCATGGGAAAGATTGCTAATAAGGAGGTCCTTGAATGGAGCTCTAATAATTATCATAAAATCATTAAAGCTTCAACAATTATTTGCAGACTCATGGATGACATCTTCAACAATTATTTGCAGACTCATGGATGACATTGTATCTCATGAGGTACTATTATATATTTATTTTTCTTTTGTAATTTTAAATGATTTCAAAATTATAAGTTTTAGACATTTTTTTTATTTTAAAATTTGTTAATAACTATCTTAGTCCTATATATATGTATATTATTTAAAGTATTTATAATTTACTGTAAACCCCTAGTCTCGACTTATAAATTCCTAGTGTTAGAAGCTAGATTAGGGAGATAATATAAATCCCTACATTTAATTAATTGGACTTTATGGCCTCAGAGATTTATTAATTTAAGAGTTATGACGAAATTCGTCAACCATAAAGAGTTAAGTATCATTTCAATAAAAATCCAAGTTAAGAAATTGAAAAAAAACTTGGTCAATGATAATCGAATTAAAATTTAATTAAAGAAAGAGTCAAGGGGTCAATAAGACAAGCTTGACGATTTAAAACAATTTTTAGCTAGATGAAAATCAAATCAAATAGAAGCGAAATAGACAAGGAAGAACAACGAGGGGTATTGCCGTGAGAGAGCATCAAGAAAAGGGGTGTGACATGAAATTGAAAAGAGATGGGGCATGGATACAATTTAAGGAAATGTTATTAGTATAAATACATGACTTAGCTGAAAAAGTTTTCAGCAAACAAAGAGAGATCAGTCGAGAAACTTGTGGAAGCCGTGAGAAGCAAATAGAAGCTGACAGCCCAACCGTGAACCGTGAGAGAAGAGACCAAAAGTGAAGGGCTAGAAGAAGAGAAGAAGAGGCCATGAAAAGAAGAAGCAATCAGCAACTGGTCACGCATAAGAGGGAGCAACCAGCAGCAGCAGCTAAAGCAGAACTGAAGTAGATTTCAGCGTGAAGAACAGATTCTAGCACGCCCAAAACCAGAGCAGAACAGCAAGGGGACGAGAAGAAGAGGACGTGAGAAGGAGAAATGACCAGCAGCTGAACAAGAAGCAAAACCGAACAGGGCTGGTCGTAAAAGAAGAGCAGAAACGAAAACAGACCAGGCGTGACAGCAGAAACGGGAAAGAAGTGCAGAGGCTGGCCGACCAGAAGAGAGGAGAGAAGAAAGACTACCCAGCTGCCTTCCAACCTCTAAACCTTCCTTCTAAGACCCCTCTCAAGCTCCTTTTACTTCTTAGAACCATAAACCAAGTAAGAAATCAGCTCACTCATTCTTTTCTTTGCTGAAAACTGCAGTAGAGTTGATGAAAATTATGAGCAGAATTTTGATGCTTGTGTTGAATGATTTCTCTTGAAACTTTGATAGAACCTCATGTGATTGAAATAGACAATTAAATGTTGAGTTGTTGGGTGTATATGATACCTTAGAAGTGTAAACATGGGCTGTTAGACACTTAATCAAAATTGAAACAGAAAATTTCTTTACATGCATCCCAACTAGATGATATAAAGTTTGAGTGAATTTTGAGTATTTAAATGACAAAGCTATGTTTATGTGTGTGTTAAAAACTTGAAGAGCAGTAGATAGCCTTGAGTTTAGATGGTTTTGAACTCAAAATTTGGCATGAAAAAGCATAGAATAACATAGAAAAGCATGTAGAGGCCAATAAAGCTAGTTTGACAATGTTTGCAATCCCGAGTTGAAAATTTGAGTTAGAGGAAATCTGACCAAGTCTGACTTATATGGGGGTGTTCTACACCTCAAATGATGCCTAAGAGTCATAGAAAATCATAGGTTTTGGAACGGATCGAATCCGATAAAAATTGCGCAAGTTATGCGTAAAATAGTGCCGTTAGAGCCCTAAGAAGTGAAACGGCTATGTAAATGCAATTTTTATTACATGATTTGAGTTTAGTTGGTCATAATTTGTTAAATGAAGCTTAGCTATGGAAGAAAAACTAGCGTCGCTAATCCGAAACGAAAAGTATACAAAACGCGCACTAAAAGTGCCCCGAAAGTGCCCGAAAAAGGGCATTTTCCTTAGATTTGACCTAGCAAACGATAATATTTTTCAACGAAATTTGACGTGTGACTTGAATGTGAGATAAGTGAACCGTAGGAAAAAGAACGAAGTAAAACAGAGCCCCAAGCAGTGCACAGCAGTGCGTTCTGTTATGGGCTATCATTTTTGCTCAAAAATGTGATTTTTCGTTTCGAGCCTCTAACAACTATACGGACCGTGTGGGGTGATCCCTAGGGGTCCAAAACTAAAAATCTTATGAAGAAATCGGAGTTAAAGGGTCTCGGTTGAGTTAGAAACAAGCTAGGAGGTTATAGAGAGTCTCGGTTGAATTAGAAACAAGTTAGGAGGTTATATAGAGAAAAAGGGCCTTGATTGAGAATTATTAGTTTAAGGTTGAGAATTGAGATTTGTCACTAGTAATGATGAGAAAATGTTGTGTAGGTGAAGAGCGAGACACTGAGGCCCCCGAGATTCGTCAAGGCACGTGACGCGGCTTCGAGGTAAGTGGTTCGCCACTTATAATTGTTTAAATTCTATTTCAATGTTGGTTGCAATAAATATTGTGTCTAAGCATTAAATAAGAATGAAATGAATTCCCAACATTGAAAGCTAAAGTTTGAATATATGGGTTCCTATGGAATCTATATAGAAATTGAAACTAATACTAAGTTGTTTTAAAATGAGTTGAAATGAGAGAGTTTTTAGAAGTTTTAAAACTAGAGAGTTTGTGCTTTTGCACTTGAAAAGTTTATTATAAAAACCCATGTATATGCCTTAAGAGTTTATGAGATTTAGCGCTACGTGACGACGCAGAAAATTCCGTTTGTAGTTGCCCAGATTACAGAAAAGTATAGTGCTACGTTGCGATGCAAACAATTCCGCACGTAGGCGGTTATTTGATAGTTAGCGCTACGTAGCGATCAGTAAATTCCACTCGTAGTCGTCCAAAGTTTTAGTACTACAATTGCGATGCAGAAAATTCCGCATTGTAGTTACTCAATTATGAGAGTTAGCACCCTACGTGCGATGCAGTAAATTCCGTAACGTAGTGGTTGAGATACCTCAGTAAGCTTCACGTTGGCGTTAGTTATAATCGCCCGTGATGGTTAGAATGTTTCAAAGATATACATGGGGGTTTTGAAAGAAATCGTAAGACTTGAACAAATGGTAAATTGCTATGTTAGTGTATGTGATATTATATCTTCTTTGCACTAACTTGTTTGTTTATTTTGTAGCTTATTTACTTTCATTGTGCGCCACCGTCGGACGAGATGACAACCCTTTTGCTTTGTATTTATATAGGTGGGCGCGTGGTGCAAAATACTTGTGTACATTGTGTATATGGATTGAATATATCGCCTTTTGAGATACATTTGAAATTAAAATTGTATGTTGTAAATATTTGATGATTTATTATATCTTCATATGATATATAATTATACATTGCATTATAAATTGCTTATGCTTGTGAAAATTGTGATGATAATGTTTGTTTGAGAAGAAAGAAGTTGGGAGGAAATTGAGATGATAGTCGAAGTGTTTGATTTCTTACAGGTAAATTTTGGTTTTATCAAAAATGCAGCCGTTATGCTGCCGAATTTTCATTAAAGTATTTTAAACAAAAATCGTGAAAAAATTTTATCACTCCCAACTAGTCTAAAGAAAATCAAATCACTAAGTTTTAAACGAGTAAACCGGAGAAGACAGTTAGGGTTTGTTTCTCGGATTTCTTCGATCCGACGAGTCGGGTTCAATGAGTCCGTTGAAATGCCCGGCAGGATCCTCCAAACAAGAGCCTAAATAAGGTCTGGGAAGGGTCTTGTCATTTACTCTATGTGTGAGTTGTAAATAAGTCTTAGTAAATTTGTAACCTTGGTTTGAGGACATAATGTCTAGTAATAAGGTTGATCATATACATTTTATGTGTTTCGGAGGTGTTGAAAACGTTATTTTCTTCAGATATTAACACTGATTTTTTTCTTAAGCTCATTAGAAAAGTAAATTCAATTTGAGGTATCAATTTTTGAAATTTTAATGACATGTTTAGAGAAATTAATAATTCTTGTGGATATTTGATCATCTTCTAATGTGATTGGATGATAAACAACACCTATTAAGCCCAAGATTATTTCTTTTCTAATAGAAAAGTGTACAGCCCTTTTAACTAGCTCAAATAGTATACATGCTTTCCTTTATTTTGATGGTTGGGATTCAAACACATATCATGAGGACAATTCTCACCGATTGTAAAAGTACAACAAAAGAAAAAACAAAAACAAAAGTCTAGTAGATAATTGTTTCTCTATTACAAATAAAATGAGGTTGTAGATAAACTATAAAGGTCATTTGAATAGACTAGTCTCTATAATTTCTTTTTTTTTTAGGTACAGTCTATAATTTTTTAAGAGTGATAAATCAAGGCATGCTCTGCGACATTTTACAAGGTCATTTTCAACTTTTGAGATTAAAATGTAATGAAAATATGTTCGGTATAAAAGCTTTTAGTTTAACACACAAAAAACTAGAAAATCGTTTTTCCACATATTATCCTGTAAAAGCAGGAAATTATGTTGATGTTTTCATTGTTTTCATAGTGTTAGCCTTAGAGCATCTCCAATGCTCACAGGAATTACGAAAAAATTACATACAATATAGGATAAATAGACATTGAGTTTGACAAGACCTAACCCGGATTCCCTCTAATGAACCCAGTGATCCTATCGGGCACCCTATGAAACGCTTCTGAAGTCCAACTAATAAGACCTAAAAGGATGTCGTGGAGTAAACCCGTAACTACTCATGATTTGTTAAATATAAAAACCATACATTTTGAAATCTCATTTCTAATTGTTAAAGTGGAATAAAAATATAACTAAAAGTATCATCATTAATATTCAAACATCTAAAACATGCATGTATCATCTTTAGCATAAAAAGTTTTACAATTTGTTCACAATCAAGAATTTTCACAACTGCATAATTAAAAATCCAAGTCATAATATTTATAAAAGAACTATGCAGCATCGTCGAACGTCTTGTTCCATCTAACCTAAACGAGACAAACCGGTACCCTGATCCCTTGTTCTTGCACTTGGAAGGTTTTTGCAACATAAAATCAAAAACGTTATGAGCTACAAAGCTTAGTGAATGCGTAAGTGTTTCTATTTAAATTTATCTTTTATAAAATTTACCTCCCGAAAAACATTTTCTTCAAAACATTTTTCTTTAAAACAATTTATTTCTAAAAACTTGAGTTTTATAGATTCACTTTAAAGTTCCAAAAGCTTTCATAAAGTGCTAAAATATTTCATAGTTTTTTAAAATATTTTTAAAACGTTTTTCTTTCTAAAATTTGCTTTCAATGGTATGTTTCTCTTTCTAAAAAAAGCTTTACTAATGGGGAACCAAGGGAAGCTACAACCATATGAGTGGCCAAACCATCTCCGCTCAGTGTAAGGGGTCACATGGCGTAAAAGCTAGCATCGCATACCATGACAAATCTACAATAACATCCCACTACTACGTGACGAAACTACCATCTCACATCGTATAAGGAGATAATACCACACAAGCGTAGAGGGCGACACAACAGACATGACAGACTCGATCTCCCTGATGTTAGTAGGACTAGCCCTCCCAACACTTGTCATACACTGTGGGGTATACCAGCCGGATCTAAAGCTACAAGGTCTATCTATCTATAAACTTGGGTAGTCCACTAGTCTTTGAAAATCTTTTCTTTCTATAATTCAAATTAAATTCTTTTTCATAAAAGATGCTAATAATTCGCGTACCATATCATACATAAACTATTTTCTCATCATGCTATTGCATAAGTTTGTCGATAAGCTAAAATGAACGAGTGATAAAAATATATCAGAAGTTTGCAAAATAAATTTAAAAATATTTCAATAATATTTTCACACTCACTGCTTGCTTTCTTATTCACTTGAATCACGTCTCTAGTAATCTCCTCTAGCTCTTCTTTTTCATTTACACTTAATACAAACAAGATCTCTGCTTAGCATGCAAGACACTTCAATTCCAAGTCATTTCTATTATTTCTACAACTTCAAATTTCACCCAAGCTGCTACGGACTGTAATACTGCCAGTCCAGCTCGAGCTGCGAGCTCGTACCCTAGCTCATCCTTTCAGTGAGCTCTCACTTCGTCCAACTCACCCCGATTTGTCGGCATTATCCATCTCAGCAAGCTCACTTAGCTCACCCTTTCAGTGAGTTGCTAATTTCTATCTCAGCCCTATTCACAGGTGCTGCTTAACCCAGCCTTTACGAGCTGCTACCTTAGTCCAGCTCAGACAGGCATTATAAAAAGTTGTAGCCTCACTCAACTCGCTCTCTGTGAGCTCGCGCTTCAGTCTAATTCAACCAACACTGAAAATGAGGCGCGGGCATCATCCAGCTCGCACCTCACGAGCTCCTGTCCTAACTCATGCATACTTCATTTTTAACACTTCTCTTCCAAGTTTCACATCCTTACAAGCATTCTCACAATCAACAATATTTCACTAGATTCTACCCATCAACCCAGGTCGCGACCTCAATAATTTCACGACTGAAAACTTAACATTCTAAACAATAATCAAACTACCTCAATTTAACTTATTTCTTAGTTGCTTCATTTACCAGATTTCCTCCTCACTCTTTTGTCTTGTTTTCCCACTCATTTGCTGCTTCAAATCACCAGATCTATGTATAAGATCTCAATAATATCAGATGTAGTTTATAGACTAATTCGAAAAACTTCTCACTAACATAAAAAAACCATGGAAACTCACTTTTGCCAATTGATTCTTACCAAATTTGACTTAATACTCCTCCTAAGCTTGCTCTTCACCTTTCTACGGCTTGATTTTCCTTTCAAAAGTGGCAGAGATCTGGCTTGAAACAGCTATAAACCTGCCACTCTTGCTTTGCCGACAGCTTTCACTCTCTCTCTCTCTCTCTCTCTCTCTCTAGATTTTTCTCCCACTTTCTCACTTTTCACGGCAACCCTCATTACACCCCTATATTGATAAGAATGGGCCAAGCTCACTTTTTACCCTTAAACTTTTCTAAATTTACGATTTTACCATTTTTTAGAGAATTCTTTACTTTCTCCACATGTCCTTGACCTTTTACTTTATTTACCATTCTACCACTCTTTAGAAAAATATTTTATTTTTATCAATTGCCTCTCAACTTTTTATAATATAAATTTAGCCCCGATCCTTACAAAATTTTAATTTTTATCTTTAACACTTTTAAAATCTCTTTATTATTTTATAAACGAGGGTATATTAGTACAACACATCAATTCGTACATAAGTACAATAGTAAAATCGGGATAGGGTATTACAATTTCTCCCCCTACCCCCTTATAAAATTTGGTTCTCGAAATTTACATATCATACTAAAAAAGATGAGGGTATCTATGGTACATTTGATCTTCGTGCTCCCAAGTAGCCTCTTCTACTTCATGATTCCTCCACAGTACCTTTACTAAGGGGATAACTTTATTGCGCAGAACCTGCTCTCTACGATCTAGAATCTACATCAATTCCTCTTCATAAGTTAAGTTCCTCTTTAGCTCTACCAGTTACTCTCTAAGTATATGGGAGGGATCTATAATATACTTGCAGAACATGGACACATGAAACAAGTCATGAATCTTGATTAATTGGGGTGGCAACTCCAACCTGTGTGCTATAGGTCCCACTCTTTCCACGATCTGGTATGGTTCGATATGGGGCGGACTTAACTTACTATGCTTTCCAAATCTAAGCAAGTTTTTCCAAGAGGATATTTTGAGGAATACTCTATCGCCAACTTTGAACTCGAGGTCCCTACGGCGGTTGTCCATATAACTCTTCTATCTATCACTTACTATTTTAAGTTTGTCCTTAATAATTTTAATCTTACCTACAGTCATTTGGACAAACTCGGTGCTTATCAATTTCCTCTCGCCTACCTTGCACCAGCACATTGAAGTCCTACACTTTCTTCCATAAAAAGCTTTGTATGGGGCCATACCTATACTGGCTTAATAACTAATGTTGTATGTGAACTCCACAAGTGGTAGGTGCGAATCCCAACCCCTCTTAAATTCCAAGACACATGTTCTAAGCATATTCTCGAGTGTCTAGATGGTTCTTTCAGATTGATCGTTCGTCTAAGGATGAAAGGCCATGCTGAAGTTCAATCGAGTTCCTAGGGCTTTCTGTAAGCTAAGCTAAAACTTAGAAGTAAACCTGGGATTGTGATCTGACACAATGGAAACCAGTATACTATAAAATCTAACTATCTCGCTATGTAGAGCTGCACTAACTTACTTAGGGAGTGGTTACTCTTGATTGGTAAGAAATGGGCAGATTTCGTTAATCTATCTACTATCACCCATATAGCGCCATGCACCCTTTGACTGCACGAAAGCCGTACAACAAAATCCATGGTAATGTTCTCCCACTTTCATTCTGGGATGGAAAGAGACTATAATAATCATGTCGATTTCTGATGCTCTGTTTTGACTTGTTGACAGGTGAAGCATCGGGATACGAATTCTGTGATCTTTTTCTTCATCCTTTTCCACTAATAATGCTCCTCCAGGGTACGGTACATCTTCATGATGCCTAGATGCATGGCATACGCTGAGGAATGAGCTTTTGCCATGATCTCCCTTTTTAGATCACTAATATCCGGCACGCATAGACGTTGACCCATCATTAGTGTACCATCTTCCCTGATCGTGAAATCTATTCGACGTCCTTCTTCAATTTCTTGTCTTAGCTTTACTAGTTGGGGATCTTGCCATTGTTATTCCCTTATCTGATCTACTAAAATGGGGCGAACATGAAAAGTCGGTAACAATGCCCTTAAGTCTGCCATACTTAACCAGACTCTCAGCTACCTCAATTCCACCAGAAGTGAAAAATATATTGTCTTCAGGTGAGCTAGAGAACTCGCAGGTTGCTTGTTAAGAGCATCTGCCATTACATTGGCCTTTTCGGGGTGGTATTCTATCGTACAATCGTAATCCTTAATCAACTTCAACCATCTCCTATGCATCATATTTAGCTCTTTCTGACTGAACAAATACTATAAGCTCTTATGATTTGTAAAAATCTAACAAGGGACGCCATAGAGGTGATGCCTCCAAATTCGCAATGCAAATACTACTGCTGCGAGCTCTAGGTGATGGATAGGGTAGTTTTGCTCATGCTTCTTCAACTATCTGGAAGCATATGCTACAACTCTACCATTCTGCATCAGAACACACCCTAAACCTTGCCTTGAGGCATCACTGAACATGGTAAATCCATCTTCCCCTGTTGATAAAGTTAACACGGGAGTTGTCATTAGTCTTCTTTTCAGCTCATCGAAACTCTGCTGGCAAGCGTCTGACCATTCAAACCTTTCCTCCTTTCTGGTCAATAAGGTTGCTATCCTGGAAAATCCCTCTACAAATTTCCTATAGTAGCCTACTAATTCAAGGAAGCTCTGAACCTCGGTTACATTAGTAGGCAACCTCCAACTCGTTATTGCTTCTATCTTCTGGGGATCCATACTAATTCCTTCAGTGGATATTATATGACCTAAGAAAGCAACACTATTTAGCGAGAATTGGCACTTGTTGAACTTTGTATACATTTGATACTCTCTTAGGGTCTACAATACAATCTGGAGATGTTCAGCGTGCTCCTCATAACTACCTGAATATACCAAGATATCATCAATAAACACTATCACGAACTTATTCAAATACGACCTAAAGATCCTGTTCATCAGGTCCATAAAAGCTGCTAGGGCATTAATCAGTCTGAATGGCATGACTAGAAACTCGTAATGCCCAAATTTGTCCTGAGGGCAGTCTTCGAAACGTCTTCTTCGTGAACCTTTAGCTGATGATAACCTGACCTCAAATCGATCTTCGAATACACTCTGGACCCTTGTAGTCGATCGAATAAATCATCAATTCGCATGAGTGGATACTAATTCCATATTGTCACCTTGTTTAGTTGTCTATAATCTATGCATAACCTTAAGCTCCCATCCTTTTTCTTGACAAACAGCACTGGAGCCCCCCATGGAGAATGGTTGGGTCGTACAAACCCCTTATCCAACAATTCTTTCATCTATACTTTCAATTCTCTCAACTCAACTGGAGCCATTCTGTACGGTGCGATGGAGATTGTCTCAGGTCCCGAAATTAAATCTACCTCAAATTCCATTTTCGAATCTAGAGGTAGATCTAAAAGGTCCTTCAGGAACACATCTGAAAAGTCTCGGACCATTGGGATATCCTCCAACCTCGCTCCATCATACCTCTCTTCCACTGCATAGGCCAGATGTCATTGGCATGACTTTCTAAGCATCTTGCTAGCCTCTATTGCTGATATGATACTGGAAAGAAGCAATTTTCATATTCCACGAAAAACAACATCAGACTCCCCTACTCTGGGAAATCTAACTTCTTTTTGGAAGTAATCCATCCAAGCGCAATGCATGGATAACCAATCCACTCCTAATATGACATCGAAGTCATGGATGTCCAATACAATCAAGTTTACTGGTAATTCTCTACCCTCTATAACTATTGTACTCTCCCAAAATACTCTCTTTGCTCGAAGAGAATTCCCCTGTAAGAATAGACATTATCATGCTACAATTTAGGGGTTCCGGTTCGATAACAATAGTCTTAGCAAAGTTCCTAAACATGAAGGAATAAGTAGCTCTAGATTCTATCAACCCATATGCATTACGGTTGAAAATTGAAATAATACCTATCATAACTTTAGGGGTAGCATCTGCTTCTTGCTGGGTCACCGTAAACACTCTGGTCTGAGCACGAGATCTACCTGGCTGGCTTTTGGATGGTACACCCCTGCTTGATGTTCTGCTAGGCTAGCCAGAACTAATGGTCCCTCTAACTTGGGAGCCCATCTGATCTAATCATCGGTCTCCACTAGTCTGTCCTGATACTGTGGTTCTAATCTCAGGTCTAGCGGCTGAAGCTACATTTAGGTAGTCCTTCATAAAGTGGTCTTTCTGCCTGTATTTGTAACATCCGGTGTTACCTCTAAAACATTCGCTCGGATGCATCCTACCGCAGTTCTTACACACAAGCCAACTCTTCCAACTATCATCACTGCTTCTAGAGCCTACTAATTGCCTTACGAAGCCCTGACTAGATTGTGTCCCTTGGCTTGATCTTTGGCTACCTAATCCAGTTGAGCTCTTTTCGCTTCTAGTGAACTTGATAGGTCCTCCGAAGAAGTTGCCTGACCAACCATATTTCTGAGTTGGTTGTCTGGGCTTGAAGATGGCATCTATGCTTCTTTCCACTCTAATAGCTACCTCTACAAACTTGCCATACTGCGTATGAGCTGCCGACACTATATAGGCCCGGATTTTGGATTTAGGCCTGCTGCAAATCTCTTGGCCTTCTGTTTTTCGTTGTCTGCTATGAATGGCACTATAGGAACTAGCTTAGAAAATCTCCTTTCATAATCTGCCACAGATAAATTATCCTACTCTAGCTTGAAAAATTCTTCAATCATTGCATCTTGATAACTCCTTGGACAAAACTTGTCCATGAATTCTCTTTTGAATACTGTCCAGGGCACTCTGGCTATGTTCCGCCTCTGGATGGCTTTCCACCACTCTTTAGCTCTGTCTTTTAGTAAGAAGGCGGAGAATGTCACCATCTGGTCCTCGAAGCAACCCATAACTTGAAAATTTCTTCATTAGTCTCTAACCAAGACAATGTGCGATACGGATCATCGATCCCATCATAAGGCTTAGCGCCCAATTTTCGACCGCATTCGATGAAAACCTCTATCTCCCTCAGTTGATGGAATGTTGCTGCCAAAACTTGAGCCAACTACTCTACATTCATATTCCCAACTGTTGGCTCTGTAGGTCATAAAGGTCCTGCTTGAGTCTAATTTATAGGCACGTTGACAGACTCATCAACATGTCCCTCCCCTAGTGCGGGTACTGAGCAGCCATTCTCCTAGTAGATGGTCGACCTCGACGACGTATGATTCTATGAAATTCAATCATAAAATGCATGAAATGGGTGTTGAAATCATAATACCAAAACTTTAGGCAATTTCTGAAAAAAAAAATTCAATTGAAAACAAACATTCGAAAAATCTCTTACTCAGAATCATCTAAAACTCTGGCTCTGATACCAAAGTAATAGGACCCGACCTGGATTCCCTCAAATGAACTCAGTGGTCCTACCGAGCACCGCACGAAACCCTTCTGAAGTCTAACTAATAAGACCTAAAAAGATGTCATGGAGGAACCCGTAAGTACTAATCATTTGTTAAATATAAAAACCATACATTTTGAAATCTCATTTCTAATTGTTAAAGTGGAATAAAAATATAATAAAAGTATCACCATTAATATTCAAACATCTGAAACATGCATGCATCATCTTTAGCATAAAAAGTTTTACAATTTGTTCACAATCAAGAATTTTCACAACCGCATAATTAAAAATCCAAGTCATAATATTTATAAAAGAACTATGTAGCATCGTCAAACATCTTGTTCCACCTAACCTAAACGAGACGAACTATTACCCTGATCCTTTGTTCCTATGCCTGGGAGGTTTTTGTAACATAAAATCAAAAATGTTATGAGCTACAAAGTTCAGTGAGTGCGTAAATGTTTCTATTTAAATTTATCTTTTATAAATTTACCTCTCGAAAAACATTTTCTTCAAAAAATTTTTCTTTAAAACAATTTATTTCTAAAAACTTAAGTTTTATAGATTCACTTTAAAGTTCCAAAAGCTTTCATAAAGTGCTAAAATATTTCATAGTTTTCTAAAATGCTTCTAAAACATTTTTCTTTCTAAAATTTGATTTCAATGGTATGCTTCTCTTTATAAAAAAAAACTATACTAATGGAGAATCCAAGGGAAGCTACAACCACATGAGCGGCCAGACCAGCTCCGCTTAGTATGGGGGATCACGTGGTGTAAAAGCTAGCATTGCACACCATGACAAATCTATAAAGACATCCCGATACTACGTAGCAGAACTACCATCGCACACCGTATAGTGAGATAATACCCCATAAATGTAGAGGGCGACACGACAAACATGATAGACTTGATCCCCCCAATGTTAGTAGGACTAGCCCTCCCAACACTTGTCATACACTACGGGGCATACCGGCCGGATCTAAACTTACAAGGTCTATTTATCTATAAACTTGGGTCGTCCACTAGTCTTTGAAAATTTTTTCTTTCTATAATTTAAATTAAATTCTTTTTCATAAAAGATACTAATAATTTGCATACCATATCATACATAAACTATTTTCTCATCATGTTATTGCATAAGTTTGTCGATAAGCTAAAATCAACGAGTGATAAAAATATATCAGAAGTTTGCAAAATAAATTTAAAAATATTTCAATAATATTTTCACACTCACTACTTGCTTTCCTATTCACATGAATCATGTCTCTAACGATCTCCTCTAGCTCTTCTTTTTCACCTACACTTAATACAAACAAGATCTCTGCTTAGCAGGTAAGACACTTCAATTCCAAGTCATTTTTATTATTTCTACAACTTAAAATTTCACCCAAGTTGCTACAGACTGTAGTACTACCAGTTCAACTCGAACTGCACGTCCGTAGTACTACCAGTTCAGCTCAAGCTGCTCGTCCAGCTCATCCTTTCAACGAGCTCTCACTTCGTCCAACTCGGCCCGATTTGCCAGCATTATCCATCTCAACAAGCTGCTACTTTCTAGCTCAGCCCTATTCACAGATGCTGCTCAGCTAAGCCTTTGCGAGCTGCTACTTTAGTCCAACTCGGACAGGCATTATAGAGAGCTGTAACCTCACTTAGCTCGCTCTCTATGAGCTCGCGCTTCCATCCAATTTGACCAGCACTGAAAATGAGGTGCAGTCATCATTCAGCTCGCACCTCACGAGCTCCTGTCCTAACTCACGCATACTCAATTTTTAACATTCCTTTTCCAGGTTTCACATCCTTACAAGCATTCTCACAATCAATAATATTTCACCAGATTCTATCTATCAACCCAAGTCGCGACCTCAACAATTTCACAACTGAAAACTTAACGTCCTAAACAACAATCAAACTACCTCAATTCAGCTTATTTCTTAGTTACTTCACTTACCAGATTTTCTCCTCACTCTTTTGTCTTGTTTTCCCAGTCGTTTGCTGTTTTAAATCACCAAATCTATGCATAAGATCTCAATAATATCATATGCAGTTCATAGACTACTTCGACAGACTTCTCACTAACATAAAACCATAAAAACTCACTCTTACCAATTGATTCTTACCAGATCTAACTTGATACTCCTCTAAGCTTGTTTTTCACTTTTCTATGGCTTGATTTTCCCTTCAAAAGTGATAGAGATCTAGCTTGGAACAGCTACAAAGTTGCCTCCTTTGCTCTACCGACAGCTCTCTCTCTCTCTCTCTAGATTTTTCTCCCACTTTCTCTCTCACTTTTCACGGCAACTCTCACCATACCCCTATATTTATAAGCATGAGTTAAACTCGCTTTTTACCTTTAAACTTTCCTAAATTTATGATTTTGCCATTTTCTAGAGAATTCTTTACTTTCCCCACATGTCTTTGACTTTTCACTTTATTTACCATTCTACCACTCTTTAGAAAAATCTTTTATTTTTGTCAATTGCCCCTCAACTTTTTATAATATAAATTTAGCCCCACTCCTTCCGGAAACTCTATAAATTTTAATTTTTATCTTTAAACACTTTTAAAATGTCTTTATTATTTCATAAACGAGGGTATATTAGTACAACATATCATTTTGTACACAAGTATAGTAGTAAAATCGGGAGAGGGTATTATAGAGTTAAAATAAATTTCTCGCATCAATGTCAAGTTGAGGTAGCAAGAAAAAAAATAGGCATCGCCAACTTAACTATTTATTTTCAAAAGATCTATTAAACAGTCATCTCACCAAGTCAATTACTATTTAATTCTAATTTTTCAAATTTAATTAAAAAAATAGAAGCATTAAATGGAAATGTATTAAAGCATTGGAGAACAATTTATAATTTGATTGTCTATCAAATGATATTTATGTCATATTGTAAGAAGTAAATCCCTTGACATTGATGACATGATATTTTTTTCAAAAATACCATTTATCAGAGCATTGGAGATATATACTCTTGGCTAAAGGCGTGGGTCGTAAAGGGGCAAGTGGGACATAACATGATGAATTTATAATTATTTATTATAATATTTAGATATTAAAGCTTTTATAATATATTTTAAACTTCTATAATTGATCTTAAAGTGTGCATTAGAAACCCGCTCACATCCGAACAAAGTTGAGAATGAGGCAGTGTATATTTTTTGCAAAATACATAATAAAAGCTTAAGGATGACATACTAAATAATATTAACTTAATACAATCTACTTTGAGTACATATCATCAAACAATAGATTGTATAAGAATGTTACAGTTCAATACAAAGTATTACAATACATTATAATTCAACAAACTGTGATATACCAAACACACAAATTGCTTAATATTCTTGAAACTAACAAATAATAAGGTATGCGTAAGAAAACCACTCAAACGTGAACAGGGTCAATGAGCAATGAGGTGATGTAGTCTTTCAACACATGAGAATTGGTGAAGCCATCATCATCCTTATATAAAACATCCATCACACGTGAAAAATTCAGAATTCGCATGAGGAGAGGCATTTGAACAGGTGTTGGTTTTAGTAATTCCCGATTTATATCTTTCCATGCATTCGAAATTTCTTTGTGGAATTTCCATGCCTCTTCTTTAGAAACATCGTGCTCCTCAGGCAGCATTCAATACTAGAGGCTACATGTTTTCTTTTCTGCTCAAACTTCAAGTACAAATATGAATAGGTTAAAAAATTGTTAACGAGCATTTTGTCATAATATGATTAATCATCTTTTGAATTTGATTAAAATACAAATCGATTAAGTTTTATTTTTTTTAGCAATTACCTACTACGTAATAAAGGGATTTAACAAACTTTAAGCAATTTTAAAAGTTTCAAAATTCCACGAGTGAACTTGTAGGTTCGCTAATTAACATATATATATATATGGGATTAGTTTTCATGTTATGATAATTGTTTCAAAAAAAAAAAAAAGAGAGAGAGAGAAAAAAATTTGTGCAAGATAAATATATCTAACCCACTAATAATATAACAGGTAATAAGATATTACAAGCGGTTAGATATATGGTACATTGAATTTATACCACACACTATAACAAAAAAGCCCAACCATACCGGGCTGAGTATCCATACCTGGCACCAAGTGACAGGCCCCTCTCCCAACTTGGCCTACAGGCCGCTTCATGGTAGCCCTCCAGCGGATATTTGATCCAACTGGAAAGTTTCCGTGAAGCTACGTCGTTTACTTTTCAAAACTTTTCTAAACTTTCTTTTAATATAGAAAACATGAGGAAATTTTTTTTTTTCCAAACATTTACAAAAATGGTTTTATAAAAAATTCGGGCAGCATAACGACTATTTTTCAAACATACCACCCTGCAAGTTTAAAAATTTAGCACTTCTATAGCAAACAAATCTCCACTACCGGGCCTTAGGCCCTCAAATCATTTTCCACAATTCAACCACAAGCAATTTCTCAATTTGAAATTTATAAATTGCAATTCATTTTCATTTAACACAAAAGTCTAATTAAATTCACAAAAATTTAACTTTATTAACACCAAATACAAAATACAACTCAAAATATTATTTACAAACATATTTACCAAAATATGCATGTAATGCATGACATAAAATTTCAAATTTAAACCTATGTAGTGATATCGTTGCATCAGCCCACCTATGCGTCCGACGAAGCCTCTTCTGATTGATGGCTCGTACCTGCACCTGGGGAGGATTTTTCAAAGACACATGAAAAAAGTAGTGAGTATAAAACTCAGTGAGTGGATAACTTTTAAATTAAAATTTTCTTTTTTAAATATATATATCCTCCCAAAATAATTTATAAAACTAATAATTTCTTATAACTTTTATTAAAACTAAGAAACCAAGTAATTCTTATAAACATTTCTTTGTTTCTCGAAACTTGTAATAACTTTCTCATTTAATAAATTTCACGTCTAATGGCGTGTTTTTCTCTTTTAAACTCTTCAAAGGCAACTTAGGGAAACTTAGCTCTATTGTGACGGAATTTCGCATCACCACTAGAGCTCGGGAATGCTATCATGTGTAGTCACAAATGTGAGAAACTTTGGGGTCGCGATTCCCCCCCCCCCATCAGACAGATCTACACTACCATATACATACAGAGGGCGACTCACAGACTCAACCCCCCAAGTTAATGACTTTCTCAACCATCTTGTCATACGCGCAATGATACTTCGCCTAAGTATATTGAGGATTAGAGTAAACCAAAGACATCTAAAATCTCATTCGATATACTAAAAACTCTTTTTTTTCCTTTAACTCATGGTTTGCAACTAAGATTTTTATTTTCTAAGGCCAAAGCCTAACTTTCATAAATTACTTTAGCATGTTTAATTTTTGCATGTATTCACTCAAATATACTCAATTGCTTAAATACTAACATAAATACATTTGCATTATAACCTTAAAAATTTCATGCAATTCAATAAAAAATAGATAAGATGCTAAAGTGTAATTAAATCACATCATAAAATTTTCCATTAAAACAACAATTGAAATAATCAATTCTAACTATTAAAACTCATAAACACTTTTAAAAATATAACCACTCACTATTTGTTTCCAACACTAATACACCACTCCTTCAAGTCCTCTTTGGCCTTTAAGCTTTTCCTACACTTAAATCCAACCACAATCTTTATTTAGAATTCATAAATACACCACATTAATAACTTAATTAAATTTCCACACACCAATAAACAATAATACCATATTCTTGACTGATCTTCCAAACTAACATTCCAACCAAAATTTCCTTTTGAAACTCATTCAAGAATCCAACCATTCACTCAATTAACTTTTCACATATTATGCATCAGTTAACAACTTAATTCTAATTCAATATATATGCTCAATAATTTCACAACCTTACCATATTTCCAACTAATATTATAACATCCATTCCTTTGAATTTCTGTTGCACAAATGCACTCAAATACATACTAAACATCACTCAAATACATTAAAAGAATTGAATGGCAAATTGCACACCTATTCTTGACCTTAGCCAAAGTTAACACCCAAACTCTCTATTTCAATTTTTCTTCCATCCTCTTGATACCAATCAACTCAATTCCATGCCAAAACATCATACAACCCATTCAAACATTAAAATTAACACAAACACATGCATAAACATAACTTGGCCATATACTAACATGCATGCTCATCCACCCATTTCCTTGCTTTTCTTTCCATAATTCATCTCAAATTAACATAAAATCTCATATAAACTCATCAATTTATCAAAAGTCACTCAATTACATCATTTATCCCGTGTTGACCACATACTAGTATATACCATAACCAATCTATTCTCTTCATTTCAAGCTCAACAATTACACCCAATTGCATCAATCAATCATCAAATGATCCACTAAAGCCTTAAAATCAAAATCAATTAAATTCCATAACGTTTTGGTATAAACCCTAACTCTTACCTTCTAGTTTTCTTTGACCCAAAACTCCTTGATGCTTTCTTCCTCTTCTAGACCCAATCTGAAGTTAATCTAGCTCTAATCAACCCATAAATTCCATCAATAACTCATTAAATCAACTATCAAAAAAATATCCATCAAACTAACCATGAAATTACTCAACTTACCTTCAACTCTCTTCACTATTTCTTGAGAATTTCTTGATGGGTTTGAGAGGTAAAGATGGATGGATTACCTTTAGAATCTCTTCTTCTTCTTCTTCTTCTTCTTCTTCTTCTTCTTCTTCTTCTTCTTCTTCTTCTTCTTCTTCACAGATTTTTTTTTCTTCTCTTGGTTCAACTCTCTCTCACGGTCTCCCTTGCTTTGGCCAAATGAAAATCACTCCTTCATCCTCTCATGCATCTCACTTTATATACTTATCTTTCTAATAGTCCCTTTGGCCCTCTAACTATCTCTAAAATATCAAAAATGTCATTAGTTACAAAATCAATCATTTGATTGGTCCACAAATCAATCTAATTAATCCACCAACCAAAACCATCCAAATCTAGTTTCATGCCAACTAATTAGTCTTCATTTTGACTTAAATGTGTCATTATTTCATTGGTCCATTTAATCTCACAAGGATTGTGCTTGTTTGGCAGCTATCTCTTCATACAACTCTTTATTTAAATCTTAAAATTGTGAATTAATTCTCATTCACCTCTAATAAATTCCAAAAATATTTCATGGTCATCTAATCATCAAATTGACCATGCGATACTTTAATTGGGTATCTTAACTTTCAATTCCATGCTTTAAAAAAAAATTCAATTGGTTTAAAAATCAAAAATATTCACTACTTTTCCAACAAGAGTATTTTCATCGATTAATCTTCGGAACTCTTAAAATCCACTTAAACGAACTCATTTCTGCTCAGTTTCAGTTCTATTAGTCTTTATTACTCATTCTAAAAATTTTTGATTTTTCGAGGTGTAACTCATAAATTCACTATTTACTCATCATATTCATCCGAAATTACTATTCATCCAAAAAATACTATTTCTCCTAGGAAAAATGAAGTTCTAGGTTCTACAGCAAGCCTAGCATGCTTGTTGTCGGTATGGATACTTTTATATCCATATCGGACAAGTACCCGGTATGGATCATAACCTAGTATGGATGTAGAATCATGGGTCAACCCGCTATATCCATACCAGGCAGTCTAGTATGAATATTTATTATTCATACCGGGTACCTGATTGGTACGGATAGTTGTTATCCATACCAAGTATCAGCCCGGTATAGATATTTATTCCAATCCGGGCTCGACCTGGTATAAATATTATTTTCCATATTGGGTCGGCCAGGATTGGATAATTTATCCATACCAGGCAGATGCCCGGTATAGAAAATGTTTACAATAAAAAAAATTATAAATTAAATTGATAATTTTTTTTAATATTACAATAAAACTACCAACGTACATAAATGTTAAAAATATATGTTATTTAATATATTAACAACATTTAAATTACATAATCTAAAGTTAAACGTACATTATGAAATGTTATAATAAAACCTCAATACATAATGCTAAGATACAATATATTTTGTTGGTCAAACAATAAATGAATTTAATGCATCTTCCAAAGTTAGTAGCTCGTTGGTAGGTCAAGGTAGCGAAACACTAACCATTACTTTCTTGATGGAAACGCGCCAAAAATCTGGACCAAGCTTGAGGTGATGAACTTTAGCATAGGGGTCATTTGAGTCAATTTCGCTTCCACCACCACTATTCCTTTCCCCATCCAATCTAATAATTTGCATTGGTTGTTGTTTGATCCACCAACTTGGCTTGAGAAACCTTGAGATATGGACTGTATGCACAAGAATTTAAATATTTATTCCTAATCAAAAATTTAAATACTTGCATATATATATATATATATGAAATTAAATTGAAACAATAAATAATATAAATACAGTATATATTTTACCTTAGCTGAAAGATTTGATCCACTTGAATATTGTGTCTACGAAAATAATAAATAGCCTTGTTGTTAGGAAACATGGATATCGAGGTAAAAAAATTATAACTACCCCTATTTGACAACATATAGGCAACAAACGCAATATATAAAACAATACATATAATGGCTCAATCAATTTTATACAAATTTTGACAGAATTTCCCCTGTTTTTTGAATTTACCACAAATTTAATTCCCCTACAATTTATCAAATTTCTCAAATCTTTGACAATCAATCCAACCAAGACAATATTTCCCAATAAAATTTCATGCAAATAATATATATATTTACAACATAGACATAGCAAAAAATATGAAAAAACATTTACATCCACTTGTGAGAAAACATGGAAACAAAAAAATATACATATATACTAAGTACCAAAAAATAGAAGTAAACAAATTATAAATGTTTTGAGTCGTTTACCGATTGGGTGGGAGGCATACATGCCAATACTTGAGCTTGATCTATGTTGGGCAAATAAGTCATGAGCATGTTTGTCAAATCAGCAATTGCCTGCTTCATGGTTGCCATCTCACCATCAACATGTTGTTGATATTGTGCAAAGCTTTGTTTACCAACCACAAATGCTTATACAATAGATGGTGTTACATCAAGACCCATTCCTCGAACTCTACCTCGATGCTTCTTACCCATAACTTGTGAGACAGCATCATCTCCAATTGAATGTTTGGTTTGTTGATGTAGTGACTCCATTTGTGCCTATAAATGATGTCATATGATATGAATATTAAAAAAACTATACGCATTATATAATACAATAAACACAATAATTAATGAAAATAACGTAACATATAATTTTACCAACAGTTTTCTCATTCACTGCACTTCTATCTTTGTGCTTGTGACTGACTATCCAAATGTCAACTCTATTGACTTCGGGATCTTCATTCGCAGCCACTTTTTTCGCTCTCTAATATTGATATTGATATATACAAAAATATATACAAGTTCGAAAAACAAAAATTATACACATGTAAGACAACCATCACAATATATTAAACTCTTACCAAATCTTCTCGCAGTCATGTCATTCCTTTACAACTTGATGTAGGGGTGGGCGTTTTCAAGTTCGGGTTGGGTTGGGTTGAAAATCTCCCAACCCAACCCAATCAATTTTTCAACCCAACCCAATAATTGTCGGGTTGGGTTGGGTTAAGTCGATCAGGTTGGCACCTCGTTGAAATACAAAACATTCTTATTAATCAATTCATTCAAATACAAAATATTCTCGTTGATTATATAATAGGTTTAATATAAATAAAAGTTTAAGCCACTACATAATTATTAAAAAAAAAAAAAAAAGTTCAATTCACCACAAAAAAACACAAAAAAAATTAATAATAATAAAAACTAAGACAATAATCCCAATAAAATCCATCAATGTAACTTGTTTGCTATCATTAAAGTCTTCACAAGCATCAAAAACCACAAAATATTATGTCCAATTGGTAGCTCCCAAAGCATCAACTGCATGCACCACATCTAACATCAAATAAAACATGTAAGTCAACCCAAAGTGTAACTAGCTAACATGTTTTCAACTTTTGCAAATCATAAAAGAACAAACATATGTAAGTAGAATATAAGATTTTTATTTAAAACAATTACCTTAATAGCATGAAAAATAATCAATTCACATTATTTTTCATGGATCCAAAGGTATGGTCACTCCAATCTCTACATAAAAGGAAGAATAAAATATTAATAATATATAAAATTACACATGTAACATTATTATAATAAAACAAATCATTTACCTTGTTCAATTGCTTCCTACAACTCTGTTTCATCTGTGGACGGTGCAAGGTCCAAGCAAATATTAGTAGATCGTAACCAATTTTGCAAGCAAACCAATATCTCCACCATCTTTGGAGTCAAGCTACTTCTAAATGGGTCAAGAACACGACCTCCTGTGCTAAATGCTGACTCGGAAGCTATTGTAGACACCGGAATGGCAAAGACATCTTTTGCAATACGAGATAGAGTCTTGTACTTAGAAGAATTAGCTTTCCACCAACCCAAAAGATCAAAGTTCTTATCATCCAAATGTTCATCAGACTCTATCAAATACCTCTCAACCTCATTCTTTGAAACAACAAAATCATTCTTTTCTTTCATTTCCCTGAACTTTTTGAGCCTTTCTAAACGAAAATCAAAACTTTCATTTATCTTTTGCACATCATCCTCACTAAAGGAAGGATTAGAGCTAGAAACTTGTTGACCACTTGAAATGTTATCATCACTTTTGTAAAACTCATAAAGTTTAATCAAAAGATCTTTAATGCCACTAGTTAACTCTGTAACCTTCGTTTCATCAAACATATCACTAAAGCAAAATTTGACATAATCCAACTTGTATCTTGGATCAAGAACAAGTGCAATTATCAACAATTTATTCACTTCCTCAATTTTCCCCCAATATTTGTCAAACTTCAATTTCATTCCAATTATCATATCACACAACAAAAAATCGTCACTCTTACTCAATCTAGTCAACTCATTTTCAATAGAGCACAATTCATGAAAGAACATATTGGAAGTAACGAAGCACTAAACTTCAAAGTAATGTCATAAAAAACATGCAAAAATTTGACAAACACTCTAGCATTACTCCAATCTTTCTGTTTTGGCAGCCCTACCCTTTTTTTCCCATTTTCATCTTCAACAAAGTACAACCCATAACATGCATCATCCTCCAACAATCTATCAAATGCTTTTTCAAATTTTAAAGCACTAGATAATATTAAATAGGTGGAGTTCCATCTAGTAGGCACATCTACTACCACAAGGCTTTTGCTCTCAATTGCTTCATACTCAATACAAGTTTTAAATGTTTGAAGTCTTGAAGGTGCAAATCTAACATACTGTATTGCATTACGAATGCGAACAATTGAATCATTTAAATCTTTCAAACCATCAGACACAATTAAATTTATAATATGGGCAGAACATCTGACATGCAAAAAATTCCCACCTAACACAAGTTCAGATTTTTCCCAATTTTTCAACTTCTTCTTTAAATAATCTATAGCTACTTTATTGGCGGAGGCATTATCTACAGTAACTGTAAACACTTTTTGTATACCCCAATCCTTCAAACATGACTCTAGAACTTTTCCAATTGTCTCCCCTCTATGGTCAGGAACAATACTAAAACTCAAAATTCGTTTATGCAACTTCCATTCACAATCAATGAAATGGGCGGTGATTACCATATAATTAAAATTTTGAATTGAAGTCCATGTGTCGGTGGTTAGGCAAACTCTTGGTTTTTGTTCAATAAAAAATTTTTTAAGCCTACATTTTTCATCTAAGTAAAGTTGGAAAACATCCCTAGCAAGTGTTCTTCTAGATAGAAGACAAAACCTTGGATTTAGAATGCTACAAAAATGTTTAAATCCTTCTTTCTCTACAAAAGATAAAGGTAATTCATCAATAATAATCATCTTTGTGCAAGCTTTTCTACACTCTTCTTTATCAAAAGCGACGGCCATAAGTTTTTTGTTATCATCAATAGGCCCAAAAGTTAAAGTTTTTTGTTTTTTATCCCCCCCAGCCTTTACAGAATTGTATTGTGCACATTGTGTTTGCAAATGATTCCATAAAGTCGTAGTGCCACAATGTTTAGTAGAACATGCATAATCTTTACCACAATAATTGCACTTACATCTAGACTCATCACCATACTTGGTGAAGCATTTCCACACATCCGACTTGGACTGACCTTTTTTGGGGATTCCCATGTCATTGTCATTATCATCATGCTCGTCCATCTACAAAACAATTTGAAAGGATTTAATAACAAAAATTTTAGATAATTAACTGTTCGAATTTTAGAGGACTCTATCAGAAAGTGTTTGAATTTTTCATTACCATATTAAATGTAACCTTCCTCTTCTTATCCATAATAGGCTTCTCCTCCCAAATTCGAGTAACCCAACAAATACTTAAATGGTAATTTAGCCTATAACAACAACCCTAAACCAATAAAACCAAAAAAAAAAAAAAAATTAGCAATACAAACAAATATCAAACCAATAAAATATATAAATAAAATATAAAAAGAATATATATTTTCATCACAGTTCATAACAATCCATAATTTCGTGTGTTGGGTGATCAATCTATTATATAAATATTCCATAATTTATGTTTGTAATCTAAAGTCATAATTCATAATAATCCATACCTTAAAAGGTCAAGGTCAATATTATATTAAATTAAATGAAAGTCCTATTAAATTGAAAGGGATCCACATAACATCATTGCCTCACAAAGTTATTATACATTGACTGACTTGATTATATAATATCATATTATACATAATGGGGTTTATATATATTTGTTTCCACTGTCATTGACCGTTTGACTTGATTTGGTCCACACAATTCAAAATGTCTTCAAGCTTTTGTCCTCCCACACAATCATTCGTACACTGTACACACATATATCTATATAAACTATTCACAATCTCACGGTTCCACACTGACACGCACATGTGACATATAAACAATTTTCCATCTATATACTGCATCCAGTCCAGTGGCATCCACCCACTCACACACACAGTCCCTCCACTCTCGCTGGTCACTACCCACTACCCAGTAGTACATGCACCTCCACAAGCCATGGCTCAACAGTCTTCTCCCTTTCAACCACCATATCAAACCCTCTCGTCCTCTCCTTCTCGGTCTCTCCCTCCATCTCTTCATACATTCCACAAGCCACACTCGCACCTCACCTCTCGGCTTCTCACTCAACCAGTTACACCTACCCCCTCACCAATCTAAGAAAATTGAATGTTGAAGGTTTTAGTGTTATTTGATTTTGAAAAAAATGGAGATTAAAGAGAATATATACCTATGCAGTATGGAGGCCAAAGACTAAAGCCGGAGGACCACCGGCCTTCCGTGAAGGACGACTATGAACGTGCGACGGCGATTATGTGTGGAGTGTGGAGGTGGAGAGAGATGACAGAAAAATTAAGAGAGGATGAGTGAAAAACTAATGTGGTCGGCGGTGAAGGGAAAAAGTGGGTTTTTATAGGACGGGTTCGGGTTGGGTTCTCGGTTTGACCTCATGACCCGACCCAACCCGAAAAATAATCGGGTTATCAAAACCCAACCCGAATCGGATATTTTAACTCTTATAACCCGACCCAACCTGATCACAAATGATCGGGTTGGGTCGGGTTATTCGGGTTGGGTTCAACATGCTCACCCCTAACTTGATGTATGTGGGGTACGATTCTTCTTTGACAACTCACTATAATGCTTACTAGTGTCCTAAAATATTGTAAAATTTAATCAAAATCCATTAAACATTAGTGTTCATGCCAGCTTGAGAATATGAATTGTAAGATTACCACAAATTCTAGAGACAATCGTTGATTGACAAATGCAATCCAATCTTGATCACTAACGTTAACTGGTTTTAACATTTCATCTCTTATGTGTGCATCAAGACCAGGAGGGACATCTCTAATTTGTTTTATTATTCTGCTTTTATAGTGTCTTCAACACTCATTCATTGATTTTAACCCTTGAACTTTCATTAACTCATTAGCATCAAGTCATAACTGTAGTTATAAATTATTTAAAAGTAATTAAATATGTTGTAAAAATAAATATGTAACATTGGTATTATAAAAAAATGAAACCAATATATACCTTTATATTCTCCCACACTATATCTTTTAAAAATTGTGGTACCTTATCCCAACTACTTAGGTTACAGGTATCATCTCAGCTGCAATGGCTCCACAACCTAAATTGTAGATCACTGAATTTTCTCCAATTGGTTGTCCAACTTCATTAATTTGTATCTCTATGGCTTTGACCTTAGTCATTTTCTCATAATCCAAGTGGTTAGGACCTCTTCCTCTTCTTTTCTTCTCTCCACTAGAGCTACCTAAAGACTAATCAGTCGATGTTCTTTCAGTCGACATCTAAAAATGTTATGGAAATAACATATATTAGAAGCCAACACTTGGATAACATTACCAATATATAAAATTATTGATATAAAGTCAATCTATTTTATGAAAATTTTAACAGAGTTTCCCTTGTTTCTCGATCTTGCCAAAAATGAAGTTCACCTACAATGTAAATAACAAAGTAATTTCACAATATATCCAATCACTTCAGAGACTCTGTTTCCCCGCAAACATAAACACAAACAATAAATATACACACATATTGCAAATAAAATATGAAAATATAATTATATTCATTAACATTACATGTTTACAACCAATTCCTTATAATCTATCTGAGCATAATCTTCACTATCATCTATATTAGCATCAAATTCAAACACATCTAATGGTGTAGTTTTTGTATAAACATGCTCATCAAACTTCTCTAAATCATGAAAACCTCTCGGAGGTGCTCTTAGGACAACAAACCAATTAGAGTTATCATTTTTCCTAGAATAAAATACTTGTGTTGCTTGTGAGGCTAAAATGAAATGATCCCTATTCCATTTATTTCCACATGGACTAAAATTAACTAGTGTGAACTCATCTTCTTCTCTAACATCACTCACACTACCCATCCAATCACATCTAAACAACGGAACAAAAAATGCTAAGAAATCCAACAAAAGTAATTTTCGTAAAACTCCATAACAAACCATCTTCTTGACAACTTGAGTGTCGTCTCTTTCATTACAAATAGTTTCTGCTTCAAAGGAAACACCACTATCTTGTGTAGTTTTCTCACTGCTTTTTATGTAGTATCGTTTCCCATTCACAACATAACTTGAATAGCATGTGACTTGCATACTTGGTCCAAGTGCTAGAAGCTTTAAAGTTGGGGTTATATTCACAGTATTTGATTCATCAATGACCCATTTTGGGAGATATTTATATTTTTAAGGACAAATAACTAAGGTAAATACATTATATTATTAACATATAAGTTAGTGAATTCACCTTATTTCTTAACCATGTTGGAAATTCTCTAGTATGTATCATTTGTAACAAAGTTGGTTTACTTAACAGATTGAGATCTAATTATTGAAACTCTTCCAAATGCATGCTAATAAAATATTTATATAAATAAAAACAACATGACCAAATAAGGATAACATTAGTAATTTTAACTAATATTTACACTATATTCAGCTTCAATTTAAACAACTACTTACTTAATGTATGGTTCCACTAATGCACTATTTAACAGTATATACATGTGTGCAATTTATAGCATGTCTGCAGAAATCGTTTTTAATATCGGTGCAAATATAGGATGTCTTTCCACTACATTTTGAAACACAATATCTTCATTTCTATTATGCTTCTCACCAACATCTGCTGCTTGTGGTACATACCTACTACAAAATTGCATGCATTCATTAGCTAAATAGCATTATGCTATGCAACCCTTTGATCGTACACGATTTCTTACATATCCTTTTAACACTTTCATAAATTTATAAAATGAACATATAAAAGTAAATGAAATGTGTGGATATCATTAATTAATTCATATGTGAATAACAGTGTAAGAATAACCTTTCAAAATGGTACATCCAACGATATTAAATCGATCCATATAAGCGAGCTTCTCTTGTTAGATGAATTGTAAGATTGACCATTATATCAAAGAAAAAAGAGGGAAATAACGTTCAAGCATACACATCGTAACTACAACTTCATCTTCCAATGAATCTAACTTATCTCTATCTAATACTTTTTGATATATTGCATTACAAAATGAACACAACTGAAATATGGCAATTCTTGGCCCTTTAGGCAGGAGACCTCGTATTGTCACCGATAACAAATGTTGTATCAATACATGATAGTCATGGGACTTTAGCCCAACTATCTGGCATTCATTCAACGAAATGCAATTAGATATGTTTGAAGCATAACCGTCAGGCATCTTTAAATTGAACAACCTCTTACAAAATTATTGTTTTCTACTTTTGATAGAGTGTGTGGTGCTGCAGGCAAATACAATTTATCTCCATCCTCTTTCATATGAAGGTCTTACTAAATCCTAATGTCATCCAAATCTCTACGAGAATTAACACCATCCTCGATTTTTCCATAGATGTCCAACAATGTGCCAGCAAGACTCTCACCAATGTTTTTTACAATGTGTATCACATATAAATTATGACGCAAGCATAAATCCTACAAAAATTGATGATGGTAAATTTAAGGCATAGTCAAATATAATAGAATAAGTTACATTATCTATTGAATTAAAAATCTTACCTCCCAATACGGAAGATCAAATAATATCGATCTTTTTTTTCCATATAAAATGTCTTTTTCTCTTCCTTTTCCCTTTTACTTTCTTTCCCCAATCATTTTCAACTTCTGCACATGCAATTCAAACTTGTTTACCATCAAGAATCTCTTGAGGATCATCCATTTCTTCTTTCCCATTAAACCACGACTTCTTCTTTTGAAAAGCATGATTCTTTGGAAAAAATCGTCGATGACCCATATACACATGTTTATTACTATATTTCAATATTTGAGAATGTACGTTCAACTCCCATATAGGACAAGCATATTCACCTTTCACATAACATCTAGCTAAGTTTCCATAAGCTAAAAAATCATTTATGGTCCACATTAAGATAGCCTTTAAGTTAAAGGTGGACTTAGTAGATGAATCATACACTTGTGCTCCCAAGTGCCATAACTCATTCAAATCTTCAATTAGTGGTTGTAAGTATACATCTATTTCATTCCCGAGTTGTTTTTTTCCTAGAATCAATAGTGTTAGCATCAAATTTTCTTTTGACATACACTTCCATAGAGGTATATTGTACATAACTAACACCACCAGCCAATAATTGTAGGTTGTGCTTAGGATGCTTTAAGGATTAAATTCATCCGTAGTTAAGCCCAACCTCAAATTGCGTAGCTCTAAAGCAAAAGATGGTCATTTCCTATCTATAGTCTTTCAGGCTTCAAAATTAACGGGATGACGCATCTTTCCATCTTGGCTTGTATGGGTAGAATGTCATTTCAAGTCGTTAGCTATTTCAGTTGATGTAAACATTCTCCTAAACCACCATATGATTGAAAAGTATCAAAGTACTTTAGTCGGTACTCCCTTATGAATTTTTTCGTAACTTCATTTACTTTCCATCTACACATGCCACATTGTAGACATTCTTCGTGATGCTCCAATTCCTTTTTAAACAAACAACAATCATTGATGCATGCATGAATTTTCTCATGCCCTAAATCAAACACTTTCAACAACTTTTTTTTTTAGTATAATGATTCCGGTAGAACATTATCTGATGGCAACATGTCTCGAACCATATTAAGAGGTTCATCAAACCCCTTTTTAGATAGACCATAAATAGCTTTATGTTTATATAAAGCTACAATAGCCGATAATTTTATGTACTTTGAGTAACGTTCATATAAAGAAGTTTCAACATCTTCCAAAGTAGCAGTCATGTTTTCTTCTCTTACTTCAACATTAAGCTCAACATTACAATAAGTTTCAAGATTTGCACCATTATACATTCTAAATGTATTGGAAATGTTTTCAATAGATGTGAAAGTTTTCAAGGGTTACCATACATGAACCAAGTTGTATATTGAGGATCCATCTCATTAATGACTAAGTGCTCATACATTATCTTAGTGTCATGATACCTCCCATTGAGACATTTTATACAAGGGCAAGGGATGAAATCAAAATTTATTGAATGTTTGTTCGTAGCCTCAACAAAGTTTTTAGTTCTCTCTCTATATTCTTTCAACACTTTAAAAGTTTAAAAACGATAGAAGAAATTATTAAAAATACTACAAGTTTAAATCTTATGCCTCAATTTAATGAGTTTAGGATATTAATCTTAAAAATCTTAACCATTCCTTATCCATTTGAAAGCATATAACACTAAAAACAAAATACGTAACAACATAATGTTAAACTATATTAAATTATTAAACTTCCAAATAATGATCAATATACACTAATGAATAATTAATAACATCTATTTATCAATTTTTATCCATACTCTTTGGAAAAAAATTCATGATCATATTCGCATAAATCACATCAATTATCTCAAAATATCAGGTCTACTATTTCATAACTCAATCTAAAATCTAGTAAACATGAAATTTTTCAAACAAAAGATTAAATACCACACTTTCACTGTGCAAGTTTGATATTCAACAAAACAATATGTAATTTTACTATGATAATCATTAATAACACCATGAAACAATTATATAATTTTATGACTAACTCAAGAGTCAATATGAACTCTATTCAATACTCCAACATTTCAATAATCTAAAAACTCCAAGTCATATATTTTCAAAAACATCATATATAGGTCATATCATCATCCAAAATTCAAAATCATAAATATCTGTAGGTAACAATTCCAAATTCAACATTTCGAAAACAATCCACCACAATAGAAGTCCATACCTCTTTGACAGTTAAATTGAAACAGCATCAGAGAAGGAAATCGACGAAGATAATGTTCCCAAAAGAGCACTAGATAGGCAAATAAGCTACCAAAAAAAAAAGTTAGAGTAAAAAAATGAAAAAAAAAAAAAAGGTAACGGCCGAACTGCAACTCTGATGGTCAAACGGCAGTCCGGCCTTCCCGTTCAGCTAAGGAAGAAGAACAAGATGAAGAAAAAGATGATGAAGAAGAAGAAGAAAATGAGAAGAATCAGCACAAGAAGAAGAAGAAGAAGAATCATAGAAGAAAAAAAGGAGACCAAAGAATAAGAAGAAACGGCGAAAAGACCACTCATCAACAGGTCAACGACGAAGGGGACGGTAATGACATTGAATGGTGACTGGAGCAACAATGAAGTGACAGCAGTGGAGGCTACGGTTTTTAGAGAGAAAATGTGTGAGAAAGAGATAGAGAGAAAGAAAATGGAGGAAATAGGGGAGGAATCAGCCATGTGAGTTTAACTACCCAGATTATCCATATCAAGGTGGGTCGGGCGCTTGATATAGATAATTCATTTTATTTTTTAATAAATGAATTATCTATACTAAGTGCTCGACCCGCTCAGTATGGATTATTCATAGTATCCATATCAGGCAAGTAGGGTACCTAGTATAGATATTTTAATATTTTTAATTATATATTCCATACTGGGCACCCGACCCGCTCGGTATGGATTATCAACCTATTCATTCCAGACGAGTCGGGAGCGCAGTATGGATAATCCATATATATTAAAAAATAAAAAAATGGATTATCTATATCGAGCACCCGACCCGACCAATATTGATAAGCTTAATTATCCATACCAGACGGGTTAGATGTCCGATATGAATAAAAAAATAATTATTTATTTTAATTTCTTTATACTATCCATATCGGGCGTCATGTTGCTCGATATGGATAATAGGTATGGATAATCCATTATCCATACCAGGTAGCTTATGCTCGGTATGGTTAATTGCTTTTTCAATTTTTTTATTATTATACTTGATTATCCATACCGGGTTTTTAGTGCCTGGTATAGATAGTCCGGTATTAATACTCTGTTTTTTATAATGACTTAACATTTTATAAAAGAATAGACACATAGTACACTCATCCCACCCATTTTTTTCCCTTTCGAACCTTCTAAAATAAATAGACAAGGAGCATTATTGTACCTTATGGGGACTATGTCATCCATTCTACAAATAATCGTTGAGGCTTTAACAATAGGAGGATCATTAGAGATCCACTTAAAGGCTTGATTATTAATAATCTCTCCCATGCCGAGGAAACAAATTCTTGTCGATGTTGGATAACCACTACTCATAAGTGAATTCTGCATATATTCCTCTAGCTTTGGTACGTAACCTTCATTGCTAGGGATGGCAAAACGGGTTGACGTGTGAGATTAAGCCAAATTTGATTCAATTCGTTTATGAATTTGACCAACACGACATGAATTTGTTTAATAAGTGGGTCAATATTTTTGGATTCAAAACGAATTTGTTTATACAGGTGACACAATATGACACGACTAATTCGTTTATTACTTGAATCATAAAGGATCCAAACCCATTAACCTGCCAACCCATTAATTCGTTAAACACATTTAACTCTTTTAACTCATTTAATTCATTTAACTCGTTTAGTTCATTTAACCTATTTAATTCGTTTAACTCGTTTAATTTGTTTAAAAACCAACACATTTAATCCACTATATAATTCCATATCATCCACATTTAAAAACCACAACAAAATAAAATCATGCTCAAACTTAATACAAATCTGTAGAAATTAAAATTACATCAAAAAACATTCTCTAACATAAAACTTTGCAACTTAAATTCTTCCCTCTTTGATTCCAAAGGGACCTCCAAGCTACACAAAAATCATAAGAAAACAACATTAGATATTTAAAGTTACAATGTTAAAGTTTAGAAATATAATCAAGAGAATTTATCACAAAAGCTAACTATTTTTTTGTCTATAAATCCATACACCAACACTCTTAAGAGATCATAAAAAGACCAAGCATAACCTAAGGCACAACCAGCTGTTGATAAAGTCAAAATGCAACACAATTCCTTCATTTTCAAACTATGAATAAAATGATGAATCACTGGTCCATTATTGCTAACAAATAAAATATACATATCATATATATTATTTCAGAATTCATTTCAGTTAACTTGTTTTTTCTTCTTTTCACAAACCACCTTCTCATCGAAAAAGTTAACCAGTCACCAAGAGCGAAAATCCACCATATGTGACGGGACTCACCCCGAATTTCCCCTTTTGAAGCTCCCGTGATCCCGCCGAGCACCCCATGAAACCCTTCTAGACTGTAGCATGCATCACCAAAAAAACAACGTGGAGCAAGTCCTTAAACTTAAATCATTTCAGAACCACATAAATTATCAATTATAAATTTCCATAATTTAGGTATTCTAAAAATTTTGACAGCACAATGGCTATTTTTCAAGGTTTTCCAAAATTTCAAATCACCTAAAAACGGATCAATAACACTTCAATAATTCAAACCATAATCTCCACTACCATGTGGACCTCCGGTGGATCTCAAAACCATCACCTAGCCATAATAAATCTGTTTCAACAAAATCATTCCAACTTTGAAAATCCAATTTCATCCATAAAATCAAAAAAAAAAAAAATTATAATAGCCCAAATATTTCATAATCATATATGCAAAGACATCAAATCATTTCATTTACACAAACACATCACATTACCACAATCGGGGAAAAGTTCATAAAATTCTTTACAATCCAATTTGAAACATCACATCACATAAATCAATTTTCAATTTGAAACAAGATATGCAAAATGTGACTTCACATAACATCGTCCACGACTAGCCCACCTAATCCATGGTGGGACAGCGAGCACCCTAACTGCTGGGTCCTACACCTGGGGAGGTTTTTCATAAAACATAAAACAAGAATAATGAGCTAAATGGGCTAAGTGAGTTTTATGATTTTTTCTATTAAAATTCCTCTTAAAAACATGTTTAGAAACATTTATGATATTTCGTAATGTTTTCATAATTGAAATCATAAACTTTAATAAATTTATAGAAAATCTTTAAAACTTGGTTTCATGCATAAAAACATAATGATAATTTAATTATTGCATAAGATTCTAACATTTCCTCTTCTCACTAAAACTGCACCAATGGAACCTAAAGAAGCTGTCATAACATAGTCATGTGGCGATTCAATTAGCGACGCTCATCGTGACAATACATGAGACATCTCACAACACGCGGCGAAATTTTCTAGGTCACATACATGAGTGAGATAATACCCCGCACATGTAGAGCGTGACACGACTCGACCGACTGACTCAATCCCCTCGAAGTTAGTGACACGCTCTCCCAACATTTGTCATACACATATGGCGTATACCGATCAGGTCTAAATCATAATCCGTGAATCAATAACATGTAACATGGGGTAGACCATTGGCATTTGAAAACATTTCCTTTTCCGTGTGATTCAAACTAAATTCATTCATTCCATAAACTTAAAATATCAACTATATCGCATAAAAATCACCAATTCATAAACATTATCATTTCAAATCTTTTATGCATAAAACACATCTTTTTCAAGCAAATACATAAAATGTCTATAAGCTAATATCTTCAAAGAAAATCATTTGCATTTCAAAATGTATTATCAACATCATAAATGTCATAAAATGGCAATATGCATTTGTTGATTTATTAAAAAAAAAAAATTTACTCACCTGGCTCACAAGCTACGAGTTTCCCTTCATTTAACCTCCCTTGATTCCTTAGCTTGCTTTCCACCTACAATACACATCCTAAATTAAAATTCACCACCTAATTACACAAAATGAGCATTTATTCACCTATTTTGCCACTTAAAGAATTATCTCCACATTAAACCACAAAGTTGGCACAAACTAGCACATTTCTCATCACGTTCATTTTCTTCCATTTTCTTGATTCAGGATCACTTACTCATATGCATAAATTTCTAAAAACACATCAAAATAATTAAAGAACCATTTGCACACCAACTTATCCTTCTAGCCGAATTTAACACATCCACCATACACAAACTTTTTTCTTTTCATTTCTTTCACCCAAATTTGCTTGAATACATACATATTATCATAAAAAGGCATCAAAACAATTAAATCACAACTTGAACACCAAACCCCTACCATGGTCGAATTACACACAAATAAAAATATCCAACCTTTTCTTTCATTTTCTTGATACAATTCATTTTAGAATCAAGTAAAATCTCAAACAAACACATCAAAACAACAAAATCAACATATACCCATCAAACCCTAACTTGACCTAAACTAGTATCATGGTATCTCATATCATTCATCCACTTTCATGGCTACTAAACACATTAAAATCACTCAATCATTCAGCATATACCCAAAGATCAATTCAATTGAAATTTTCATTAAAAAAAATCATAAAAATCCTAACTTACCTCACTAATTTACTTACCACCACTTCCTTTGTGTCTCCTTTTTAGATCCAAGCTCAAATAGAGGATAATCAACCTCTAATCACACCAAAAATTCCACAAACACATCATTTAAACCTTTCACTATGAAAACCCATTCAAAGAGACCATAAAAACCCAACATTCTTACCTATTCTCTTCACTTTCTTGCTTGATCTTTGCCTTAGCACCTTAGTGGTTGATGTTTGATGGATTTTGGTATGAAAACTTTGATCAAACTAGCTTAGTTTCTGCCTCCCTTGCTAGTTGAACTGCACAGCCCTACACACCCAAATTTTTTCTTTCTTTTGCCGTCCAAACACACCAACAAACTCATCTCAAGTCAACTTTATATAGTGCTAACTTTTTGTAGAATCCAAAATTTCATTTCCCTGAGAGAAATAGTGTTTTTCGGATAAATAGTATTTTCGGATGAATAGGGCTCTAGATGGATAATAATTTCGTGTGAATAGTATTTTTGAATGAATAGTTATTTTCTAGAAACAAAAAATTTTCTCAAGTTTCGTGAGATAAAATTTTTTCGATGAATAGTATTTTCGGATTAATAGTGTCCGTATTAATAGTGATTTTTGAAAAATGGACCTCAGATATCAGAAGTCCCGTAATAGGAATTAAAGTTATTAGAAACTAAAACGGATCAAAAATAAATTCATTCGAATAAGTTTCAAGCGATCCGAGCGTAATTGACGAAAATGCCCTTTTTCAGAGAATAATAGGAATTTATGATTTTACAGCCAATTGACTTTTTTTAAAGCATGGAATCGAAAGTTAAGACATCCAATTAGAGAATTGCATGGTCAATTTGATTATAGGATGACCATGGAATATTTTTTAAATTTATTAGTGTTAAATGAGGATTAAATTTTAAGTTTAAGGATTATTAAAGAAACACATGAAAGGATAATCATCAAAGAAGCACAATCCCTGTGAAATTAAATGGACCAATGAGGGGATGACATCTTAGGGTCAATTTGGTGACTAATATGTGGTTGAGAAAATTTTAAGTTGATTAATGGATGATTTTTTTGTGATTGACCAATCAAATAATTTAGTTTATAATTAATGGCACTTGTGTGATTTTTAAGTTAATTAAAGGGCAATTTAGACTTTTCTAAAGACAAGTATATAAAGTGAAGTGTGAGATGAGTGAAGCAAGAGATCCATTCGGTCAACAAGGAGAGAAATCGTGAGAGTGCAAGTCGTGAAGGAGCAAAACCGAGAGAGAAGCAATTCCAGTCGTGAAGAAGGAGGAGAAGAAGAAAAAGAGATCCCAAGTGAGTTCCATCCATCCTTCTCTCTCTAATCCATCAAGATTTTTCAAGAAAATTTGATGAAGAGTTGTAAGTAAGTTTATGAATCCATGACTAGTTTTATGGGTAGATTTTTTTATAGTTGATTAATGAGTTATTTGATGGATTTTATGGGTTGAATGGAGTTAAATCATCATCAAATTGAGCTTGGAGAGGAAAAAAATAATCAAAAAGCTTTGGGTCAAAAATCTAGTGAGGTAAGGTTAGGGTTTGATATCTTGAGTTGATGAAATTTCATTGATTTTTAGTTTAAGGTTTTAGTTGATAAATTGATGAATTGTTTAGGCTTTTGGGTGTGATTATTTAGCTTGAAATAAAGAGGATGGATGAAGTTTGTCATATACTAGTATGTGCATAATTTAGAAAAAGTTTATATAATGGAATTATTTTGATGGTTGGATGAGTTTATATGAGAATTTATGTTGATTGAGATGAATGTTTGAAAAGAAAAGCAAAGGAATGAAGTGATGAGCAATTTATGTTAGTGTATGGACAAATTGTATTTTTGCATGTGTTGGGTTGATTTTAATGCTTGAGTGGTTGGTATGATATTTTAGAATGAAAATGAGTTTATTGGTATCAGATAAATGTAAGAAAAATAAAAATTTGAAAAGTTGGGTGTTAATGTGGTTAATGTCAAGAAATGGGTGTAAAGTTTTTATTCAATCCTTTTAAGGTGTTTTGATGGTATTTAGGATGTGTTTGAGTGCAATTGTGCCAAAGAAATTCAAAGGAATGGATGTTAGAAAATTTGATGGAAATATAGTGAAGTGGTGAATTATTAAATATATGCATTGAATTAGAATTTAAATGGTTAATTGGTGTTTTATATCTTGACAATTAATTGAGTGAAATGTTGGATTGTTGAATTGATTTTAAATGAAAAGCGTTGGTTGGAATGTTGGTTTGGAAGATTATGTCAAGAATTGGAATTATATTGTATATTATCATTTAAGTTCAAATTTGAGGAATAATTGAGATTGATATTAAATTTAAGTGGAAAATGTGATGAATTGATGGTGGAATGTGATTTTAGGTGACTTGGAAACAAAAAGGATTAAAGGGAGGTTTGGAAAGGAGTGGTGAATTACCCTTGAAAGAAAATTTGTGAGTGGTTTTATTTTATAAAGTATTTATGAGTTTATTAGGTGAGAATTGAGTTATTTAATTGTTGTTTTAATAAAAGAATTTATTATGTGATTTTAAATTTACTTTAGCATATTATATTTTTTTATATGAATTGCATGAATGCTTTTATTATATTGCAATTGTGATCGTTTTAGTATTAAAGTAATTTAATATATTGAGTAATTATACTCAAGAATTAGACATGCTAAAGTTATTTACGAATGTTAGGCTTCGGCCTTAGAAAAGTGAAGTTTTGTTTCAATTAATTAGATAAAAGAAAAGCAAGACTTTTTATTATGAAAAAGATTTTAGATGCCTTTGGTTTACTCTAATCCCCAGAATATCTGGTCGAAGTACCATTGCGTGTATGGTAAGATGGTTGGGATAGTTACTAGTTTGGGGGGATGAGTCTGAGTCTATGAGTCGCCCTCTGCACGTATATGGTAGTGTAGATTTGCCTGATATTGGGAGGGGAATCGTGACCCCAAGAGTTTCCCACATCTGCAACTACACATGGTAGCATTCCCGAGCTCTAGTGGCGATAAGAAATTCTGTTTCAATAGGGCTAAGCTTCCCTGGGTTGCCTTTGCCGAGATAAAAGAGAAAAGCACGTCAATAGACGTGAAGTTTATTAAATTAGAAATTTATTTCCAATTTCGATAAATAAAAAAAAGTTTATAAGAATTAATTAGTTTCGTAATTTTAATAAAGTTATAGGAAAATTATTAGTTTTATAAATTATTTCAAAAGGACATATATATTTTAGAAAAGGAAATTTTAGTTAAAAGTTATCTACTCACTGAGTTTTATACTATCATTTTTTCTATGTATTTTTGAAAAATCCTCTCCAAGTGCAGGTACGAGCCGTCAATCAGAAGAGGCTTCGTCGAATGCGTGGGTGGCCTGACGCGAAAATAATCACTGCATAGGTTTACCTTTTAAATTGTATGTCATGCATCATAAGTAAATTTTGGTAAATTATCTTTTGGGTTGTATATAAAATATTGTGTTAATGAAATTAAATTTTAGTAAACGAAAATTTTACTTTGGTGTTTAATAAACATGATTTGTCAATCATTAATTTTTATTTGAATAATTGTTTGTGGTTAGGATTGTGGAAAATGATTTTAGGGCCTGAGGCTCAGTAATGGAGAATTGTTTGCCATAGAAGTCTTAAATTTTAAAATTTGCAGGAGAACATGTTCGGATAATAGCTGTTATACTGCCCAAATTTTTACAAATCTGTTTTATAAGTGTTTGAAATAAAAAAAGAAAGGAAAAAAAAAATTCCCATGTTTCCGTATTAAAAGAAAGTTTTGAAAAGGTAATAGCGTAGCTTTACGAGAACTTTTCAGTTAGATAAGATATCTGCTAGAAGGCTACAGTGAGGCAGTCAGTAGGCCTAAGCACCTTTTTATGTAACAGCCCATCCTCTCATGGGTCGGCCAGGTTGGGGCTCACCCTCGGAATCAGTCCCGCTGCCGGACCTCGACCCCGCGGTTCTTCTGGCCCGACCACCTAGCAGGTACTGTCCCCCAATCCCCACAGGGTATTTACTCGCCTCCCACACCTCTAGAACCCAAGACCCAGAGGACCTAAATAGATCTGGGAAATAAGGTGTGTACTAATTGACCTTATTTCCCAGATCTATTTAGGTCCTCTGGGTCTCGGGTTCGAGAGGTGTGGGAGGTGAGTAAATACCCTATGGGGATCAGGGGACAGTACCTGCCAGGTGGTCGAGCTAGAAGAATCGCGGGGCCAAGGTCCGACAGCGGGACTGGTACACACCTTATTTCTCAGATCTATTTAGGTCCTCTGGGTCTCGGGTTCGAGCGGTGTGAGAGGTGAGTAAATACCTTGTGGGGATTAGGGGACAGTACCTGCCAAATGGTCGGGCTAGAAGAACCACAGGGCCGAGGCCCGGCAACGGGACTGGTTCCGGGGGTGAGCCCCAGCCTGACCGGCCCATAAGAGGATGGGCCGTTAAACTTTTCTTGACCAAAATATCCCTCATCTAACCTACAAATGACCATCAAATTCTCTCATTAGTTTTACCGAATTACCCTTAATTAAAACCCATAGGAATTTCTTTAACTAAGGGCAAATTGGTAACTTGGTCTTTAAAGTATTAACATCATTTGGTGGATGCCAACTAACTATCAATTTTTTTATTTTGATTTGTCATCCTCTCATTGACTAATTTTGCATGACATAGATTGTGTTTCTTATTCAATTTATTTCCATGTGATACTCACACCAATTCCATAGATGTTTGAAGTTGAAATTACCATTTACCCTTGATGCCTTTAATTGTCATTCACACTTAAATAAATTCTAAAAATATTGCATGGTCATCCGATCATCAAATTAACCATGTAATACTCTAATTGAGTATCTCATCTCTAATCTCATGCTTTAAAAAAAAAATTAATGGCAGTAAAATCATCGTTATCTCTTATTCTTCAAAAAAGATATATTCATCCATTTAATTTCGAACCATTTAAAACTGATTTGAATGAACTTATTTTCGATTCATTCCACTTTCTAATAACTTTAATACCTATTCCAAGACTTCTGATGTCTGAGGTCCATTTCCCAAAAATCACTATTCATCGAAAAATTTTAGTTATCGAAAAAAATTGCAACTACGGGGTTTATAATATGCTTTTAAAATTGTTGTTATTTTCTTAAGACAATATAAATCCTTTTCTAATCAATATGATAAAAAGAACATAAAATATATTCTAAATTTATAATTAAAATTGTTGAGAACAATAAAAATAAATAAAACAATCTAAATCCATTATTTTCACCCTATTTTCAAAACATTACTGCAAATCTCATAGTCATACACAGTGCAAAACACATAAAACTACAATAAACCAAACTCAAAATCAAAAAAACACACCTCAAAAAATAAATACTCATCTATGAACTTTATCAAAATACCTAAAAACAGAACAAAGAAAAACAACAAACAGCAAAGAGAAAAACAAAGATCAAGTCTAAAGAGAAAATGCATATCTGTTGATGACAAGACCAAGGTCTGGTTTTTTTCACCGCCTACTCTATTTTCAGATGACGAGCCCCTCTTCCTTATACTACTAGGCAGCCCGCCCAGCAATCCCACGGTGGCCTTCCAATGGAGATCTGCACCGACTAAAAGGTTCTCGTGAAGTTAAGCCTCTCACTTTTGCTTAAAACCTTTTTAAAGCTCTTAGAATTTCTTTTCAAATGAAAATGGGTGGAAACTTTTTAGCTTTTAAAAGAGTATTTGCAAACAAGGTTTACTAGCACGATGGTTTTTTTCTGAAAATTCCACCCTATAAAAACATGATATAAAACCCATGCACTTCAAAAATCACACAATCTCAACTTTTAGGCCTTAGGCTCTCTTTCACTTTTACAATCAACCATAACATGATCTCAATTTAAAGACAATTTGAAAATTATTGAACTTAAATAAAACATAGTACACACATGATTTTAAAACATAATGCAATAGCGTAAAGTATGTATCCTCAAAATAATATTACAAAACATGTAATGAGTTTTAAATAGTTATGCATGTACATAATATTTCAAAAAGAACTGGTGCAGTAGTGTCGCATCTTCAGCCCACTTGCACGTTCAATGGAGCTTCTTCTGATTGCTGGCTCACACCTGCATCTGAGGAGGGTTTTTATAAACACGTGAAAAGAGTGGTAAGTATTAACTCAATGAGTGAGTAAACTTTTAGACTTTGAAATTCACTTTCAAAATATATATGTATCCTCCCAAAATAATTTGGAAAACAAATAATTTATTTCGAACTGATAAAAAACTGTAAATCTAGCATATAGTTTACAAATATTTTTGCTTGAAATTTGATATTAATTTTATAAATCGAAAACTTTCTTGCTTTTCTAAACCTCATGTCTAATGACATGGTTTTCTTTCTAAAGCTTACTCTACAAGGTAACCTAGGAAAACTCGTCCTCATGCAACTGTACATCTACACATCACGAAACTGGGACTAAAGAATGTTACCTATATAGTCGTACAGATACAGGAACTCTGCGGTCACGATCCCCCCCCCCCCTCCCCAATATCCGGCAAATCTACACTATTGTATGCGTGTAGAGGGTGACACACTGACTCAAATTCCCTCAAGTTAGTGACTCTTCCAACCAATCTACCATACACGTACACGATACTACGGACGGGTATAACTGAGGATTAGGATAAACGCAAGGCATTTGAAAATTTTCAATATGCTTAAAACTTTCTTTTCTCTTTAACTTGGCTTGAAAGCATATTGATTCTAGCTTGTAAATTTTCGTTTCTCTATTATATGGCTCATGGCCAAAATACTTTCTTTCCAAAGCAAAAGCCTAAAACTTTCTAAGGCAAAAGCCTAACTTTTGAAATTCCTTAGCATGTCTTTTCTATGCATATATTTCATTCGAACTTTCTACTTTGTTTTGCTTCTAAAATAAATATATTTATAATCATAAATTTAAGAAACTATACATGTATTATAATAAAAATGATCACATACTAAAAGCCTGATTAATAAATCATGATAAATCACATACTAACATGATATTGCAATTATAAATATCGATTGATAAAATTCATAAAAACTTTGTAAAAATCCACACTCACAACTTCCTTCCTAATACAATAACCACTTTTTCACGCCCTCCAATAGCTCGCCGTTTCACCTACAATTTAATACAAGTACGATTTCCGTTTAGAACATACACACGCATCAACACATAAACTTCTAACTACTCAAGGATATCGAAATATCCTTTTCCAAGTTATAACGACCCTAATTACTTGCATATGCATTCATTCAAATTTCTCAATCATTCAAGCATGTAAAACACCTCAATTAAAGTTCAAAGTCCACATCAATGCTTTAAACATATTTTTGGACCATTTTACACTTGGTTAGTCGAATATGCACAAATTTGTACACCATCAATCTTATTCGATTTTTCTCATCGCAAATACACTCAAACACACGTAATATGGTGTAAATTCAATTTAAATCATCAAATATCGCATTCATACAAATATGAGAAATATTTAGCCGCGAAACGACTATTTGACATCTAATGCAACTCCTTTCAAATTTCAAGTCAATTCTATCATCAATATAACTTATAAACTCATTCAAATAATCCAAAAATAATTGTATTACATTTTAATACACTAATAACCAAATCATAGCAGTCTGCATACCAAAATTTTGTTTCTAATTTTTACATCACATTTCAATATTCTAACATATCAACATGCATGAAATTCACTTAAATAATTTGAACTCAAATTGGACTATAGAATTCCATCTTTGGCTGAACCATAGCATGAAAATTTATCCAAGTTTTGTTTCTCATTTCAACACCAAATTTTAATATTTTAACACATATTCATGCATGAAAAATCACTCAAATAAGTTAAGCTCAACTTGAATCATTCCAACACCTCTTTGCCGAAACTTATACAAGTACACAACACCATCCTTTCTTCATATCTTACCCTTATGTGCACATAACAATTCACATCGCATTTCATGGGAAAATAATCAACTCAAATGGATACGTATCATGGCCAAATTTCATACAAACATAATACCAACTTTTCTTCAAGCTTTTACACTTGTATGTACATCCAAATAACATCATATTTCATGTCAAAACAAACTAACTAAATTTGAATCACAAAAACCTATCCTTGGCCGAACCATACACAACCATATTTCCAACATTTCATCAAGTTTTTCTCTTGCAAACACATCATAATCACATTACATTTCATGACAAAATAATCAACTCCAAATTAAACCCTATCTTGGTCGTATATCACATGCATGCAAAATAACAACATTTATCCAAATTAAACCATTAAATCCTATCATAATCTTGTCATTTTTCATGGCAAAACATTCAAACAAAATTTAAACCAATACATCCTATCATGGCTGAGACCTACAACCAATCCAACATCAATTTTTCCTTCAAATCTTACATCCAATATCACATGCAACACAACGTCTATGGTTTTGAGACTTTAAATCTTCAAACTCCAAACACAAAATCACAACCAGCCCATTAACAAATATAAACCCATCATTTTCACACAAGACCAGCCCATCAACAAATATAAATCCATCATTTTCACATAAAAAAGTCATGGGAGTTTATGCTTACCTCTCCAAATTGATATGCAATGGGTAAAACTTGCTCCTAGCCTTTCGTGCAACCTTTCTTGGCATGAAAATCACTCAAGGAAAGCTTCAAAATGACCAAAGCAAGTTGTTGTCCTCTTGCTTCTACCTCTCGGCCAAGACACCCCTTTTGCCGAGACCTCACCTTCTCTCAATTACTTTTTGTTTGTTTTGTTTTACTTTGTTTGAATGAATGCATTCCTTTTTCTTTCTTTCATTTTATTTATATATCTCTTTACTTACCCTTCCACATGGCACGCATGCAAAGCTCTCTTTCATGCATGAATTACACTTGTGAAACTCTTACACTCTTTGTTCATGCATGGATCCCACATGTCTCACCTTTATGCTACAGTCTTTTCCACATGTCAATCATGTATGAGTTCTCCTTGGCCACATGTATTTCATGCATTCTTTTCTTTCCTTCCTTGCACGCCACCTGTCCCTCATGCATTCTCTCACACTTTTTCATTTCTTAAAATGCCTTTATACTAGTCTTTTACAATTTTATAACATCATGCCCTTTTTAGTAATTTCTTTTGACACTCAATTTATTGTAATCCATAATAAATCTTCATGCCAATTTCGGATTCGAAAATCATTTTTGGTCCATCAAAAAATTTTACTATAATTAAATCAATAAATCCAGTAGCTCTACTAAAATCCGATTACGCGTCCAAAAATTCTACTAAAATCCGATTATGTGTCCGGATTTGGAAATTATACTAGTATTCGATCCGAAAATTTTAGGTCTATTCGAGAATCATACTAGAATTTGATTTACACTTTCAAACACTTTAAATTATCTTATTACTCCATAAATAATCAAACGCGTACTTTCTTCCAATAAGATTTGAATCACTTATAACCTATTCACATGGACTTATTTTCAATCTGTTTCAGTTTCCTTTAACTTTAATACTAATTTCAAAACTTTTACTTTACGAGGTCTGTTTTTCAAAAATTATTATTCATACAAATACTATTAAATTGAAAATACTATTCATCCAAAAAACTATTCCAAAAATTATGATTTTCGTGGTCCGTTTCTCAAAAATCACTATTCTCTCAGAAATATTATTCACACAAAAATACTATTCATCCAAAAAATAAATTATTTTTTATAAAATGAAGTTTTTGGTTTTACAATTTACCCCTCCTTATAAAAATTTCGTCCTCAAAATTTAAATAGACTTACTTGTCTCAAAAAGGTGTGGATACCGACTGCGAATCTACTTCTCGTGCTCCCACGTGGCCTCTTCCAGTATATGATTTCTCCATAGCACTTTCACCAATGAAATGACTTTGTTACATAGGACCTATTCTCTCCTATCAAGGATCTGAATTGGTGTCTCCTCATAAGTCAGGTTCTCCTTAAGTTCCATTGGTTGTTCTGTCAAAACATGTGAATGATTAGCTACATGCTTACAGAGCATCGAGATATAGAACACGTTGTGTATTTTGAAAAGTTCTGCTGGCAACTCAAGATGATACGCTACTTTACCTATTCTATCAATCACCTCATAGGGACTAATATATCGTGGACTTAACTTATTGCATCTTCCGAAATGGATTATCCCTTTCTATGGTGATACCTTCATAAATACTTTGTCATCAACCTAGAACTCTAAATCCTTCTTACGTTTATCTGCATAGCTTTTCTATTGATCCTAGGCGATTTTCAAGTTTCCCCAATAATCTGGATGTTATCTGTAGTCATCTGTACAAGCTCAGGGCCTACCAATTTCCTTTTACCTACCTCATCCCAACACACCAGAGTCCTACACTTTCTTCCATAACGTGCTTCATATGGGGTCATGCCAATACTAACTTGTTAACTGTTATTGTAGGCAAACTCGTTCAATAGCAGATGAGTATGCCAACTTTCTCTAAACTCCATCACGTACGATGTAAGCACCTATCTTCAATTTTAGACTTTATAATGTGTAGGCTAGAAAATAAGATGAGAAGGCTAAACTTCATCAATAGTATTCTAGTGGGTGATATTAGAGTGCTAGTGAAGTTTAGAGACTAATGAACTTTAATAGTAATATAAGTTTAAAGAAGGGCAAAATGGTCTTTGAATAAATAAGGAATATACCTATGTATATAAATATATGGCAAATAGTCTATTATCAATATAAGAGTTAAATATATATATATATATATACATAAGTGATGGTCACATAACACTTAGTCAAAATTAAGACTATAAGTGAGATAATTACCAAAGAGGGGCATTATGGTCATTTTCATCAAGTGACTCCCTATATATATGAGTGAGTTAGTGTGTGGCCATCCATACTTAGCAACAATTAGAAAAAACAAAAGAAAGGGAGTAAGGAAAAGGGACGGCAGCAATGGGGAGGAGAAGAAGCAAACCATTTTCACCTCATTTCAAGCTTCAAATCCATTTTTCTTCTTGATCCAAGCTAGAGTATCATACCTTAAGTGAAAGCTAGGTAAAATTTCATCACTTTCTTCAAGTTTTATGTGAGTTAAGATTGCATGGGAATAGTTGGGTTATGTGATAAGATAATGAAATTGATTGTTTTTCTAGCATGTTATTGATGAGATTTAGATCCAAACCAAGATTTTATACATGTGTAACTAGGAAGAGAAGTTATTTGAGGTGGATCCATGCATGAATTAGAAGTTAGGGTTTATGGATAGGAAATCCTAAGTATATGTAAAAACATAATTGAGCAATTATAGTAGTAGTTAAAGTGTTTGATTAAATGTCTAGGAGAATTGTCAAGCCTAAAATCATGAAAGTTAAAAGAAACAACATGATAAGGGTGCATGAGGAGGTTTGGTTATAAGGTGAATGGGGTGTATTCATTGGGTTTTGATGCCTATCAACTTGAACAACATGCATAATTACTACTAGAAAGGTATATAGGAGTGTTGGAAATTAAAAAGGAAAACTAGATGACATTGTTTGTGTATTTCGATTGGATGAAGGGCAGTAACTTATGCATGAGTTTTGTTGATGTTTATGGCATATTTAGGGTCCTAAAAACCTACATGAATGAGTAGGAATCAAGGTAATTAAGATGGACATGCATGGGTGCATGAATGGCATATCATCTAGTAAAGGGTGGAATAGTATTAGAAGAAAAGAATAGGCAAGTGAAGAGGTTATAGAGACCTACTGTAAACCCCTAGTCTTGATTTTAAATGTTCTAGTGTTAAAAGCTAGAATATGAAGTTAAAATAATAAATCTAGTTAGTGTTAATCTAAATCGAGTCATTGAAGATCGAACGCTCATTCTAGAATTACCCAACAATAAACATTAGTAAGGGAAAAGTTAATGAAGGATATAATAGTTGTCAACAATCAAGTAATAGATTATAAGTGATGATATGTTGGAATCCAAAAATAAGAACTAGAGGAAGTATTATGTACGATTAGTAGTTAATAACAAATTAACTTAACATTTAACTAAGAGTGATAGACAAAACAAATCAAGGGGGACAAGCTTGGCATTATATGAAATCTTAATAAGGTATATAAACAACACATAGAGCAATAATTTAGAATAAAAAGTGCAAGCTACCAGGAAGTTGACAAGAAAAGGGTGCAGCCGTGAATCACAAATAGAAAGGGGGTTTGGCGTAAAATTAAAATGGGGCATGAAGGTGATTTGGGGAAGGAAGTGTTAGTATAAATACAACACTTAAAGTGGATTTTGATAAAGGAAAGCCACAAGAAGTTGTGAAAAAAAGAAGCAACTAGCAGCAACACAAAACAGAACAGATCTGGCGTGAAGAAAAACAGAACAGTAGAGGTGAGTTAGACACCAAACCAGAAAAGTGGAAGAAGAAAGCTCCATCCAGCCCTTCCAACCCTCAAACCTCTCTCTCTAGGGTCCCTTCCAAGTCCATCTCACTTCTCTAAATAAGAATCAAGTAAGATAGCAACTCCTCTTTCTTTCTTTCTTGATGAAATTGAAGTCTAAATGGAGTTTGTGATAGTTTTGTTTGTTGGATGAGTTGTGTGGGGTTTTGGCCCTTAAAATTTTGGTAGAACCCTAAGTGGTTGTTGTAGAATATTAAATGACAAGTTGTTGTGTGTTAATGGTAGCTTAGGGTTGTAAAAAGGGGCTGCTATACACTTGATAACAGTGGAAACTAAAATCTGTTTTCATGCACTCCAAGTAGTTGACAAAAGTTTTGAGTGAGTTGTGAGTGTTTAAATGACAAAGTAGTGTTTGTGTGTGTGCTAAGGGTGTGAAGACCAATAGAAAACCTCTTAGATTAGATGGTTTTGAACTTAAATTTAATCATGAAAAGGGTTAGAAAAGCTTAGAGAATTGATAGAAGTTCAATAGAGGTAGTTTTGAGCAAATTGGTCATCCCGAGCTCAAACTATAGGCTAAGGACAACCTGTGAAAAAATAACATATATGGGTATGTTCTACACCTCAAATGATGCCTAGGAGTCATAGAAAACCATAGGTTTTGGAACGGATAGATTCCGATAAAAATTGCTCAAGTTACAGCCAAAATAGTATCGTTAGAGAGTCAATAGGTGAAATAGCTATACAAATACAATTTTTATTGCATGGAATGAATTTAGTTAATCATAATTAGGTAAAAGAAGCTTAAATACGAAAGAAAAACCAAAGTCGTTCGTCCGACGTGGAAAAGTGTACAAAAAAGTGCTTGAAACAGGGTGTTTTTCTTAGATTTGACATAGGAAACGATAGAATTTTTAGACGAAATTTGATGTGTGACCAGAGTGTGAGATAAGTGAACCGTATGAAAAAGAACGAAGGAAAATGGAGCCCCGAGTAGGTTGCTGCACTACATTCTGTTTTGGGGTATCCAATGAGGCTTAATTTTATGATTTTACGTTTTGGGCCTCTAAAAATTATACGGGCTGCGTGAGGGTGTCCCTAGGGGTCCAAAACTAAAACTTTAGTGAAGAAATCAGAATTAGGAAACCTCGGTTAGGTTAGAAGTGAGTAAAGAAAGTTAGAGTCAAGAAAGTGCATTGTATTGATTGTTAAAGTCTAAAAGCATTGTGTATGTTGCTTATAAAGTGCATGATAGCGTATTTTAAATAAGAAAATATTGTGTAGGTGAAGAACGAGCTACCGAGGCACGTGAGACTCGTGGATGTGTTGGATGCTGTCGTATGTGGACTTAGGTAAGTGCTTTGTCACTTATGGTTACTTCCAATTTTATTTCACTCTTTGACTATTATGTTAAAATGGTGCTTAACTATCAAAGTTCAAGTTTTGAGTATATAGGTTGTTATGGAATCCATAAAGTGATTTAAATCAATACTAAGTTGTTCTAAAAAGAGTTGAAATGAGAGAATTTTTAAAAAGTTCCAAAACTAGTTAGTTTTATGTTTTTGCACTAAATAAATTTAGTTTTAAAACTCATGTATATACCTTAAGATTATATGAGATTTAGCGCTACGTGACGACGCATAAAATTTCGTCCGTAGTCGCTCAGATTATAGAGAAATTAGCACTACGCAACAACACAAAAAATTTCGTCCGTAGTTGCTCAGTTTTCCTAGAAAGTATAACGCTACGTTGCAATGCAGAAAATTCCGCACGTAGTTAGTTATTTTACAGTTTGGCACTACGTGGCGATGCAGTAAATTCCGCTCGTAATCGCCCAGAGTTTTAGCGCTACAATTGCGATGCAGAAAATTTCGTATTGTAGTTGCTCAGTTATGAGATTTATCACCCTACGTGCGATGCAGTAAATTCCGTATCGTAGTGGTTGAAATGCTATAGTAGCTTCACGTTGGCGTTAGATAAAAATCGCCCGTGATGGATAGAGGACTTTGAGGGTATACATGGGGATTCTGAAAGAAAATATTAAGATTTTGAAAGTTTTAAAAGTGACTAAACTTTTAGTCTATTACTTTGTTGCTTGTCATATTATATGACCTCGTTGCACTAACTTGTTTATTTGTTGTGTAGCCCATTATCTCTCATTGCGTGCTACCGTTGGATAGGACAACGACATTTTGTTTTACATATACATATATAGATGGGAGAACCATGCAAGATGCTTGTGTACATTTGTATATATGGATTGAATGTATTACATTTTGAAATACACTTGTATTTGGATTGTATAGTTGTAAATATTTTGGTAATTAGTGATGGATTTTCATGTAGATATATATATACTTATACATCGTATTATGATTCCATGTTTGCTGATTGAGATATGTGTAGTGATATTGCATGATTATGATTAAAGAAGTTGGGAGGAAAATGAAATAATAGTGGAAGTGTTTGTTTATTCGCAGGTAAAATTTTGGATTTGTTAAAAACGCAGCTGTTATGCTGCCGAAATTTTTATAAAATCATTTTGAAATGAAATCGCGAAAAATTTTATCACTCCCAACTGTTCTTAAGAAAACCAAGTTCTTAAGTTAAACAAGTAAACCGGCTAAGAAAGTTAGGGGTTCGCTTCTCGGGTTTCTTCAATCCGACGAGTCAGATTCATGAAGTCCGTTGAAGTGCCCGACAGGATCTTCCAGACGAGAGCTTAGATAAGGTCTGGTTTGGGTCCTGTCACCTGCACTCTTTGAGATTAATTGGTTTTGTTTTAGACCTCAAACCATGCATAAATATCATAGTAAACCATAGAAATTTAAAGGGAAATGTTTGGATAAAAATTGAGTAAGTTATGGTTTAAAATAGTATACATTTGTAGTCGTAAAATGAGTTGAGAATGTAAATGCATTCTTTGATGCATGAAATGAATGTATTCAATCATACTTGAGTAAAAGAACCTTAGATATGAAAGAAATGACATTATTACATGTGTGATACAAAAATGTGCATCAAAAAGTGTCGAAAAATAGGTGTTTTTCATAGGTTTCACCCCTCGATACTTAGAATTTTTCGAAACCGTTTTACAGAGGACCTAAGTGAGAGATAAGGAGATGATCCAAACAAAAACGGAAATGAAACAGGCCGCGAAATGGGCTGTGAACAGTATTCTGTTTTAGGGGGCCCAAAAATTTTGACTTTTCGTTCTAAGCCTCTGAAAATTATACAGACTGCGTAGGGATGTTCCTAAGAGTATAAAAGTTAAACTTTTACGAAGAAATCGTAATTAGAAAGTCTCAATTAGGTTAGAACTTAGAAAAGAAAAGTGTAGTCAAAAAGGGTATTATAAGGGGGCTTTTAATATTAAAAGCAATATGTGTAATTTTATGTAGCACATTGTGGCCTATTTTAAGTAAGAATATGTAATGCAGGTGACGAGCAGGCTGGAAAAGCACGAGAGGCTCGTTGATGAGTATAGCTCGCTTGGTGAGGTAAGTATTCTATCACTTGCATTATTTTAGTTCTTCATTTAAATATATATACTATTGTAGCTAAATGACTTCAAAAAATGATTTTCAAATTTACAAGTTAAAGTGTTAAAAATAATTATTTCTATGTCGGATCTAGAAAAGAGAATTTGAAAATAAAATGTTTACGAAAAAAATAAGTAAAGAGATTTGTAAACCATGTATACACCCCTAGTTTATATGAAGATTTAGCACTACGCGGCGATGCAGAAAATTCCGTTCTTAGTTGCCTAGTTTTTCAGTGTATCTAGTGCTATATATGCGATGCAGAAAATTCCGCACGTTATCGTCTAGACTTATAGTTTTGGAACTACGTTGCAATGCAGCAAATTTCGCTCGTAGTCACCCAGAGTTATAGCACTACAATTGCGATGCAGAAAATTCCGCATTGTGGTTGCTTATATTTGAGATCGTTTCACACTACATTTGCAATGCAGTAAATTCCGCATCATAGTGGTTGAGATATCTCAGTAGCTTCACGTTGGCATAAGTTGAAAACTGTCACGTGATGGTTCGAGTACACGAGGGGTATACATGGAGTTTTAGAAAGAAAGGTTTTAAAATTGAAAAGATTTAACACCCGAACAAAATTACAAATTTTGATATAATTATATCTTAATGTTACTATCAATCGTTGAACTAATCTTTTCACCTTTGTGCAGCTTGTATATTGAAATAGGTGATTGAACAGGTGATTTCGCATTCTGAAAACCTCATCGGATATTCTAGGTGGGCATCGACTAAGCATATTGGATAAACGTCGAACAAAATTTTTGGATGTGTAAATATTATAACTAGAAGATTGCATGTGTGGAAATTGTAGTCTATATTTTGATGTGTATACATATAACTGAACACCTGCACATGATACACCACTATTACCTAATATATCTATGTACATATATATATATATATATTGATACATATATGTAACATGTAAATATTTATGATAGCGATATATGTTATGGAAATTATACATGCCTTTGTGAGAATGTGTGTTGTGAATTAGAATAAGAAAATGCATGTTTGTGGCCAAAAGAAGTTGGGTGGTGTTTTGAAATAGTACGAAGTGTGTTTCTTTTATAGAAAAAATTTTGGGATTGTTAAAAATACAGTCGTTATGCTGCCGAAATTTTTATAAAAGTTTTCTTCAATAAAATGTGAAAATTTTACATCAACCCAATTATTAAAAGAAAAACAAGTTTCAATTTAAGTAAAGTAAAATAAACGAGCAAGATTAAGAGATTCGCTCCGCGGATCTCTTCTACCCAGCTAGTAGGGTTACGGAGGTTCGTTGGAGTGCCCGACGAGATCCTCCAGATAAAAGATAAACAAGAGAATCCGATTCAGGTCTTGTCATACGATCTGAGCATATCCTCCAAAGTTTGAATAGTGCGCTCAAACTATCCATCTATCTGCTGATGAAATGTCGTACTGAAATATAATCAAGTGCCCAAAGCTCTTTGTAAAGTTGGCCAAAACCTGGATGTAAATCTCGAATCTCTATCTAATATAATCAACACTTGAGCCCCATATAACCTCACAATTTCATCTACACACAGCTTGGCTAATCTATCAAGGGATTATGTACTTCAGACGGGTAGGAAATAGATGGACTTCATAAGTCGATCCATTATCACTCATATGTTATCATATCTGTTCCAACTTCGTGGAAATCCTATCACAAAATCCATCATAATGCGCTACCATTTCCATTCCGGCATAAGAGTTCAGTGCCTACGTAATCAAATATTAAAACTCAATGTGTGATCCTAAGTTCATTTGAACTTTATCCTTTCTTTCTTTTAAACCATTCACCATTGGCCCCATTATAACCTAATAAAAAGACCTAGTTGATCTCTTGAGAAGTTGAAGTATTTTGTTAAAGTGAACAATGCATGATATGTTATTGATAACTAATTCCTTCTATGAGGTTCTTTGAATGCATATTAGCGATCTTTCAATTATTTGATCACATGCATTGTAAAATTTTGATAATTTTCTTGTGCATAACTTCCACCTCACATGTATTGCAAGAGTGTTAAGTCTAAGTTGTAAGGACCCATCCCAGATCCCTCTTCTGAACCCGAAGGGGTCCCTACGAAGCACCCCGACGGAACTCAATCGAACCCTCATTTTGGAATGAAAGGGTTCTATAAAGGTATCGAACTCTTTTAAAACTCTTTTCTGCTGGAAATAAATAAAAACTTTTTCTTTTAGGATAAATTGCAAAACAAGCTTATAAAAATTTCGGCAGTATAAAGACTGTTTTTTGAAAATGCCACCTTGCAAATTTGAAGAAAAACACTTCTATAACAAGAATCTTTCTCAATTTCTCGGCCTCAAGCCCTCATTTTCACAATCAAACCCAAAAATACTTTCAGTTTAAGATAAATGTGAAAATAAAATCATTTACATAACTTATAATATCCACCAAAAATTTCATTTACAAAACATAATTCTCAAAGGGTTTATAACCATTCAAAAATAACATTTACAAAAAATACAAAATCATCAAACGTGATGTATGCACAAATATTGAAGGAAATTAAACAAGTGTAGTAGTATCGTGTCACGGTCTACCTGCATGTCTGATGGAGCGATGTCTAACTGCTAGCTTGTTCCTACATCTGGGGAGAATTTTTCAAAAAATACAAAAACTAGAATGGTGAGTATATAACTCAGTGAGTGGGTAAACTTTTCAAACAGTAATTTGCTTTTCTAAATATAATAATATCCTCCCAAAATAATTTTCGAAAATTTATAATTTTTTATTAAACTTTATAAATCTGAAAACTTATATAGATAACTATTTATAACTTTCCTTTGAATATACAATAATAACTTTAGCAAAGTGTAAAATGCTTTGTTTTATAAAATTCGTTTATTTCTCAATTTTGCTTCTATGGACACGCTTTTCTTTCGAAACTAGCTAAGGCAACTCAGGGAAAACTTAGCTCTTATCGTGACGAAATTCCTCATCACCACTAAAGCTCGGGAATGCTACCATGTGTAGTCGTAGATGTGGGAAAACCTTGGGGTCATGATCCTCTCTCAACATCAGACAGATCTACACTAGCCCACACATGCAGAGGGTGACTTACTGACTCAACCCCTCAATTAGTAACTCTCTCAACCATCTTACCGTACACACTAGAATATTTCAACCGAGTAAACTGGGGATTAGGGTAAACCGGGGATTAGGGTAAACCTTGCATTATAAATTCTTTCAATATATATATAACTTTCCTTTCATTTGCCTGAAAACAATATATTTTCACTAGTAAACATTCTTTTTCTAATAAGCTTTGTAATTGAAAATACTTTCAAAATAACATTTTCAATCATCTCTATGCATGTATATATATACCATAAACTTGCTAAATTACAATACTTTAAATAAATACACTTTGAACATAACCTTAAGATTTATACATACATAATAAAAATATAATGGTATATACTAGAAATTTAATTAAACTTAATAACTTAGAATAATAAAAATAAACATTATATTAAAGTAACTCAAATATTAAAATGTACGTTTGCAAATATCGTTAATCAACCTATAAACTCATAAAAACTTGAAAATAAATCACACTCACAACTTTTTCTCAACTAGTTCACCACTCCTTCAATTCGCCTCCTTTGCCCCTTTAACTTGCTCTTCACCTACAATGTATATTCTATATTAAAATTCATCATACGCAAAATTAAGATTAGCATCATTCACTTAATTTTCCCACCTAAAACATTATATCCATCTTATTCCACAAAGTTGATACAAAATAATTCATTCATGATATCCATTCATTCCTTTTCCATTTTCCTTGATTCTAACTAACTCAATTTCTTGTATAAACATATTAAAACTCATCAAAACAATTTAACAACCAATGAGCATAACTCTCCTCCCTTGGCCAAATTCACTAAGCTTTTCAATCCAACCATTTTCTTTTCAATCCATTGATACACATTAACTTAAAATCATGTCATACATCATTTAATTTCATTAAACATCAAAAATCAATTCAATCACATAACACTCTAGCTTTGGCCGAATTTACACTAGGATCAAACACAAACTTTTTCTTTTCATTTCATCCATACACATCAACTTAAATTTATGCTATAAATCATAAAATCTCATCAAACCACAAAAATCAACTTAAACACCCATCAAGCTAGCCTTGGCCAAACCTATCCCTAAAACATCTAATTCACTTTCTTCAATTCTATGCTCATTTAACACATCAAAAACACAACATAATCCATCTAATATCATAATAACAACTCAATTGAAATTTTCAACAAAAATCACACAAACCCTAATATTAACCTTACTAGTATGCTTGACAAATCTACTCCCTTGAATCTCCTTTCAATTTCAAGCTCAAATACAAGGTAATTAACCTCTAATCACACCTAAGATTCCATAAATACATCAAGTCATCACATATCCATGAAAACCTATAAAAATCCCAAATAAATCTACACTAAAATCACTTGCTTACCAATTAATCTTTATTTTCTTTGCTCCAAACTTGTTCTAACACCTTTCTTGATTGATTTTAGCTTGAAAGAATGGATCAAAACCTTCATTTTTGCTCTTTCCCTTACTACTCAAATAGCCACTACAGAGCACCCAAATTTTTCTTTTCTTTTGCCGTCCAAACCCACTCCAAATCTCACCATCCACTCACTTTATATATTGCTAAATTGGTTTGACTAAAATATCCCTCATTAATTCATCAAATGACCATTAAATCTTCTAATTACTTTTACCTTAATGTTTTTAATTTTATCTCATAATAATTCATCCATCCAAGGGTAGTTTAGTAACGTGGATAATAAAATATCACAAAATTGATTATGCTTGCCAACTAATATCCATTAATTCAATAATTTAATTTTTGTGTGTAATTCTCCCATTGGTTCATTTCACATGACATGGATTGTGTTTCTTGCTCAATTTCATTGCATGTGGTCACTCACACCAAATCCTTGTATACTTAAATGAAATGTTCATTTTGCCCTTTAGTATAATTAATTCTCAATCGCACTCAAATAAATTCTAAAAATATTTCATGGTTATCCTATCATCAAATTGACCATGAAATACTCTAATTAAGTATCTTAACTCTCAATCTCATGCTTTAAAAAAATTTCAAATGGGTGCTAAATTACTAATATCCAGTATTCGCCAAAAAGGGCCTTATCATAAATTACTTTCGGATTGCTCAAAGCTTATTTAAATGAACTCATTTTTTATCTATTTCAGTTTCTAATAACTTTAATATCTATTTTAAAACTTTTGGTTGCTGGGGTCCATTTTTTGAAAAATCACTATTCACACGACTATTCACCTAGAAACACTATTCATCGAAAAAAATTTTATCTCATGAAACTTGAGGAAATTTCCGTTTTTCAAAAATTACTATTCACTCAAAAATACTATTTATCCAAAAATGCTATTCCAAAATTTTTGGATTTTACATAAGTTGTGAGTGATTTTGAATAAAGAGATGACCTGTGAGGTTTAGAATCGAAGCGAACTGAATCCTAGCACTTGAATGTGTATTTCTTGAAACTGTAGTGTTCTGAATTAGCATTCACAAGACACGAGAGGCATGAATTAGATTTGCAGGATTACGCTCTACTTATTGATTGAGTATGTGAAATTGGTATTGTCTTGCATTTTAGTTCAATTCTCTTGAATATTCTATGATTTGTGTAAAAGTGTTTGTGGGTATCATAGCTTGTAAACCCTCAGGAGACACAATTCCTCCTACTAGGGACACCTAAAGGTTTAAAGGCTTGTGGCATACGCTAAATGTCATTATGTTTACCTACAAAAACAGATTTATTTTTGTTTTTATGTGTTTTAGTTTTTAATTGTCTTTAGGTTTGCTTGAGGACGAGCAAAGACTAGGTTTGGGGGTGTCGATTTTCCCTAACTTTTATGATGACAATTCGAGTATTAATCTATTTATTTTGTTTATGTGAATTTTCTTTTCTTTTCTTTTATTTCGTTCATTGTGTTTTCTAGTTTTGCTCGAGGACGAGCAAATGTTAGGTTTGGGGGTATTTGATTTGGCTAAAATTAAGTACAATTTTATATTCTCAACCAATGCTTTTGTGATGAAAACTTGAGTAAAATAAGGGTGTTTTAATATTTTATGAGTGTTTTGTGCAGAAATTGAATAGAATGACTAATTTGTAATTTTATAGGGCATAATTTTAATTTTTAAAAGTTAAGAGGCCTTTTTGTAATTTAGTTGCAAGCCATAGCAATAAGCTATGAACCTGCAGCCACAACCAACATGTGCAGCCCTATTTTCTCATTATAAAAACACAACTAAAGAGAGGTTCAAGAGGGAGGCGATAGCCACAACACAACTTTGGAGAGAGGGTTAGAGAGAGTTTCGAACACCATTCAAGAGGGGATTTTGGAGGTGAAAAGCACTACAGATTTTTGCAGTTTGTAGCAACCCCTAAACTAGTTTTAGGCCATGTACAACAGCTTACGGAGAAGATTTTGAACAGCCAACAGTAAAACTCAAAAACTCAGTCGTAAGAAAGAATGTGAAAGGTTTTAAAGCAGTATTGGAGAGTCTTTGAGGTTGCGCTTGTAGTTGTCATCAACATGAGTTTTTAGAGTCAAGAATCATCAATCATCACTAACAACTCAAGTGCCACAATAGAAGAAGGAGCATTTTTCGATGAAAAATTCTTTTTTTCTTAAATTTTATTTATTTAAATTGGTATTGGTTGATTATTTCTTGATCGTTTTATATTGTAAAACGTCAATGATGAACTAAATTATTTATCTAGGATTACGATGAAATCGATGAACTCGCCTATATAATATTATTTTTAATTTAATTCTCATATTTTGTGTTTTGTTTTGTTCTATTATATTCTTAATGCTTCTAAATCAATTGATCACTAGTTTAATTGGTTTGATAACCGTGAATACACTTAACAAAGGTATTCATGTGTTTAGGTCTAAAATAGGATAGCATGAATTACATAAGATAGACATATACCTATGTGGTTTGTGTGATCACTAATGAGTCATTAAATACTTAATGTGCTTAAGTTGATTAATTGTCATAGACATATAGTCGGTTAATTAATTTAGGTAAATCCACTTGATAGTTACATGATGAGAATGAATTAATTATAATACATTAATATAGGTTGAGTGAATTAATAAGCTAAAGTTGTAATCCTAAACTCAATTTTCCATTGGTTATAATTTTGTTTAGTTACTTGTTTATTCTTTATTATTTTTATTTTTATTTTTATTTTTAGTTTACAATTTATTATTTTGATAGCTTGGATAAGGTATCATCTTGATCGATTAGTAATTAACATATATAACTTGGACAATCCTCATGGGAACGATCTCTACTCATCATTATATCATTTGTGGACCGTATATACTTGTATGGGTTTCTAGTTTGCATTTTATTCACTAGAAAATTTGTCATTAATAAGCTAA